>JASTWQ010000131.1:0-526343 GCA_035220615.1 Leptothorax acervorum | reverse complement strand
GTCTTTTGCTACACACGGTTATTTTTCAAAGATAGACAAAGAATAAAGTGTCACGAGATCTTTATCCAGGAGCGATAAAATTCGCAACAGAATAAAAATATATTCTCTTGATCTCAATTCGAATGACGCAACTCTTCCTTGTTTTCTTTTCTGTTCGCGGGTGGGTGCTGGAAACGGCGACCGAGCGATATATCGCGAAAAGAAAAAAAAGAGAGGTTGATCGTCGGCGGAATTAACATAAGGGCGTTCGAAGCGATCCTGTCAAATCTTATTCTCTTTCTCTTTTTTTTCCCTCGAGATAGCAGCAGACCGTCATTGGACGCGCATCGCGATGCGATGGTGATGTAACTTCTCCTTCTTTGTTCTGCCTCGCCGCGCGGCCGTGTCGTGCGTGTCTGCAGACAGTTCGGCTATCTGGGCAGCTGAGAAACGGACGGACCGGATCTTTCCTCGAATCGTGCGAATCGACGTGTTCGGTATCGCAATTTCACGGCGCGCCGTAATTCTACCCTCCGAAAGAGCGGGCTGATAAAAGTCTTGAGCAGACCGCAGTCGAGTATCTGCGAAGTACGCGAGTATCCGTCGGATTAACATTCTGCGGTCTAACTGCAGACTGCCGCACGTAGTCAAGATCATTGAAGACGAGTACGGATTTTTTTTTTTTCCAGAAGCTATTACAAATCTTGACTCAGAGACGGAGAGACAGAGAGAAAATATTAGAATACTAAAAAAAAAAGAAAAAATTTTTGGATAAACTATTCAATTAAAATTTAATAAAAAGTAAAAAATTATTTCCTTGAATTTTACATAAATATCTAAAAGATCGTCTTTTGTTACATACGGTTATTTTTCAAAGATAGGTAGAAAATAATTTCTTTCTGTATACGCTTAGCTTTTTAATTTTTATCTTCTGAAATATATTATTGAACGGATGACAGAAAACAAAAATATTGCTCGTTACTTTAATGTGTAAGCTTTTGTAACGTCATTAATAAGAAGGATTTATGTTGAGGAAAAAGAGAGAACTGAAAACAAATCATTATGTAATACTAACCGGTAGTAGGAGATTCGTATATAAAATTTACGAAGCAATCGTCGTGACGATATTTAATGAGCTGCGAACGCATCGAATTATCTCGCATACTACTCGATATATGAACCGCTTCGTACCGCTCCTTATCGTTCGTTATCGTCCGTACGAACCCAAGATAGTGTCATTTAGCCAGTAGAAATAACAGATAATCGCGAAATTAAACTCACAGTCTATTTAGATCAAGATTTGCTGTGAAAGTCTTACGGTATTTACCTTTATAAAACCAGTTAGTTCATGCGTATTTCATGAATATAATGAATATTTATAGTTGTTCTATAGCGGTATTACTAATGAGTAATGCAAGATATATGTATTTTAGACATTGTACGATACATATAAATAAACTAGAGAAGCAAAATAAAGTTGAACCAAGTCCTTATCACCAGATTAATAACAATAAATTAACTTGCTAATTGTATCAACAGTCGAACGATTTTCTATTTAAAAGTTTTCTCCATTTTCCGGATTTATAAATCTCACGAGCCAAGTAAAAGAAAAAGTTCCCGGCGCTATGTAGAGCAGAATACAGAAACGCGCAGAAATCAGAAACAGCGCCAGCGTCGCGAGTTACCGAATCCCATTCTTAACGGTTAACGCCAGTGGTGTATAGCGGTGGTTCACAATGCGTTCATAAAATTTACAACATTGTAAAAGTATCGCGCGTGCCAACTCGATCACCAACAGCAGCTGCAGCAGCAGCAGCGGCAAACGCAGCGGAGACGATGTCCTCCCATACAGAGAATATTTCCCGGCGCTGCTGATATCCTAGTTTACGTCACGTTCCCTCCTGCCCATCGTCCGTCGTCCGTGAATGCGACGGTCGTGCGCATTAACAAAAATCAATAACCAATAATTATGGTCGCCGTGGTGGCTGTTCCCTCCCCACCCCTCCCCTCCCCACTCCACCCCACCCCACCGTCCCTGTCGTCGTTGTCATCGTCGCCGTCGTCTTTGACGCCTTTGTCTCGCCGTTAATGATCCGCGCGTTCGTCGCCGCGAGAGAGGCCGGCTAACGGCTTCCACGGCGCGTGAGTCTCTCCCCGAGGGCGCATTTTTGCGAGAGGCAAAACGCGGTCACGCAGACGTGGGGCAAGGAAAGAGAGCCAAGGCGACGCTATTTTTCCCACACGGACCGAACGGACGGGATGGACGTGTATGGACGAAAAAACGAACGGACGGACGGACGGATGGACGGACGGACAAACGCACGAGTGCGTACGGCTCGCGGCCGGCCCGGCCGGCTCGACGATAAGAGGAGCCTTGGCAACGTCGCAGCACGCACCGGAGTCCGGACTCCGGAGAGAGGATCTATATCCCGACCCCGACTCCGAGCTCCGGTGTGTGCGACGCGACGCGACGCAACGCGACGCAGCATGCCGCGGTGCGTTCGGCTCTGTTCGGCTCGGCAACGCTCGCGGCCGACGCAGCCATGTGACTCACAAACGCATTCTATTCGGACCGATTTCGCATCTTCCGTGCGGGTACGTCTGCCGCTATACAGCAGAGACGCAGTGGAACGGAAAGATAATCCCGAGGAGAAATATTTATTGAAATTTTCTAAGCGTCGCGGCAGGCTCCGCGGAATATGGGTAGGAAGGATAATCGCAGATTATCCTATTGTCCCGTTACACTACAGTATAATAAGTAGATATGAATGGATTGGAGTCGAGAAACATAATAAAATGTAGATAACAATAACAGCGTAATAAATTTACACAGTCTAGTTTTCACACATTTACCTTACATTGAATGCGAAATCTATTATCGAATAACCTGATGAGCGCTAGGCTTTGTTCTTTGTTAGAAAACAAAGGGATAATAAAATGTCATATTTCCTTTAGTTAATTCGATTCAATAGAAACTTTTTATCCGACCTTTAATTACCAAAATACCTAACACATTAATACATCCAAATACCGTGAACAAAGGGAGCGGCCAACAAAATTTTCATTGTGCAGAAGGCCCGAAAAACGAAGATTATACCGATACAATCAGGTTTTTTTTTTGTACACCCTGTAACTGTTTACTGTTGGTGCGTGCGATGAGCTATTTAGTAGTCGCGATACTTAACATTATTGCTGACGGCGGAATATCAGTTACACGGCGCCTATACCACGGCTAGCCAAGTTTCTATTTTGCTACATGTGGCTCGCACGCCGCGTGCAGCGTGCGTCGACAGTGACGCATTGCATTATACGCGATGTGCTACTTGCAGCCGCGGGGATAGCGAACGATAACACGACACCCGCTATCGAGATACCGGTATCACAATTTGCCCCGCGCGCGAAGTATATTAGATACTTATAGAGAGTGGCAATTAATGTTATTTAATTAATTATATTAAATTAGCGCTAAGTGCTGTTTAACCGAGTCGAGTTTAATTCGAAAAAAAAAGTCGTGTATGTAAAACGAGTCGAGGAACATGCATAATGATCCACCTACTCAGGTCGCCGTATCGGGAGACGAAAAAAAAAAATGATCTCGCAGCGAAGTTGCTTACAATATCAGGAAGTTGGTTGCAGTTGGAGTTATTTATTTTTTCTTTTTTTTTTTTTTTTACTTCAAGCGAGTTGAGCCGCCGCCCGCTGTAGCGAGCGTCTGGTAACAAAACCGGTGGTAGAGATCGCGGTTGGCGTGCAAAAGGCGGTCTCTCACAAACACGTGCGCTGACGCAAAAATGCAGCTCCCGCGCGGGCTGCCGCCTGCTGCCGCGCCGCCGCTGCATTCATTTGCAACGCACACTTCGTCCATGCCACTCTCTTTCTCTTTCTCGCGCCTGTCCGTGTCGCACCGGTGACTCAGTATCGTTGAATTCAAACTTCTGCCGTATGCGCATTCTGCTGCTCGAGCACCCATACACTCGCGTCTTTGACCGACCGACGCGACGCGACGCGACGCTCGACTTGTTTCACGCGCGACCGAATGCAGGAACGCGAGCGCGTTCCAGTTATGAAGAAATGTTACAAATATTCGACTAACGAGCGGATAAACGTCATAGAGAGACACTGACCTACAATTTCCACTATCTCAATCGCACGATAAATGTTCGATGGGCCTGACAAGTGTTAAAAGCTCGTAATTACAGGCTTTATACTTGAATCTCATCTCGAAAATTTATATCGAGTGAAATACTTAGAATGAGGTTTTATATATCTTGAGACACTATTGAGACGGTTCAACAGTCGCGTTTTGATTAGAGCTTAAACTAGTGAGAAACCTGACGCTTTTGAAAGTGTTACACATATTATTCTAATAAATTAAATTCTTGCGAGATACTTCATAATATTAAATATTATATATATTTTTTTTAAATAAAATCTGAGATATATAATATTCCGCACTTATTACGAACGGCGGGCGGGGCGGCGGGGGATGCGTTAAGTATCGCGACTACTAAATAGCTCGTCGCGCGACAGTAAATAGTAACAGGGTGTTAAAAAAAAACCTGATTATATCGGTATATTCTCCATTTTTTTTTTTCAGGCCTTCTGCACAATGAAAATCTTATCGCTCTCTTTGTTCACGACGTTTCAACATGCATTGACGTTATCACGTAATTATATGTCTATCAGTTTTTTTTCTTCAATTAAAATAAATTATCCATAGATATAGGTACAATAGAGGAAAGGCTATGAAAGATTAATGCATTGAAATAAAATTAGTGCATTATGAAATAATATAAATCAGCATGATATTTTTATTTTATTACTTAAACTAAAAATATATACATGATTAAAATATTTCCTGTCTCTTTATTATCTATGTACATTAAACTTACAATTAGATAGAGGAAATTAATTTTTATTTCACATAAAAATATATAATATCTTGCTCCGATCTTTATTTCCTTCAATCTAAAATGAAAATCATAAGAAAACAAATAAAAATTTTATCTAAAAATATTCGTATTTTACTTACAATTTTATTTTACTTTCTTTTTCCTTATTTGTCTTCCTATTTAAGTTTTCTAATCCAAAAATTCAACGTTTTTCGTTACAAAGATATCGTATCTTTTACATTTTTTTTTACTATGCACTTTACAGGCAAGAATTTTTTTAAAAATGTTGAATATTTTATTAGCATTTAAATAGGAAGACAAATAAGGAAAAAGAAAAAAGTAAAATAAAATTGTAAGTAAAATACTAATATTTTTAGAACATAAAATTTTTATTTGTTTTTTTATGATTTTCATATTAGATGGACGGAAATAAAGATCGGAGCAAGACATTTATATATATTTTTATGTAAAATAAAAATTAATTTCCTCTACCTAAGTTTAATGTACGTAGATAATAAAGATACGATATCTTTACAGATGTAAAAACAATTTTTCTTTCGTGTGTTGAGGATTAAATCACTTTCTACCGAGCTGCAAAGCATATTTCCTATCAATTTTCTTGACATGTATATTTGTGAGTTTATACTATAAATTTCAAGCAACTCGCGTAATGATATACCAATATAATGAGCTCTATTTATGAGCTTCATGTATGCACAAGTGTCTAGTATGTGCATTCTCGTATGCATAATAAATCGACGAATGACTGTACGATTAAATATTAGCACTAATCTGTCGCAGCCTTTCCATTTTGAGGCAATGGATCTGAGTAATTTATTTGTGAGATTCTAATGCTATTAACTTGAGTTTTTAATTATTTTTACATAATTATACATCTTAAATATATCCATTATAGGTACTATATAATAAAAAATTTCGTAGATCCACACTGCCACGTATTGAAAGGTAATTTTTCGCTTACCGATGCGATGTGGCGTAACTACGTTACCTATATATAATCTGTAAAGAACATTATATATTCTAATTACAACAGCGTTCAAGATAACTTACATTATATGTTTTATATCTTTTTTCCTTTTTCACACAGATATTTAATAATCACATAATTATTGAAAAGATCCGTTTCTTAAATATGAATATTTTTATTTTAAAAAAATTTAAATAAAATAAAAGTTTCTTTAACGCAAACTACCAATGAGGTCAAACCGTCAAAATAACCTGTTTGACATTTTTAATAATTTATTTCTCATTTTTAAAACATCTTATTTTCTGTTTGCCTAATTTTTATTGAAATATACATGATTAATTTTATTAATTTGTAATACAATATAATTGGCCATGAGAGTCAAACGCGGTACTTAGTGCGTATTTTTAATCAACTGATTAAATTATATTCCGTAAGTTTCCAACATATTAACTGCGCGCCGATTATTTGTCGGACTTTAAACACAGCTATCATTGGAACATTAAAAATTCCCTGTCCCTTCCCTAATTAAATCGATATCGATTTAATTAGGGAAGGGACAGGGAATTTTTAATGTTCCAATGATAGCTGTGTTTAAAGTCCGACAAATAATCGGCGCGCAGTTAATATGTTGGAAACTTACGGAATATAATTTAATCAGTTTGATTAAAAATACGCACTAAGTACCGCGTTTGACTCTCATGGCCAATTATATTGTATTTGAATTTTCGAGAGTCCTCTAGGATTTATTGTTTATTAATTTGTTTTCTCTTTTCTCTTTTCTTTTCTAAGATTTTTTCGGTAGAAATAAATATAGATTAATCTCCGGTATAGTTCTAGTGTTAATTCTTATATTATAAATAATCCAAAAAAATCTTAAACATATTTATATACGTTCAAGATGTTGAGAATCTATAAAATAAAGTGGATTATTTTATTAAAATAATTATAATCAATAATTCGAATATTTATCCGATATCTTCAGTAATATATTAATAATAATTATATTTTATTAAATATTCAAAAAAAAATATTAAAACGATCAGAAATTTTGTACGTGCAGTTTTGTATTACGCAAAATGATGCAAAAGACAGACGTACAGAAATGCGCCACGCGACTGCCACGGCAGTAAATACGTCAACAATAAAACGGAAATAAGTAAACAAAAGATTACTCACCCCATGGTTGCTCCGCCGTTGCCCGATGCCTCCCCGTGCCCCCTCTTCCTCTCTCTCTCTCATTCTCACTCCCTCGTTCCTCGATGGCCGCTTCTTCATGGCACTCGCACAACACTCACTCGCAGGGAACAAGGTTAATTACGAACGTGCGCGCGCGCGCGCGCGCATGGATGCGTTACGCATGGATGCGATGATCGCGCGATACTTCGCACGGCACTCGTCGACGTCTCGACGTTAATCGCGTCGCGACGCGCGCACTTTATTATGCTAAGACTCCATATATGCGGTGAGCTCCGGCAAATGCTGCGGTGACCAATCAGGAGCCAGACGCAGGTCGGGTTCCGGTGAGCTCCGGTAGGCCGCACCGCACTGCGTTGAGATCAAAATATTTTAATTTTCTCGCACTGCCGCACGTCATTCGGCTAGAGTCGTGAACCATCGGACATTTTCGGAAGGCGCGAAAACTATTGAATGTTTAAAGCTGACTTTGTAGGTTAAGTCGTATACTTATGAAGTGTATAATTCAAAGAATTCACTTCAAAAAGGAAAAATATTGCGTATTCGTTTATGTTAGGTTATACAACTGTCGTTTTTATAGATGTATATCACGACGTACATGGAGTCGCCTTCCGCATGCGTTTGCCGGAGCTCACCGCATATATGGAGTCTTAAGCATTACATCGCAACGACGGAGCGAGCGAAAGCGCGTCATGCCCGCCACGATCCGCTCGATAGCCGTGACGTCTCGCAAATTAACTTAACGCAAACGGCCGAATTCGAAAATGGCGGAGCGGAGAGCGTATGCGAGGATGCCGCGGGCAACTTCACGCGCCATCCCACGCCGCCCGCCGCCCGCCGCGCTGGTCGCTCTAAACGATCAGCGCAATTTCCGCGCTTCGATTAACGAACGTTCGATTAACCCGCCCAAAACGGTATGCCGTGTGTTTTCGGGCGATGATTGTGTCATGTTTAAGTCGCGAGCACACGAGCACCCGAACGGACGGACACTCCGCGGAATGCGCAATACAAGGTCTCCGAACGTCGACGCGATCGGACGAAATCTCGCGACGAGATAATCGGACGACCGTAGTCTTATCTACTTCGTACCGTACCGCGCTCACGAACGCCGGATTCACGCTACACCGCGCTTGACAAATATTCAAATGCCCCGGGTTAACTGCGTATTATACTCACTAATCGGACGCGTCGCGAGTCGCGACACCGCTCGTCACTCGACCAAATCCTAACAAATTAAACTTTAAACTGTACACCTTTTATTTATTTACTTATTTTAATAGTTTTCAAAGTCTTCCTCAAAAATTTATAGCTAACGGCGCCAGTGATCAATTTTATCATTGAAATTAATTGAAAATTATTGAAAATCGATATGATGCACGATATACTTGCCGAATATTTTGTAAGATACGTGCGTTAATAAAAACGATCGACAATTCGCAGCCTCCCGTTGCTTGGGACACTCCATTCGTATTCGTGAATCTCCTTGCGATATCAATTCGAACGGAAGCGCGACGCGAGATAGACAGATACTCGCCGAGCTTAATAATAATGTTAGTGTCGTTAATGAGACAATCATTGCCCGAAAAAGATCGCAATGGAACGATTCGCTTCCCGCCGCGAACGAAACGAACAACGCGAAATTCGTGCATCGGTAAACCGCCGTTGTTTCGGTCCTGCACGGGGATTCTCTAACTTTTTAACAAAAATTTTCGCTATCGTTTAGAGAACATTCTTTTCAACTGACAATGAGTCGTAATTGGTTGAAACCAGCTGAAATGTCGCGTTAGCGATCCGAAAATTGTCGTTAAAGAATCCCCGTACTGGAAATTCTTAAGACGCGCGCGAGCGCGCGAAATAATCCGCGGAAGTTAATTAAGCGCGCGTGCTAATAACTAATTACGCAACAACCGTAATCATGTTTCAAGAAATGATAAGAGCGATCCGCGTCGCCGACCGTCTCACTCGAACTTCGCCGTAGGAATGAGTGACCGGACGAACGTAAACTGTAAACAAGACGGCGCGGGACGCGGGACGTGCGGCGCGCGGCGCGCTGTATAGCGTCACAAAAAAACAAGCGTTATATGTATAATGTACATACACGGAGTCGTCGCCTGCACACTGCGAAATACTTATGGTTTTACGAAATAAACGTATAACGCGCCGAATAGTACCTGCTGTGTAATCCGAGTTGATCACAATGAATGGGATTATCGTCGCACATCTGGGGCTCCGTTTTGCGGAGTGACTCGTCGGCGTCATGTAAGTTGATGAATAATTCTATTCGGATTGAGAACGGTTCGGGAGCTTAATTTTACTTGAGTTTGACGAGTATTTTGCGATTTAACTGACACGCGTATTACTGGTGTATTATTGGAAATGTGTATACGATTGATTTCAAACATTTCATTTATACGCGATTATTAAAACATAATATTTTGAAAAATAAAATTTATGTAATAATATAATTCCAAATAAATATAATATTTGTGAAATTTATATTATATATAAATTTCAAATTTCAAAAATATTCAAATAATTATAATATTTAAAGGATAAAAATGCCAATTGTTTTTATTTTGATCGAAAATATACTTATGTGGCTTAAAATCATTACCTATTAGTTTTCTTTCACAAATTTATATCTGAGAAAAGTAAAATCGCGTGATTTTAACAAATCGAGAATTGTGATTTTTAATAATAAATGAAGAAAATCAGATTAAACCATCGCAAAAAATGTTGCGACATAATCCCATTCTTTCTTTCATTTATTAACAGAATTTTATTGCTCTCAAAAACTCGAGATAGAAAATTCGAAACAAATTACAATAATAAATTCATGTGTCCTTATACCGTTTTTCGAATAAAACGAAGATAAACTTCATTTCTCAAATACACCTTAGATTTAATATGTGAACGAGTTTATAAAAAAGATTAATTTTATGCCAGAAAGCGTGTTTCGCTGCTTTCTTAATTAATAAGAAATATAAGAGAATTATTGTTCAGCATTATCATTTAGGGCACAGAAGTGTAATAAAAGATAGAAGTGTAATAACTTCTTGAATCTCACATACATACACAAAGTCAGTTTCTTTACATGAGTAATCTCGTTCCGCTTCTCATTGTCAGTTAAACATTTAAGCTATTGGAATTATTTAAACGCGCCATCTCTTCTCAAGTCATCTCCGAAGCACGCTTGAGTGATATGCACTTTTTCCTCGACTCAACTGAGACGAGATTCAGGAACTATTAATACATCCTCTCTCTCTCTCTCACATGAATCGATTATTGAACCGCAATAAACGGAACACAGGCTGAGACAAACTTCATTTAAACGTTCTTAGTTGAATCGCGATTACAAATACGATATTACGAATATCAAATTGACTGTCAAGATCGGTTTAAACAAAATCACGTTTCAAGATCGATTTCAAATTTCTCAGCAGAAATGTGATTACAAAATACGGACCTAAGTCAGGATCACTAAAATAGAAATAGAATCAATCGATAGAAAAACATATAAATATAATAAAAATTTTATTTTGAGGAAAATCCATTGTTTGTTATTCTATCTTACAAAATATCTGAAGGCAAAATTTATTAATTGCTAATCGTGTTGAGTAGTATAGCTACCGAACTATTTAGTGACTCAACACTTTTAAACGTATTTCTTTACATTCTGGACTTGGGCACGTATGACATTTAACAACCGAAACGTACGGCCTACTCATCACATAATTCCGTCGCCCATTCGAAACGCACGGCATCGATCTTCGTCTTACGCAGTCGCAGATATCCGAAACCTTACTGTCACGTTGCGACAAATTAGAATGTCACGTCATCGGTCTGAGGTCTTTACGTAGAGTTACCAGACGTCCCTCCTTTCGACTATTAATTCCGCCTGCAAATCGCGAATTAAGTCGATAATAATAATTTCAAAAAAAATTATGATAATGAAGATTTTTGGGATAATAATTTTACGATAATGAAATTAATATTAAATGTCACGTATAGTTTTAATTTATTTAACACATACAGTGACTCACGAAACTGATCAAATCGTACGAATTACGAATTTCTTTTGAAAAAGTCGAACGAAGACAGCTGTAGCGAGCAAGAGAGACAGAGAGATCATAGAGATTTGTTTGTTTATGTTATATTCATATTGAAATTTTAATCGGTTGCCTTCTTCGAGCGAACCTGGCGCCCCAGCAGGATTAAATCGGTCACTTCGAAAACAATGGCAGGTCATAATTTTCGGAAAACGAGACAGTTAACGGGGCGTGTTGCGAAAGCGTAGATCGTCCAATTTTTTTTTCTTTTTTTGCACGCGGAAACGATGAGTAAGTTCATATAACACCTGTCGCAAAGTGCTACGTTCTAGATATTAACCTTCAGAGGGCCGGAGTGGCCCCTAAAGGGGCCAGGAAAAAACTTGGAAACTTTTCGGAACATGTTAATTGTAAATATGCATAAATTTTACGTTAAAAAAATCTAAGATTTCAATGGAAAAATTCCCTCTACAGGTTAAATCGTTTGAGAACAATACATGTTTCAAGAGCACGTACGGTAGCTTTGACAGAATTGCTAAAAAATTGATATACCCTGCAGAGGTAGACGAGTCGACTAAAGAACTATTCAAGGAGAATAATACTGAAAAAAGTCTAATTCACATATTTTTTGAATAAACAGAATAATGCAATTCTTGGCATATCCAATTTTCGGTCTGTGTAGAATGGCGCTATTAACGTTGAAGAATTTTCAATTATCGGATTTACAATGTTTTCAAATTGATTTATCTAATCATAGTGGTCGGCTGCGGATTCGATTGATTTAGGAGCGAATAAGTCCATTTTTATGAACTCATGTCTAACTAGAAGCAGAATATACGTCCCAGTTCTCGATATAGATCGAAATGTTGAGTATAGAACGTCAAATCGAAAGTGCTTGGCCAATTACTCTTTTTATACATCAAACACGTCTCTAATCGAAGATAAAAGTATGAAAATTAAGTTTAATTGCGTTTAATCACTTGCATAGAGTTGTTCAAGCCGCCGTTGTCGAACGTGTTATTAACTTGACGTAAAAATTTCATATTTGAGTGCCAAAAATAGATAGCTTATTCTTTTAAGCAATATTTTGCTCACTTAGAAAAATCATGGAAAAAAAAATAAACTATTTTATATTTTGTATAAATTACCGTGTCTCTTAATTGCGAGAAAAATTCGTATAAATTTTTATTTATTTTTTGACGCAGAAGATTTTTAAAATGTATATAATTATGACGTATGGCGTAGTTGTTACAGATTCTTTATTTATAAAAATATGTGAGACATTTGTGGACGTTTTTACATCAAATTTTCGAACAAATACGTTTCTGTCTCTATTCGAAAATCCGATTTAAAATACACGTTCGGAATCGGATATTTCTTTCTGTCATTCTACGATATGTCAAATAAATGATATAAATCGGGATAATAATTAGTGGAACGGAAAAATCTATAAGTTCTCCCTGATGAATATCCCTGATGATCCATTGTTCGACTGCAAGTTATTAGGATGTTTTTAGTTATTTGGGGTAACCTGACCCGGTCGACGGGTTTAATAACGTACTGCAACTACGTCAGAGATGACGATGACGTCACGCTATCGCCTCTCAATTTCGAGAATCACGACGCATGCGTCATTACGGTTCAATCGTTGCGCTTGACCGTAGATCGATTCGGGAGAGAAAACGAGAACTGGGTAACATTTATTATAAATCAGCAGAAATTACGTCAGCATTTGAATAACGAGAAGTAGGTCATGTTCTCTATCCTCCCAAATCCGAGAAATGTTACTCTACTATCGCATAACGCAGCTCACAGCAGAGCAGAGCGATTTATATTTGTTTCTACGATATATATGAAAAACAATTTATATTTATTTCCATATGAAAAACAAGTAGAATATATCTCTGCCACAAAAAGCAATAAACTAATGAATTTATTCGATAATTTTAAGATAACTAATTTAAAATATAAATAAAATTCAAAAATAAGAGAAACATAAAGAAAATTCTAAAAGATCTTATTGCGTGCGTTTATCTTTTAAATCTTTACATTTATTTGCGAGATAATGCTGAATATTAATTTCTTTAAAGGGTAAGATTGTTCTCTTAAATCACAAAAATTTGGTTTTAGAAAAAAGCATATATATTTAATATATATGTATAATCAGATGCAAAATATGATATTGATTTCGAGAGACGTTTATAACGTCTCGCAGCCTTCTAAAGATTAAGCAATTCCAACGGAGAATAATACTCTCGCCTTTTTTTTCAAAGTCAACCGAATTAGCTTCTTCTCAAGAGTCGACCGTATAGATTTTTCGAGAAACGCCTTATTAAAAATTAGAATTATTATTATTTAATTAAAAAAAGATGGCACATTTTTTTTATTTTGGAACATTGTGTACGTGGTTGGCGTCAGCAATATCAAAGATATGGATACCTTGGCTTCCGATACTACTTTCACTTTCGACATCATCCAGGTACACATGGTGTCTCGACAGCGTCGACCTGTCGCGACTCCACGTGCGTGCCCAATATGGCGCGGGGAACGCGATCGAGGAAAGGAACTGCACTTGACTGGCTGTTATATTTAGGTTTAAGCAAAGAGAGAGAGAGAGAGAAAGAGAGAGAATAGGAGTCCTTTGAGAGCGCCGCAGCCTCGCTCCTGCCGACTGCTCCTTTTTTCAAAGGGGGGAGGGGGGAGGGAGGGCACCTCTCGCATCCTCCTCGGGCGCCTTCCGCGCGGTTTCCGCCGAATCTACTCCCCTTCTTTCCTCCTCTGGGTGCTCCTTTGTCTGTACCTGGGATAGATGTATACCCTCCCTCGTATCCTGCGCGACGCGACCGGCCCCTCCCTCGTAGACTAGGCCTAAGTATCCGTTACCACCGCGATCGAGCGACCGCCAACTATTCTTTTGGCGATTCTCGGTCCCAACTATCGCTAATAACGAGCAGGTTCGGGAATTTTTCGCGGATAACAGGTAAGGGAACAACGCATGGCAGCACTATGGTCAGTGAATATAGCGTTATTATGTTATATGTATAACGCGTATCGCTGTTACCATGCGGAAAATAGGAAATTAATTGGACTTATCAAGACTAAGGCCGGTATTCATAGTCGGATCTTATATTTAAGACCGTCTTAAGTACAATCTTAAGATGTTATGAACCAATCACAGAGCCGTATTAGCATCTTGAGACATTACTTAATACACGGTCTTGTAATAAGTTCCGACTATGAATACGGGCCTATCTCTTTCGTTATTATTTTAATAAGTCTATGCACTTTTTGTGGTCTACAATATTCAGTACGATTTAGTTTTGGCTTCGTACCGACTTGGCGCCGACTTCCGTTTCAAGATTTTACGCGCTTTCTTAATGCCCAGACAATCCAGAAGTGAAAATGTTAATTGCGCACTTCGATGCACGAATAAAGTAAAACGACACAGCGTTTCAACCGCGATAAAATTCATCTCGATGACAAATTTGTCAACCGTGAGAAGTACATGAGAGATAACGCGCGGGGATCGTACCTGGTTTGACGAGGTGTCCTTGATTTTTTTTTTTATTTTCAGCGAAAGTAAAACGACACGATCTCCGTGATGCACGGAGTAACTGAACCGCGTGCGCGCGAGCGCAATAATTAACATATTACGAACGTTTTTCACAATTCCCGCCCCGGTATATCTAACATCGCGCCTCCGTCGTGTTCGCTATTTTTCGCCAATAAAATCTCTCTCGCAATAATTCGCGCGTTATGGAAACACGTGGGCCGATAACTCAAGCCGCTTGTGCAGCGTCTCGTTTTTCCAGCCGGCGTATAAGTATACATATATACGGCGCTCACGGCTACTTAACACTCCATTGCCGCAATAGACTCCGCGGCGGGGCCGCGGCGCGGCGTGTTAAATTATCGATAAACTTTTGCGCCGCGAGATATTCCCGCGGATAGAACCGCTCCTAGACGGGGGCGTAAAATATCATGCGGCGAACGACGCGACGAGGGAGAACGAGCCGTTCATATGCACGGAAAACGAACGGAGCCGCGATAAGAAATTTGCGCAACGACACACTCCTCCGAATCGCATTTCGCGCGAACGGCTGCAGTATGTGGACTCGCATAACGGTATTAGTGAGATTATAGGGTTACCGTGCTCGACAGTAAAAAAAAAAACAGAGCACGTTCCCCAGAGATATTGTGGCCGCGATCAATGAACTTCTTTGTTTTTTCCCGTAATGTTTATAGAATGATTGTCAATGCGATTTAGATTTCCTATATTGCTGTCCACGAGAAATTTCAAAATATCGTAGGATTGTTTAATAATTGTTTAATACCTTGATTGGGAGAGCAAAGAACTTTGTTTATATTATTATGTAAGCTTCAAAAAATTTCTAAAAAATTTAGCGTTGGTTTGTTAGCCATTATTTAGTAGATATTTGCAGTTTTTTGCTAATTTATGGAACACACAGGAGGAACAACAGAAACAGTATTTGTTACGGAACTGATCAAATGTATTACGCAACAATTATCTACACTGTCTCCTATTAGACGAGTATTTTATAACAGTGTGTCGTGTTTTTTCTATCAACGTATAGTGACATAGTTACAGGGATCATTAAAATTAATTTTATAAATTTGACCAACTCTGGCAGCAAATCCACAAGACATTACGAGGTGGGGGGGATTAAAAGTGGAAAATGTTGACAAGTTCTTATCACCATTATTAACCAGAAAAACCATACTAACCAGAAATAATTTGCGGTTGTTAAACAACCAAAGAAAAGATCCATTTACCTTGGTCACAATTATCATTTGTCGCGCTCGAATCAGTTGATAAGAACGTTAAAGAGATTTATATGTTAAGTTTTTCTTCTCGCGTTCGAATCTTTTGTAATATCAAACTGATCGCCAGGGAAACGTATAAATAAAAACTTGCATTTTAGTCTAAATTAATTATTATACGCAATCGTCTATTCGGGAACGAAGGTACACTTCGCACATACATCTAACGAGTTAGTAAACTGCGAGGAGACTCACCCTGCATTTTCAGCGGCAGCAATGGACATGTGCCTCCTCTCATCGAGGGTGGGCGCGGCGTCGAATTGCCGGGGGAGATCCGTGGTAATGAATTGAAAGTCACGCGTGCACGAGAGACGTTCTTCCTCTCTCTCTCTTCCTTTTCCCTCCGTGTATTCCTCTTTCTCTCTCCTCTCTTGTAGGCACCACCCTCGCGCACCAACGGAAACTTCTCACCACTACACCGTCGATATCACCACTGAGCGCGACAACCAGGGTCGTTAACCACCACGCGCGACACCAGTATCACAGAAATCAACACGCTCTCTTCGTCGCGATTCAAGGTAAAAGAGGGGGGGGAAAAAAAAAAGAGGAAAAAAGAAACCGACGGGAAAGAATAACCGCGAATCCGTTCGAATCCGCCTTTTCCCACGGTTTGTGGTTCGTATACGCGCGCGCACACACACACACGCACGGGGTGGTGGTCCCGAAGAGATATATCTTCTCGAGCACCTCGGGGAGGGAAAAAAAACGGAAGCTGCCCGCGCGCGCGTGGATATCGTTCTCGCGATTAAACGTCGATTAGCCGACCGAGCTCGACGGTGACATCCGATGATGAGTCGGAAGCTGCATCGTCCTTCCGCCGACGGTTTTCAGACGTCTTCCCGAGCTCGACGACATTCGATACAGCCCGTACGTGCCACGGCCGACCACGCTGCTGTTGCTGCTGCTCCTTTCCTACCTTCCTTCTTCTCGGTTCTCTTCTCTCTCTCTCTGCCTCTCTGCGATGCACACGCTCGGCAGGTGCAGGCGAGAAGCCTAAACGCGAATCGGCTGCGGCGATCACGACGGGACACAGAGAGTTTCGAGAGCGCCGTTGGCCCTAGCTCGAGCGAGAGCGGCGATGGCGTGATCGACGAACGGCGTGATCTCTCTATCCGGGGACGCGTATACACGTCGTCGGGGTGGGCCCGTAGCACGAGCGATGGGTGTGTCTCTTCCCCGAAACTGGACCCTCCTCCGATTCCCTCCCTTCCTCCCTGCCTTTTCTCGGATTGCTCCGGATTTTTTTTGGGACCTCCTCGAACCAGCGGAGAGGTTGTTTCCACTTCGAGCTCTTCCTGCCGGCGAAAGCACGGTGAGTCAACGAAGTTCCTTTTTCGTTCCGCCGCCGCGTGGATCCTGTTGATCCTTCCGAAGTTTCTCGCTGTCCAACGGAAGTTCAAGGGCTTTTTTGCGTCTCGAACGGGCAATCACGACGAGCTGATCGATCCTGGAAAATGACAACAGTACATAAAACGTGAGTGTTGTACGAGAGAGCGTACAATCGAGTCGAGTGCGGGCGGATCGGAAAGGAAGAAAGAGTGTCGTGCTGTATACAAACGAGTCCACGTAACGCGTTAATGAGCGGAACGAGTAAAAAGAAAAAAAAATTGCGCCGTGCATCACGTTGAATGCGTTAACGCGTTGCGTTCGACGCGTTTGCATTCGGTAACGAGCTTCGTAATGCGCGCGAGTCGCCGTTTCTAGCTTATCTATGAGGTAATCGGCGGAATCGTTAGCGCGAACAAACGGTCACTGATACTCCCATTGAAATGATACAAAAGTAACAGCTGCAATTCAGAAGCAGATTCACATCTTCCTCGTAAATGTACATCATTTAAATATAGCTATTGTTAGCATATCATTATTGCTCGTCTTAATTTGGCTATCATTGTCATCTGCTATTAGTTTGATTGTCACTCTAATTATTATTTTTACGACATTTATATTTCGTATAAAAATAGGAAATATACAGGGTGTTCTAAAAACGTACGGCCAAAATTTAGGGAGATATTCCTCACATCTAAAGAATAAAAAAAATGTATGAACATTGGTGCGGAAACGCTTCTTTCAGAAGTTATGTTGGAAATACTGTTGACTGTTATTACTTACACAAGAAACAATAACAAGTAACCATAACATTAAAGGTCAATATCTTTCTGATTTCTGCCTGGCAGATAAGGTCACTACCTCATTTAGCCGTAACGTCGCATACTCAGGAAAAAGCTCTAACTCCTGAAAAAAGCGTTTCCTCACCCATGTTCATATAACATTTTTTCATCCTTTAGGTGTGAGGAATATCTCCCTAAATTTTGGCCGTACCTTTTCGGAACACCCTGTATAATAGAACGTATGTTTAATCTAGTCGTGTCTTCATATGTATATAATTATAAGTAAAATAATATAATCATTAAGAATATATTGAAAATAATATAATCATTAGGAATAAATCACTGAGGCGTTGCAGGTAAATAGGTAATATCTACGTATATAAAGAAATCAGTTTTGTATCTCTTAGAAATCACTGGATATTTTCCTTCACAGCAGTGTGCAGATATGAAAAAAGACAACAAACGTGATGTTCAGCCTTCCAGAACAATGTTACCATTGTAATGCCTCGCGAGATAACGCAACTCGCGATTATTATTCACAAGTTGCGCGTATTGCAATAGAAATATTCCAATAATTGTGCACTTCCGAAAAAAATTTTCTTCTCTTATTCAAAGCTAAGCTATATAAAAACTATAATTTTATTTATTAAATCAAACAATAAAGCCTGCGAAAGCTACATTTTACACTGAAAAATGCCTCTGGAGTATCAAATTACTTAATTTCAATCATGTAGTACACGATAAAAATGTTATATTTCGTTATATTGTATATTCGATTGTATATTTACGTGCTCACTATTATACAGTTATGTGCAAAATAATAGCACCTGAAAATCACTATATTTTATTTATTAAATATACATCAATTAAAATAGAAACATAAAACATAGCATCTCATTATTACAAAAAGATAACAATGAGAAAAATGCAATTCTGTTAAAATTTAGAATTTTCTTAATTTTTCAACCGATACTATATTACTTTGCACATAACTATATCGTTTAATCGCACACACCGTAGTTGGAATCTTCCGATCGGCTGTTACTTTCCGAGCAACTGTGACGTGTCTCTGTACGGAGTCGCGCCTTCCGTAAAGCCGCGAGGACGCTCGCCGGCGTTTTTCCCCGTTTTTCGGCGAGGCAGAGCGGAGCGGGAAGGTTAAACGCATCCGCAACTAATAGCAGGTTTCGAAATCGCCTCTTCGCAACACAACAACTGTCGTTCCCGTCGTCGTCGTCGTCGTCGTCGCGGCCACGGTGCAACCTCGCGCATCACATGGCGTCGCGCTCGACGAGAGAGGCACTGCCATTAATACAATAGCCCCGGTGCGGTGCGGTGCGTGGCATGCGCGGCGCATGTCCACACGGCCCATTCTCTCGCTTCCGAAACATATGTAGACCGTGGGCGCGTTTAGGAAAACTCGGGGAGATCGATATCGTCGTCGTCGGCCGTCGCGTCGACGACGACGCTACGTCGCGAATTTGCGCAATTTATCGTCCCGGTCTACGGGGTGTCCGGAACTACCGCGACCGATTCCAACGCGGTCGGCCTTTTGTCGAAAAGAAGTAATTACGCGGCTAAAACGTAAAAACGCGCGTGACGTACACTGAAAAAAAAAATTTGTTAACTTGACTAAATATTTTCAACCGAATATTATTTTGTAAAATTGAAATATTTAAGTAGATATTCGAGTCAAATTACATTATATTAAATCTAACATGTGACCTAATTTGACTCAAATACTTAAATATTTCAAAAGTAACAAAATAATATATTCAGTTAAAAAATTTGTTAACTTGACTAAATATTTTCAACCGAATATTATTTTGTTAAATTGAAATATTTAAGTAGATATTCGAGTCAAATTACATTATATTAAATCTAACATGTGACCTAATTTGACTCAAATACTTGAATATTTCAAAAGTAACAAAATAATATATTCAGTTAAAAAATTTGTTAACTTACTAAATATTTTCAACCGAATATTATTTTGTTAAATTGAAATATTTAAGTAGATATTCGAGTCAAATTACATTATATTAAATCTAACATGTGACCTAATTTGACTCAAATACTTGAATATTTCAAAAGTAACAAAACAATATATTTAGTTGAAAATATTCAGTCAAGTTAATAAATTTTTTTTAGCGATACGAAATTTCTTAGAATTTTTCATTTTTGGACGTTAGAAATGTCATTGTTACTTGTATGATAATTGATATAGCTCTCACTCGAGCTATCTAGCTCTAATTAAGAATATAAAAATTCGCAGAGTTCTAATAAGGACTGGCAGAAAATACAAATCTACTTCCGAAATTTGTCCGTACGTCACAATGATTTTCATACAACGCACAAATGAAACAATGTAGTAATCACATCTTCTTTCTATATTATCTTATATATTTAAATAAACCGCGGAAGACAGTTATGAAATTTGTTCAGTAACATAACATTTCTAACGTCTAAGAACGAAAAATTCTAAGAAATGAACGCTTTACCCAAAAATATTCGCGATCGAACGATGAAAACGCTCTCTCTTTCTCTTTCTGTATTTATAGTCATTTCGATGAGAAAGAATCATTTGCGCCTCGGCGCGATTCAGAGTGAAACTTCCTTATCCTTACTCGTGTCTCTCAAAAGTCTCGTTAACAAAATTAGATTAGGTACTTCTTTTTACTTGTTAAATTATACGTTTCTTTCAACGTCGGTAAAATTAAGGTCACGGTTTTCGAGACGTCACTTCCGGCGACGAGAATTTTTCTTTCGAAACGGCACTGTCCCGTTCGAGCTGAAACGCTTTTAAAAAGCGTCGTTCGCGATGCATAAAATATTTTTCTCGCTACCCGCGGATATATTAAGTGACTCATCGACTGCAACGATTGCGCACCACTACAGATGCGGTCGTGCAAAAATCACGGACACACGGTCGATCGCACAACGTGAATTTAGAGGCCGCGACATAGCGATTGGCCCGCGCTTTTTTTTTTTCTCTCTTTTTCTTTTTTCGGCTCCACACGCCGTACTTGAGCACGCCTTCGTCGACGTCGAATTCGCGCCTGAAACGCGCCGAGTGTAATTAATTCGGTAACTGCGGATCGCGCGTTGTTATTGCGCTAAAAGGAGCGCTGCGCGTCGTCAATCATCATTTTCAGATGTTCTCCAAAACCAAACGTAACGCTCGCTTTAGGGTGCTTACGTCACGCGAGAAACAGCCTAACTGCAACCGCCGCGCCGTTTTTTCTTTACCCCAAACCGCATTACCCGGAGAAGGTATAGTTTCTACGAAAATAATACGATTGCAACAGTGTATATGGAAACATAAGAATATATCCGAAAATACATTGCTTCAAAATCTCACGTTCCTTTCTTATTAAATTATTAAAAACCACGCATAATCGAAATATTTCGTCGGATAAATATGTAAGCGAGGATAAATTAAATTTTAAAAATGTACTCGGCAATATCTTCTCTTATAAAACATAGTCGGAGATTTCTGTATAGACAACAGGTTGTTTCGCAACGCCTACGATTATTATTTCACGGCGAGCGAATGCAATTTACAACGGCAAGAAGCTGAGATAAGATCCTCTGAAATCGGTTCCAATTATAGAAAATTCCGATAAGAAATGAGATTCCGTGAGAGAAAGAAAGAGAGAGAGAGAGAAGCATACGGTCCTGTCGACTTAGGTCGTAATGTTTACGACACGTCAGCATTATGAGGTTAGCACTCCAAGTGTGCGCGGGGGCTATTTAAATAACCCCCGCTACCCCTGGGTTACGCAATTTAAAGGGCCTCGGAAAAACTCGTAACTCTGTCGGCTTGTTAAGCGGAGAAGACCAAACAGAGATTAGAAAGTTGTCAATGAAGCAATATTGCCTTTCTTTGTATTTAATACCATTACATCGCCAACTTTCCTCACTTTTAACTCTCTTTCTGTCTCTTTGTCACAACGTTAAATGCGTTATCTACGATCTTTCGTTTTCTGTTTTGGTAATCTTACAATTTTCATCTCGAAAATTATATATGTATTTCAGATTATATAATTGTACGTCGTTATTATTTATAACACATTTACTGCCAATTTTGGAAGGAAAATTTGATTGTGACTGAAATAATTTTGTGCGATAATAAATAACTTTTCTAGAAAACTCTTCAATGTTAAATTATGAACTATTTACCCCTAAATTTTCAGAAAACAAAAACTAACGTGGCTTAAAATTAAATTCTTTATATATTATTAGCGTAAATATAATAAGTATAAAAATATATCAGCAAAAATAATCGAGGCGCCAAGCATTGGCTTTCTTTCTAGATTTCCTAAAATGGCCAATTTCGCCACATAGTAGTTTCGTAAAAAAAAAAAAACCAAGGACACACGACGTTTCGTAGTCTTCTTTTAAAAAATGAAAGGTTTTGCGCAACCACGATGGTTCTCAAGGCGCGCCCCTGTATACGGGGCACAGTCCTCGAAACACACGGTTCGGAATATATCAGAAGAAGGCCTATACAATTTCGTGTATATACAATGCGAGTACATTGTAACTCTTTCCTCGAATAGTCGGCTTAGGCGATGCGATCGCGTGACATGCCCTTAGGGGGCGACCGTGTGGCTCTCCCGAGCTCATTAAGATCGAGAAAAAGTTTTAACGCAGAAACGAGAGGAATCCACGGGACCGAAAATTAAGGCGGCCGGCGGATCCCGCGCGCGTTCGCGTTCGTAGAAAATTTGTGCCACTGCCATTGTCCAATTTTTATCCTCCCATTATTGTGATTCGGCCCCCGGGGGCGAGCGTGTCTGTGTGTGTGTGAGAGGGATTGGAAGGAGAGAGACGTTTGGTTCCCTTCAAAAATGTATTCGCCACGCCACGAAGTAATCAATCGCTATCGCGGTTGGGCCTCCCCTTCCCCCCTCTCTTCTCCCCTTTTCCCCTTTTGCCCCGAGATAATGGATGCACGCGTGTAAATGAGTCCGAATAATTCGCCGTTGCGGAACGAAATTGTGGAATTTGCCCTGAAAGGGGAGCAATCGGGCTACTAATGGCACTTTTAGTTCGAAATTGAGCGAAAGAAAAGCGCGAGAGCTCGCTGCTATATGAATAGGTATAGGTAAGGGTTATTTAACGCTGCAGAAGATTATGATCAACCAAATCAACGTGTTAAACACGATTCATACGCCATGCATGTTTTAGCGGCGATTAGAACGATAAGGATATAATGCCTTCGCTTGGAGTTTGCATCGGGGAGGAATTGATTTTATAATTTAACGATCTGCCAATAATATAGCGAGATCGCTAAGAATACTAGCGGAAATTTCAAATTCTGGAAACGCAACAGATGTCAGAGTCAAGTTTGCAACGAGTACCTGTTTATTCAGCGACAAGTACACAGTATGAAAAAATCGTGCGTCCGTATGTTAAAAATTCCTTGTGTCACCAAGATTTGATTATTATTTCAATGTAAAATTAACATACAACAGTTATGTTAACATTTTTGTAACATTTTCGTGTGTCACATTTATGTCAACATGATAGCTTAACATTTTATGTATGTCATTTATAAATTGAATATCATTTTAAGTTCTTTTAACACGCAATTGCTTTAAAAAATCAAAACGTCTTAAAGTTATTTCAACATAAACATAAAAGTTGAAGTAGATCTTCAAATAACCGATAAACTTTATCGGACGAAGCAAAATGTTACATCGACATTTCTTACAAATTATTTTAACTATTTTTGTAATTCTTTTAATACTTCAGTATTCGTACTGTTCAATTATCTTTGTGTTATTATTAACATTACACTTAAAGTTAAAAGAACAAGTATAACCGTAAAGTGTTGTGTCAATTAAATAAACATTTTTAATTTGTCAACAAGTAACACACGATGAATGAGTTATTTTTACTTGAAATTTAGAGTGGACTTTCTGGGACATGCGAAAAATGTTAAAATTAACATTTTATTTTTGAACAGTGTATCTAACATTAAAGTCTGTTGTTCCAAATAGAAACCAGAACTCCTGAACGGTATAGGCCTGAGCGCAGAATGGCTGACTTATCATTTTAAGACAATGTTTTATGCCTTAAATCTTTGTCTTTAGTAACGCACAATACTGTCTTGTGTCTCAAGTCTTACAAACATTGACACTTCGTACACATACGTTTAAGACTTGAGACACAGGACAGTATTGTGCGTTAAGCGGACTCTACAATGAGAATTTAAGGCGTAAAATTTAAGTTTTGACTTTTGAGCCTTAAGCCGTAACAAATTGACAAATCACAGTCGAATATGAAAAGAATACTCGACTGTGATTTGTCAATTTCTTACGGTTTAAGGCTTAAAGCTTAAATTTTATGCCTTAAATTCTCATTGTAGACTCCGCTTAAAGCGGAGAATTTAAGGCATAAAATTTAAGCTTTAAGCCTTAAACCATAAGAAATTGACAAATCACAGTCGAGTATTCTTCTCATATTCTACTGTGATTTGTCAATTTGTTACGGCTTAAGGCTCAAAAGTCAAAACTTAAATTTTACGCCTTAAATTCTCATTGTAGACTGCTCTTTACCAAAAACAAAGATTTAAAACATAAAACATTGTCCTGAAATTATGAGTCAGCCATTCTGCTCAGACCCTATATCAAAACAGTATAGGTAGGTATATCAAAATACCCGAAATCCTAATACCCATTGATCCCGGGTAAAGAAAACTCGCCTCGCTCCAAACATCACGCAGTGTCATTGTTTCAAAGTGAAAGACCCAAAAGGATCCGTCCCTTTCAGCGGCACCTTTCCGCACGCTCGCCGCCAACAAAACACGAGCGTTTACGCGCATTTGCGAACGCCAACACCTTGAAAAAGGGAAGATGACAGGTGTGGGAAAACAAAGCACCGCCGAAACTGTCATTCGGAAAATAAACAGATCCGTCGAGCCACGAGGCAACTCCGGTTCAGAAAAGTGCAAAAATATATACAAAACGCACGTCTTACCTCGTTTCCTCTCCCTTTTCTCTCGTGTCGCGGGTAGTCCGTGTGGCGCGGTGCGGTGCGATGATAGAGATGCGGAGCGGCGACGCACAATCGAAAGCGCCGATGGTGAACGCCGCGCGAGAGAGAGCGCGCCACGGACGCAGCGGCGGTGGCGGGTGGCGGCGCGCACAGCGGAGCGCGACGAACTTGACTCTCAGCGGAGCAGCGGACCGTCCGACGAGCGAATAAAAACGGAACGTAGAAACCCGGCCGTGGCTTTCTTGCGGCGCCGCGCGCGATCCGGCGCGCCGCGGCCGCCGTTCATTATTAACGCCCGCCGCGAACGTTTATTTCGCTCCTGCGCGCTGCAACCCCCGGGGAAAACAGCGACAGCAGACCCGAGAAAGAGAGGAGAGGAACCCACGTTTTTCGCGAAAACGGCACACAACACGCGGGTACGCCGGCACTGACTGACTGACTGACTGACCGACCGACTTTATCCGTGGAACAACGACGATTCCATTCTCGTTTCGCGCTGCCGTCGCGAGTTTGAGGTCGAGGTTGTCCGTCCGTATATCTTCTTCTCTTTCTCTCTCTCTCTCTCTTTTCTCCTCTTCCTTTCTTTCTTGGCGAGAGAGACCGAAGTCTGGAGCGCAGCTCCGAAAAACGTTTCGCTCGGGGGGGACGGGCGGCGGAAACGACGCGCGCAGAGTCGCGAGCGGCACGGCCAGCTGCGAGAGAAATATTCGAGAAACACAGCGACGTGTCCGTCTCTCTCTCTCTCTCTCTCTCTTTCTCTTCCTTTCCTCCTCGCTTCTTCTTCTTCCTCCTCCTCCTCCTCCTCTACCCTAGCTCCTTCCGCAGAAAAACACAGTGGGGCGCCACGGGATGCGGTTGATACGTCCGCCTTATCTCCTTTATATTCCGCTTCGCACGTGTGTCGGTAACGCGCAACGTGCCAGCGCAACGTTGCTGCGCGACGGGCGCAGCAATGACGATGACGATGACGACGACGTCGGCGACGGCAGCCGACGGACGCGGGGCGCCGCGCGAGCCTTGTCGAACGGGGTCTATCTGGTCGCGGTGTAGCGTTGTCTCGCGGCAGCCGGCGGCCTCGCCGCTCTTCTCATCCTCCACGGCTGCCGCAGCGGCGCGAACCTCCTCCTCGCGGCGGGCGCTGCTGCTGCTGCTGCTGTTGCTGCTGCTAGTGCCGCTGGACAGTACGCGCAAGTACGTCGCGGCGGCGGCGGAACGTCCCGCCGCGCGCCCGCCTCGTCCCCCGCCGCCCCCTCCTCCCCCTCCTCGCCCTTTCCCCCGTCGACTCCAAGCTCGCGGCGAGAGCGCATATATGTGCGCGTTTGCCTGTGTCTCTTTCCCTTCTCTCACTCTCTCTCACACTCTCTCTCTCTGCTGCCTTCCGACGATCTTGCGCTGTCCTTATCTATCGCGGCCCGCTCCTTCCCTCGACGTTTCTCGCGATCTTACCCAGCGGGCTCTGTCCTTCCCTCCCGTCTCGCTCTGTCTTCAATCTCCACCACGCACGCAACAGGACACACAACCGTGCGAGAGAGCGAGCTGTTTCTCCCTCTTCTCTCTCTCTCTCTCTCTCTCTCTGTCTCTCTTCTGGTCCGCGTATTGCGTATAAATGACGGGCGCGAACGGGGACGGAGAAGGAGATAGAGACGTAGCGAGCGACGACGATGACACGACGACGACGACTACGGCGGCGACGACGACGACGGACGGAGAGCGCGCGCGCGCGCGCTGTCCGCTCACAGCCCGTGTTTGAGTTCGGCGCGCGCGTTTATGTATTTGTATGTGTGTGTGTGTGTGTGTGTGTGTGTGCGAATACGGGATGTGTGCGTGTGCGCGCACTTCACGATTAGCGCGACCCGACGTGCCGTGACGTCACACAGCGCGACGACGTTACATCGCCGCTTACCTCCGTCCGGCGCGCCGCGGGCTCCGATTGTCACTCGTGCTCGTGGAGAGATGGAGCGATCGGTCGATCGCCGCGAACGGGAAAGCGGAGCTCTCGTTCGCGGCCGCGCGCGAACGAAACGAAACGAAACGGAGCGAAACGGGCGTGGACGTGGACGCGGAGGAGAGACACGGAGGCACACACCGACGGCCAGCCAGCGGCGGCGGCGAGCGGCGCCGCGCGCGAGTACGGCAAGGAGAGAGAGAGCGAGCGAGCGCGCGCGGGGCGGCCTATGTGTATCGCGACCGCCGATATTTCGTCACTGACGAACGACGTCGAACGTCCCGTCGCGCGCCGTGGTGCGGCGCGAAAACCGGGTAATACGCGAGGCGAGAGCGAGATGCCGGAGAACCGTTGAAAAGGCGACCGGGACGGGCGGCGAGCGACGCCACACGCTTGCTTGACCGCACGCGCGAAGCGAAACACAACCCGCGGTTGGTACCACTCGTGAGAAACGACTGACGACTCCCCGTCGCGCAACGACTGGCGCGGCCGCACCGCGAACCGACGATACCGGGAGGTGGTGCGCGCCCGCTAGGTGGCAGCGCCGTTTATCGCGAGACCTCGCGGCGCGCTACTACTCCGATCTCCGATCCGTGTGGGTTGGTGTGGTGGGCTCCGGCTCCGCGGCGGTCGCCGTGTGTGTGCTTACCGCAAATTCATCGAGAACAGTCGGAGACGGCCGAGCGCGACCGAAGCGCCGCTTCAATATCAAGTGCACGACCCTCCGTCCCGGCCGCATGTCCGTCGCGTCGCGCAGGCGGACGGACGGTCGCGTGTATACATACATCGCGCTCCTTAACGAGAACGTGTCGCTTCGCCTTGCTTCGCGATGTTGGTTTAAATAAAAAATATGTTAATTTAAATAAAAACCGATTTACTAGAACAATATATTTACACAGCGGCTTATAAACTGGTTTAGTAATTAAATTTTTTGGACCTATTTTGATAGATACTTTAAATATTTGAATCAATCTTTGATATATGTATATATGTACTAAAAGTTATAGTTATAAGTTATAGTTTAAGTATAAAAAAAAGGTTTATATCTAAATGGTCATCACAATCATGGCAAAAGAAGAAAAATTTTAAGTCAAATACTGTCAAATAGTATACGATAGTTATATTAAACCGGATTATATAAGCTGTGTGAACATAGTTAACGATATCAATAGTTAACTTACCTGGTCTTCTTCAGAACGCAAAAAAAACAAATCTGATAAACTTACATGTCATAAAATAATTAAAAAGATGAGTAGAGACGTCAACAATAAATAAATTGAGTAGAATATCATAATAAAGTAGTTAAATACTTAAATAGGACAACAATCAAGCGCTTTACGCTAAATCAATTGGATGAAAATCTATGATTCATGGTCGGACTTACGTACAAGAGTGTAATAATCGAAAATGAGACAGTATAAATTACAAATAAAACTTTGTCAATAGTCAATTAAATGTTTTAATAGTTTTCAGCGTTGGAAAAGCGCGAAATATGGAGCCTCAAGCTTTTTGATGTATAAAAGGAAAGAAATGTAAATAATTGATGATAGTAGAAAAATGAGATCTGATGTCTCACAAATTCACAGTAGATATTACAGGAAAAGTAATTTTTTCCCCCCTTTTTCAGAGACTGGCGTTTTATTAGTCACATTGTATAATTCTTGTTATATCAAAATTTTAAGTAATTACTTTGAATTATACAGGTTTTCTATTCTACTTAATTATTGAGCGTTGATAAGTCTTTTCCAGAAGTCTTTCTGACATAAAAATCATATGAGATTCATTTCAGCTTAGTTAAATGTGTCTAAAAAGATCATAAATCTTGACACAATTACGCGTGCGTTTACAGTATTTTTATCACTCTCGTTTCTAAGAAGAAATTGCACAATTACAACCCAGTAAACACCAAAACATCAGTTACATTACCTCTACGTTATAATTTATCACTCAACAAAATGTAAATACAATATTAACATGTGTGTTATAAAAAAAAATAGAAATTAAAAATTATAATATAAAATAATATAAATAATATAAATAATGTAATGTGACTGAAATGCTCGGTGTTTACTGAGAAGTATGAATCTTTAGTGTCGGTGTACTACTTACTACACACATTTCTCGTCGATTCTCAAGGCACCATACCACTCTCGACTAAGGTGCTACACGTGAAACAATCTCTCCGTTATCTTTATTCTTTCGATATCGCTCTCCGTCGTTTTCCAACGTTCGAAAACGTCGTCGACCGTTCGCTCGTGATTATCTTTGATGGTGCGATCGGTGATCGGTAGCAGTTTTTTAATGATCTCGACGCCCTCGACGGAGCCGGCTACCGTTGGAATCGCCCGGTGCAGGGCCGTCTTACCATCCGCGTCCGTCAGGTCGGGCGCCGCGCCGTGGCGCAGCAACAGCTCTACGACTTCAACGTGGCCCGCGCAAGCCGCGCGGTGCAGAGGCGTCGCTCTCATGCTGCGGGTGCGCGCGTTCACCTTCGCTCCGTGCCCCAGCAGAATCTCGCACACGCGGATATGCCCGTTCCGCGTTGCGTAATGCAGCGCCGTGTAGCCGGCGGAGTCCGTCATGTCGACGAAGATGCCCTTCTGCAGCAGCTTATTGACACGTTCCACGTCACCGTCCAACGCTGAAAGAGATGCACGAAAAGCCAGTGCAAGAAAAAAAAAGAAATTGAACCAAAACTCCCCAGACAGCACGCATGTCCAAAAAATCGGGACACAAGACGTCTTACGTCCTGATTTTGGACATGCGTATGCTGCCTGGGTCCTGAGAATGCCAATCAAAATTTGTAAATTTTTTATTTATTATTATTTGACATTTTGTATATTTATATTTTTATTTCAATCTTAATTTGTGCATCACTGGCCCTTGCAATAAAGTTCTAATATTGTAACAACAAAAATTTATTACAAACGATGCAAAAGTAAAATAATAAAGTTCCAATAGGACATGCGTATGCTGTCTGGGTCCTGAGAATGCCAATCAAAATTTGTAAATTTTTTATTTATTATTATTTGACATTTTGTATATTTATATTTTTATTTCAATCTTAATTTGTGCATCACTGGCCCTTGCAATAAAGTTCTAATATTGTAACAACAAAAATTTATTACAAACGATGCAAAAGTAAAATAATAAAGTTCCAATATTTATTGTAACAATAATAAATTATTATATATTAATATATTAAATAATTTTTGCCAGTAATAACCACATTTTAAGAATTTACAGATATTGCGTATAAATCCGTAACTTTTCTTAACTTCGAATTGTACACGTTTTTGCAATCAATTTTATAAATTCGTCCAGAAATTAATCTTTAAATTTGTACTATGTTTTCACGAAACATCTAAATATATGAAATAATAATAAATAGAATTTCTATAAATATATATATAAAATATTCTATATATAAATACACAAATAGAGCAAATAAAATTTCTAAATAATAATAATAGAGTAAATAGAAATTCCGTTGTAAGACCAAAACTGGAGCGCATAGTCCAGTGATCGTCTCGTTTATTTGCAATCTATTTGGAGAACGCTCATCATCATTTACTATCTTATTCCGAGTAAATATCCGTACCCAACACTTTTATTTACCTGCTGTCCAAATCCCACGTTCGAAACTGACTTCGTCTATAGTCTGGCAGACATTGTACCGTGGTATACCCAATTCGCAACATGTTTTGTGATCGTCAGAGTGCTCCATTGTTTATTATACCTGCAAATGACTGTTAAAAACTCAAATTGAGTTTGACTAGATCAGGTATATCTGCAAATGACTGTTAAAAACTCAAATTCAGTTTGACTAGATAAGGTATACGCATCTGTATGAAAAAGAACAGATCGCTTCGAGTTCAAAGGAGGCAAAGATTTGTGACCGTGTATAAATTTTACGACACACAAAATTCACTCTTTATCGGTATATTTATTTCTTATACATTTATAACATATACGATCATGTACAACGTTCAATTATATGCTTGTGTATGACTGTCGTACATACAAAATATAGCTTCACGTGTGAGAGATTATTAACTACACATAAATATAAAATTCGCCGCATCGAATTTAGCGCAAACGCTGCGAATGAACTGTATCAACTATTCAGACTGTCAAATTATAATGCTAAGTTACTCTTTCCCGCCACCAATTAGATTTTTGATTTTCTTACTTATATATAAACTAACATATAATTGTCAGGCAACGAGATAATAATTGCTTTTTATATAATTATATTTTCATTCGCGATTCCATAATAGATCTAGCTCTCTCGACAAGTACAGGAAACATCAATTACAATAATTCTTTAGATTGACATTTTCAATAAATTTGCAATAAAATCTTTAGATTGAAATTTACAATTTGCGATAAGATCTTTAGATTGAAATTTACAATTTGCGATAAGATCTTTAGATCGGCATTTATAATTTTGCAATAAGATCGACAAACATGTAGCATAAGTAAATAACGCCACATTGTATCAACTTTTTTCTGATTGGTTTTACACCCTTAAACTCTTTGAACCGTAATCGATCCGGAGAAATAATATCTCGCATATAACAACAATAATTGTACTATAAATCACCTAAAGCACATGGTGGGAAAAGACGCTATATTAGATAATACTATACTATATAAAGATATAATATATGTATATAAATGGTATTTGCACGTATAATAAAATTTCGTTCTTCACAAGTATAAATAGCTTGAAGCCGGTTTGGACCAATTTTGTGCAACAACGTTGCCCTAATTTGGCCCAATCTGGATCCCACGAGACTCACGTCGTAGACCCTCAAAAGCATAAAAAACCCAGTTTTCACGTAACGAGGTAAAGATATCACAAATTATTGTATAATTAATATACTTCCGTATTGCATATAATAGATTATAATGCAATCAATGCACATTCCTTTGGTCTGACGAAATATCCGCGTCGGCTAAATTATTATCTACAACACGATATCTACGATTATTTTGCTTGTTGCTGAAGTGTTCACGTGGTTCAATCTCCCCTCCCCTCAACAGTCTTATCATGATTATACAATTTTACCGCGTCATTTTCGAAGTCGTAAAAGAAAAAACTCAACATTGCTGCGGTACACAAAATATCACGTCCGATAACGTGAGAATCCTTCGTGTGATTTCGTACAAGGATTAACGTGTAAGTTTCCTAAGGAAAAGATGGAATATCGTACTTTCTATCTAAAGTTGCACTTCATATACGCACCGTCCAATTTCGTAAGGTACAATCGATTATCTTTGAAAAATAAAGCCTTTTTAATTGGTCCGCACGTATATAGCATTTAAGTGTGTGACAAAATTTCGCCGAAGCGCAGTTGCAGTCGTAATTTTAGACAAACATTTATATTTCAAGATATAAAAGTTAATCCAAGAAAACAAGATGTTGCAAATCTCATCGATTCATCGATACTAATTTCTACAGTTTGCTTCACAGACACATCTATATATAGGTCACAAGATGTTGAATATCATCGATTTATCGATACTAATTTCTACAGTTTGATTCATAAAGACATATATATGTATAGAAGTCACAAGATATACGTTTAGATATATAATACGCTTGTAGTAAGGCCCTTTTTTTTTTATAGCGTTAACTTTCCCGCTGCATTGTCCAAAGTATCTCGGCTTCTCCGGTACTACAAACAACTCGATAGCCGAGTTCAGCTAGAGCATTTATGACGGAGAACGGTGTGCCTGAAATCAATTTCGCAACGTAAGTTCCTAAACGATCTCCTATAAAGGCCTAACATTATTACATAGTTGGTTTTGTCCAAAACTTACAAATTACATTACAAATATTTACCTTAAGATAATAAAATCTCATATATCTCTATTAGATTAATTAAACTTTTAAAAACTATTACATCATTTTTGTCAATAACATATCTTAGTATTACTAAATAATTACAAAATTGTCACAAAGGTATTACTAAAAATTATCTTAGTATTACTAAATAATTATAAAATTGTTACAAAGGACGGATCACCCTCACAAAAAATCCAAAATCTCATTGGCAAATAAAATCAAATTGATGTTTATTTAATGCATATTTCAATCACAGATATTGTAATTTATCTTTAATTAATAATTAACGAGTTACGTAGAATTTTTTTTGGAAATGCTATTGATTTATTTGAAAATGTTAACTTTTTAGCTGCACGCTTTTTTCAAATAACAAACGAAATGAAAATGTATGACGATATACTCCGTCCCAATTATTTTTATATTAAGCAACATAAAATAACATTAATTGTGTCACTTAATAGCCACAAATCTTAATAGATTAGTTTTAATTGCTTTACGAATGCCTTAATTTTTGCTAAATAATTTTTTTCGCAATTGACGTTCCTTTTTATTATAAATTATTGACGCGATTCTGTAGTTACTGATTATGTACATTGACAACTGTAATAAAAAATCTTAAATTAAGAGTATTTTTTGATGACTTCATATAATCAAAACTACTAAGTTAGTTCACGTGTTCTTAGAAAATCATAATTTTACAAAATCACGGATAATTGTACAAGTTATTTAAATTTCTTGCATAACCAGTGATTCTATACAACTGACAGATTTCATAATCAAATTGAGTACTGTTATACTCTCTGACATGCACATGTGCATGCGTTCGCCAAGAGTTAACGTTAGCGCGCGAATAAAAAGTTGCATCGTAGCCGATAGAGATCTTGCATCTTTTCGGGATTTTGCGGAGCGGTCCGTGCAACTGCCTGGGGTCGTCGAAATTCTGGATCATTAACCTTTTATCATAATTCCATTCACGACATTCTCTGTACTGGGGGACAGCGGGAAGCGGCTGCGTAAGGCCGTTGCCTCCTTCGGTGGTAAACCGAAGATCGCACAATCGGTCGCAAACGGGGACGCTTTTACACCGATGTAATAGAAAGTGTCGTCGTCCTCGTCGGCGGTGTCCTGCTTTTTGGACGTGGTTGTTGTTGTTGTTGTTGCCATTGCCGCGCTAAAAGTATCGTTATACCTCGTTGTGCTTTACTTCTAGAAGAAAAGCAAACGTGACGAACGTGAGTGACGATCGGAGCCGTTTATCTCGAAAGTAAAGGAAGAATCACTTCGAGCCTTCGAAAGCAGCTTCTTTGTGGGACTTGATGGAAAATTCAGAAAACATCTGCGATCGCGAGGTGCTTTTATTATCGTGAAATTCTTTTCTGTCCGTGATATTTTCTCCCTTCGAATATAGTTACAGCAACGTTCGATCAGAATAAAAACGGGAGTTTCTCTCTGAGCTCCCGTTGAAGTTGATATAAAAACGCGATTGGTTTTTGGGTTACATTAAAAATACATGGAATGGAGCTTCAGAATTCATATTCGCCAATAAAGAAATAATTAAATGAAGCTTATAGAAATAAAAGATTTAAAGTGCTTTCCTGCACAATAAAAAATTCTACATTGTTTTTCTAACATCTCACAATTACCTTATAAGAGCGCAATTAAGGGCACAATCATCTTGATTAGAAATGATTCACACAAACAAAATATATATCCTGAGAAGAGATTATATATAAAAAAATGTGATTTATAAACTCACTTTCAGGATAAATGGCACATTCCGATCGAATGAAACGTTGGTGAAGCTGATACGTTAACGCGATTCACCGTATCTCCAATAGAAAACAAACAATTAGGAGGGTAAAAGTATTGAAAAAATGATATAACGAGAGATAGCACATAGTTACTCAAATTTTATCAGAACAGCAAGCATTTCGAGGGAAAAAAAGGAAAATTTGACGGCAAAGTATATAGTTACAATTATTTTCTATTGACTTTTTGTTGTAAATATATTGCTTAGAATATTGGATAATTTTTAAATAAATTTTTTTTCTATTGGGAGAATCATATTAGCACATACATATATAAACATACACATAATGTATATACACGTGATAATGCTAAAACTACGAACTTTCAATGAAAGCTCGCGTATTCTCCGACAATGCATAAAAGTCCGAGTGAAAAAAAACATTGCTGCTAAAGTTTTTTCAATATTAGATAATATTAAATATATTGTTTTCGATTTTCCTGCATCGAAACTTCTAAATACAAATACATAAATGTGTGCGGTTGGTCATAGTAAACGTATCACGTATACATAAAATAGTTTCTTCAAATATATTTGAATATTATTTTAAACTATATTAAAAATATTAATTTAAAATTATTTTTGTTAAATATAACAAAATGTTTTTCGTCAAATCGTATAATTCTCTTTATATATATGTCGCAGGCTAATTGCAAAATCAGCCCTTTTGCAAAAAGACTAGCCTCTTTGCGAAAGGCCGGCATTTCGCGAAGCACTAATCGTAAACCCAATAAGACTGAACGCACTTTAGGCTTTTTGGCACACATGGGCTGGTGCTAGGCTAGACACTTTGCAAAAAGTCTAAAATACGTTAGTCTTATTAAAAAAAACGATCAAATGCTCTCGTAAAATGCCGGCATTTCGCAAAAAGGCTAGTCTTTTTGCAAAAAGACTGATTTTGCAATAAGCCTGCGACATATATAAAGTAAAGAGTAAAAATTCATTTTATTTATTTTCCTCACATGTTATTACGAGATGCGCTTTTGTAAAATTAACTCGGAATTTTATATACGAATCGGAACATATATAAATTGCTTAATTTATAGATATAGCTTATTGCTATGGTGCAGAAAACAAGTTGTTACATATGTGCAAAGCGCAATAAAATTTTTTAGAAAAAACGACAACCATCTATCGTTAATTATATGCTTATGTAGCATTTAATAAATATAATGTCAAAGATACAAATTATTCTATGCAGGAATGTATTTCATTCCTTCTATCTCAATATAATCCTAATATATTCCTTGTCATACTTTCTTCTAAGAATATGTAAGTCGTATTCATCGGAACACCGAGCAGGTTCTCTATTCTTTCCGTCTCTCGCTTTTTCAATCCTCTTTCATATTCTACCTACATATTCAGTCTTCTTTCGTATCCACATGTGCATAGAATGGAAATGTGCGCGTAATCAATTTAGGGTAAGAAAACGAGTGAAAGATAGAAAAGATAGAACAACGCGTGATCAAGTAGCAAAATATGAAATGCGAAAGAACAGCTAGAAAAGAAAATGTCACATTTACTGAGATTAGAAAGAAAGAGGTCGGGAAAGAATAAGGAATCGCTGTGTATAAATTCTTTTTATACTATATTCTTGAATTATTTTAAATAGACAGTGAAGAAATTGTAGTCTGTACTTAATTAGCTGCATGCGGCATCATTTACTCTTTGTTTTATCCAATTAACTGCTTCTCGTGCTCTTCTTTAAAATGCATTACGATTTCGTGCGCTCATTTCACTTATCTATATACCACGATTGTATTATATACGAGCTTGTCGAATAACTAGTTTGCTTGCCGACAAAGAACAAAGGTTTCTCTGGGAGAACTATGAGATTTTAGGCAGAAATACACAAAGAGGATAATATATTGAATGGTTTCTGCTCAATATATGAAATTGGATTTCTTTCATTTTACTTTTACGACTCTTCTACGTTTTTTTACGAATGTATGGGCGACCACACGAACACTGGCAGTCGGCATATCTTTGACAAGCCATTGTACGTAATGAAATATTAACCCAATTCAAACATCTCTGAGTAATGCTTTTGGCATTCACATGTAATATACGCGGCGATAAAGAATCTTTTTATGAATATGAGTGTAATAACTCGATAGCACAAGTTAATACAGAATATAATTTTACATCATAAACTTATTTGATTTAGATTCCAGTGAAATTTCGAGATAATACTGTCATATTTTTCTTTTTATTCTTTATTTCATTCTCAGCACAGATAAAAATAACTGCGAATATCAATATTAAGCTATCATTTTTATTGGACTCGCCAGATGTATCATCATTTTCTATATATCATTGTACTTATATCAATCAATTAATGCTTATATTAATTAACTTTTTTTCATATACCTAGTAATCCATATATAAATGCTTTTAATTGATTTTTTGTTACATTTCTTCACTGTACTTATTTTACGGAAAGATTAACTTATTATACGGAAGGATAAGTTAATTAAGGAACAACAGGTAATTATCCATCCCAAAGGGGCTATTATTTCAACGTGTGCATATGTTTGCTAGTTTCAGTACGACACGCTGTCCCTGAATTAATTTTAATGTATGCAACATGCCGTAACAACTTGTTTACGTTGCGAGAGTGAATTAAGATTATTAAATCAGACTGGATAATGAAGTAGGTGAGCTTTATCTTAAAGAAGCATTAGAATGGCTGTGCCTAATTAACGTCACACTTATACTATATCAGGTGCTCTTGAAGTAGCAGTATACGAATTTCGAGGCATACCAGCAGCTTTTACAACGGTCTCGGGTTCGGGTTCTGAGAACTCTTTTCTCATAGTCCACATGTACTCATTATAATCCTGCTTAATGCTAGTACTGGAAGATGCGACGACTTTGTAACCGAGCACCTCTAAAGCAGTCAATATTATGCAAGGATGTTGCAAATATACTATCGTCGAATCATCGCAATATCCTATAGAGGAGAAGCGACCCAACTGCTCTATGTCAGCCGCTATAACATAATTGAACATTACTCTCACCAAAAAGCTTGATTTTATTACACCTTGCAATATTTCTAGCTACAAATATTATCAGCTCTAATCTTCTTTACATCTTGCTATCTTGCAGTGCTATTTCTATTATCTGCGTGTAGAAAGATTAACTAAAAAAACAGTGATATATAGAGTTCACGAAATTATGACTCACGTGTTGCACGTTATCTAATTGAAAAGTTTGATAAAGCAAAGCGTAACATGTATATTTGCGTAAGGGCGAATACAGAGGAGTTTTTTTCGTACCTTTAAGCCCTGACACTAAAACCCTCCAGGGATATTTATGACTGTACGACGCTAGGTTACCACGTACTAGAATGTATGGCATCTGTAATAGTCGGCTAAGACTGATCTGTAATAGACGACATCCTATGGATACATGTAACACATATTCAGATAAATGCGTTAGACCTCTCCACAACTTGCCATGCTAATCTGCTCTTACTGATAATGAGAACTATCACCGTGTGCTAACTGATTTACAATTTTGGAGCTTACACCAGAACCTTAGCTTATCAACGTAATTCATGAAAATTGAATATCATAAATATTAGACAGGGTCCAGAGAGTTTAGAAAAATCGTCACATCGCAAAACATCTTTATATTGCGATACTTTATTTATTCTTATTGCAAAATTAATAGGCCAATCACACTTATCGATCGATATTATAAAAAAAAGGAAGCAACCTAAAAAATTAATCAATTTGAAACTCAAGGCAAATAAGAGCAAACGAATTAATTATTCGCTATAAAATCAGCGTTTTGCTCTTATTTGCCTTGAGTTTCAAATTGATTGTATATCTAGATCTAGAGAGCATTATTCTTGACTTTAACAAAATAAAATAATTGAATAAACTAAAAGCTATACTTGTGTGTGTCATGTCCATTTCTACCAATGTAGATTAACTTTACTCTCGGTTTAACTTACCTTTTATCTTCTTTTTAATTCTTAGAACTAGAAAAAGATAAAAAGTATGTTAAGCCGTGATTAAAGTGCATTGGTATAGAAATGTGTGTGGACATTAGTCAGACAGTTTAAACCTCGGTTTAAACACTAATCAATAAGAATGAAAAATTTCCAGAGATTTTCAGGAGAATTGATAAGTATTTCAGGAATGCTGACGGAGGTTTCTTCATTTTCCAGTAAGTTTACTGAATATATGCTTATCGCAAAGAGCTAGCCTTTAGTTTATTTAATCAATCCTAACTTTGTAATCACCAAGTGAGCTTTTGGTTTCATTTTGGAGAACGTGATCTCACATAACACGTGGAAAACTAAAGATGATCTCATAAAATGTCGAAATAACGAACATTTTACGAAATGTCAATCGATACACAAAATGAATAGACTTGTCTCTTCATAAACTTAGTTAAGGGTCGATTCACACTAAGTATCGGTCCGCTCACGGTCAATTCTTTCATTGTTTATAATACATGTATCCATACACACAAGACACACAATGAAAGACTTGCGGCAGCAGACAACAAAAGAATTGACCGTGAGCGGGCGGATAGTGCGAATCAACCCTAAACGTATGAACGTTTTTGATCGATCTACTCAAAATACGGACACAAATGTCATAAACTTTTTCAAGCAACACACCCAAGTATACATATACCCTCGTTTTGTAACGATTAAGCGAACGAAATTAGACAATCGCCAGGCGAAACGTGTGTCACGTATGTACATACGACGTGCGAATCGACATTTCCCGAGAAAGTTCCTAAATAATAAATCCGCGGCGAATGTGTCGACGTGACTCGGAAAAAAAAGTTTACTTCAGCTCGACACATGCGTCGTACGAAACACGGAATTCTCCTGAATCGCTGTTGACATATATTTATTGAACTCTTACCAATGAGCGAAGAGGGACGAGAGAACCGAGCCCCGAAGAAACGAGCGGCTTATAAAAGTTATGCGCCCTTTCAGCGATAGAATTCGAACGGTCGGGGCCACGTGCGTGATAATCGACTATCCTATCCTTTCTTGCCCACCGTTTTCTATCTGAATAACGTGCTATTTTACCTTGAAAATCGCTCCTACCGTAACGCGCTTGGATTCACAGATGGAACGAACACAAAAGTACGCAGTACTCCGAGTATTTATGCCAGGGATTGTTGTTCAGTTCATAAACGCAGGAGACAAACTAGACGCGGAACGTAACGTGAAATTACGAACGAAAGGGAGAGTCGGAGTCAGCGCGTCCTGATTGGCTGCGCCATTTTTGTCCATTCCTATTAATGTATGTTAACTTTAATCTCGATTTAACTTACTTTTTATCTTTATTCTAATTCTAAGCATTGAAAAACGATAAGAAATAAGGTCTAAGAATTAGAAAAAGATAAGAGGTAAGTTAAACTGTGATTAAAGTTAATCCACATTGGTAGAAATGGACATTAATTAAAATAAATTAAATAGTTTCTGTCAATCAAGGAAAATACTTATTTTTTATCTTTTTTCTAATTCTAAGAATTGAAAAACGATAAGAAATAAGTTCTAAGAATCAGAAAAAGACAAGAGGTAAGTTAAACTGTGATTAAAGTTAATCCACATTGGTAGAAATAGACATTATTTAATTAAAATAAATAACATAGTTTATTCTGTTAATCAAGAAAAATACTTTTTTCTTTTTTCTAATTTTAAGAATTGAAAAACGATAAAAAATAAGTTCTAAGAATTAGAAAAAGATACGAAGTAATAATTAGTTGAACTGTGATTAAAGTTAATCAACATTGGTAGCTAATTAAAATAAATAAAATGGTTCATTGTATCAATCAAGGAAAATACTTATTGTTTATCTTTTTCCTAATTCTAAGATTATAGAAAAACGATAAGAAATAAATTTTAAGAATTAGAAAAAGACGAAGTAAATAAGTTAAACTGTGATTAAAGTTAATCCACATTGGTAGAAATGGACATTATTTAATTAAAATAAATAACATAGTTTATTCTGTCAATCAAGAAAAATACTTATTTTTTATCTTTTTTTTAATTTTAAGAATTAAAAAACGATAAGAAATAAGTTCTAAGAATTAGAAAAAGATACGAAGTAATAAGTTAAACTGTGATTAAAGTTAATCCACATTGGTAGAAATGGACATTAATTAAAATAAATAAAATAGTTCATTCTATCAATCAAGGAAAATTCTTATTGTTTATCTTTTTTCTAATTCTAAGATTATAGAAAAACGATAAGAAATAAGTTCTAAGAATCAGAAAAAGATAAGAGGTAATAAGTTAAACTGTGATTAAAGTTAATCCACATTGGTAGAAATGGACATTAATAAAAATAAAATAGTTTATTCTGTCAATCAAGAAAAATAAATCGGTAATTGGCTTTTGAGTATGATTTATTTTAAGAAAATAAAAATAATCCTCCCTCGATACTGCAGCGCACGCAGCTCTACAAGCCGCCCGCGCCGCTCGTTTCCGAGCCTCTCGACGAATCCGATTCGTGCTTGCGGGGGCGATGACGTCAGCGCGAAACGCGAGAAGTTAGCGGCGCAGGCCGTAGCGAGTGAAGAGAGCGCGGCGCGAGTGCGCACTGCGCGGTGGTTCGACCGAGCTGACGGACGGACGGACTTTGTGGCGAGTTGACAGGTGGTTTGACGTTTCGCCCGTCGCCATCGTCGCTAGCGACAGAGCGCGGCCTGCCATATTGCGCGTGTTATCTCGGAGGCGAGCGTTTACGTCCGTCTGCTCTGTCGCGTCGTCGTGCGACTCGATGACGGAGTGAGAGCTCGCGCACGAGGAGAAACGAGCACCGCGGACCGCCTTCAGCCGCGTTTCACTGTGTTCACACCCCTCGGTCACGGCCCAGCGCTCACGGCAAGCAGCCTTCTACACACGGCGCTGATTCACGAGAGAGTGTGAGTAATCTGCTTTGCGCGTTGTTGACATCGGAGTATACTCCTATCGCCAGTTATCGCTAATCCGAATTTTGGCGATCCGATATCCGCTAAACGCGAACCACGTCCGTTCGTGTTCACCTCGTGGAATCTCTCTCGCGTATCCTTCGCTAATCGTCGATCCGCGGGCCACCGCGCTAATTAGGCGTAACGTAATTATGGGAGTGGGCGCGCGGGTGTATTTTGTTGACGTTGTTGCCTCGACGGATCTCCGCGTCTGCGGAGCTGGGACAGGCTCTGCCGCGATACGCGACATGCCCGCGTTGTCTCGACGTCGACGAAATTCAGTTCGTTGCATCTCGAGAGTTGAGTAATTTGACACCGCCGTTGTTTTGTGAATGTCGGTTCTGCGACGTGGAAAACCTTTTCCCGAGCTACTCCCATGAATTATTAATAAATTTGTTAACAACGTTTCTGTGCGTCACGAAAGCTCGTTATCAAACATTTTTCTTTTCAAAACTTGGAGAATTCTATATACTATATTCTGTATATATATATGTAGGTATATTATTATATATGTTTATAATATACGCAAGCAATAGAAAATTAATAATCGATTTCTCGAATAACATTAAAGCTCGTACAATGTACATATTAATTAGCAAAACTGTATAATTTATCTTAAAAATTAATTGGTTTAATATTACATTTCTTTGTCAACCAAGATTGATAATAATTTAAAGCTTTTAATTAATTTACAATAGAATTGTATTACGAACGTAAATAACTCCAAAAATTATAAAATTATTGACTATACTTTGAGAGATTCGCACCTGTTATTGATACACTCCTATAAATCATGCCTTATCTCATGTTAAATGAGACAAAAGATCGTGGGATATTTTGTGAAGTGCAAGATTAGCATAATCCATCTCAGATATCTCTTGGCAATAAGCTTGGAAGCAAATTTTTAACAACAAGTTATGAGTACTGCTTAAAAAACTCACAGTAGATTGTAGGCTTCTCACTTTTCGTAGAACAATTGATAATGGACAGCAATAAATATAATACTATTCTCCTATAATCTTAATTGCAGGTGCAAAATGTCGACCGGTCCATACAACTATTCCTATATCTTCAAATACATCATCATAGGGGATATGGGAGTGGGCAAATCATGCCTGCTTCATCAGTTTACAGAAAAAAAATGTGAGTAATAAGAGAAAAAAGTAATATATCTAATTATATTTACTTGTAGATAAAATGTCATGTGTAAGGATTATACTAAATTAACTTTTGGATTTATCATTGTTTTTTATGACACATTCTTAAAGGATGTGCTGTAATCATATGCGTACATAATTATATGACTGCGGTACATTATGCTGTGTATACTGTACACGACACGGACAACGTTTAGAATTGCAACAGTACGCTGACTTTTGTCTCAGTATGTCTATGATAGAAAAATTACTCTTTATTCTGAAGAGAAATTATTAGATAAAAAAATTATGTACGCAAAATTATTAAATTCTTTATCTCCAAAGGCAATTTGATTCTCTTTAAAAATTCAGTATCACCTATGATAAAATTGTGCAGTTGTTACGATTTTCATAATATTTGTGTAATTCTCATAAATACATAGTTTGCATATTCTATAATTAAACTGTGTGTAGAACCATTTCATTTAAATGTGCTCCAAAAACTAAAGCTACAAATTATTTGTTGGTGTATCTTGTATTTATATAAAATTATTAAAGAATAAAGGTTTTTATATAAATGGTCTTGTAAATTTAGTCATGGCAGATTGTCCACATACCATTGGCGTTGAATTTGGGACTAGGATTATAGAAGTAGCGGGACAGAAGATAAAACTGCAGATATGGGACACTGCTGGGCAAGAACGATTTAGAGCAGTTACTAGGTAATGACTGCAATGTTTCAGGCAATAATCACGCCTAATGTAAAATTATAAATGCGTACAAAAAAGAAAAAATATTTCTTCTTAGATCGTACTATCGCGGTGCAGCTGGAGCATTAATGGTGTACGATATTACACGCCGTTCAACTTACAATCATCTCAGTAGCTGGCTGACAGACACAAGGAATTTAACAAATCCGAGCACTGTACGCATATTGCTATATTACATGCCACGATATAATTATAAGAATTCTATATTTAATTGGATTTGTAATTTAACATCTATAATAAGAGAAAGAAAGTTACTTTTTTTTTCCTGAAATATTTTATATAACCAAGTAACATAAAAACAAATCAATTTTTTGTGCAGGTTATATTCTTAATTGGTAACAAGAGTGATCTCGAAGGTCAACGTGACGTTACCTATGAAGAAGCAAAGCAGTTTGCTGACGAACATGGCTTAATGTTTGTCGAAGCTAGCGCAAAGACGTAAGTATCTTTATATCTTAAAATATTTAAATATTTAAATTAATTTAAATATAAATTTTCAAATGATTGTAAATGGAATAATGCATTCTAATTTCTTTAACAGAGGACATAATGTGGAGGAAGCCTTCTTGGAAACTGCAAAGAAAATATTCCAAAGTATACAAGACGGGCGGTGAGTTTTGACGATAATTCATAATTACATAAAATAAAAAAAGTTACTTAGTACGTTGAATAAAACCACCACTTGAGAATTATGAAATATAAATTATAAACTAATACATATCATACGTACATATGAACATATAATGTTTATTCGTAAATTAATCATTTCTTTTTTGTCGGTAGATTGGACCTAAATGCAGCGGAATCTGGTGTACAACATAATCCCAGTCAACCGGGTCGCACCAGCCTCCAAGGAGTATCTAATGAACAGCAGGGAGGAAAGGATTCCTGCTCCTGTTAGGTCTTATTATTTGTTTGTATATAGATATATTAATTGATCGGTACTATTAATGCATATATGATTTGTACTAAATGTAGTTGACAGATTGTCTCGTAGCCTGTATCCTCCCTTTGATAAGCGAAGTCCACTTAAAAAAAAAAAGAATGAAATATGTTCAAAATGTTCTTTTTTAATTAGCGTCAATTTACGATGTTCAATACGATGTTATAAGTACTCGACACAATATAGAGATTTACATTGTAAAAATGATTCCGATAATGCTGCTAACTTTTGACGCGCGGATAGTCAGTAAAACGGCTTTTGTATGATTATTGCGATTTATATACTACTTTCACGTAGACGTTTTGTATATTTCATGCATTTTTTGCGAAGCCAGGTAAAGGAAGATAATTCATTTAGAATATACATATAATGGCATATGTAGAAGCACATATGTAGAAGCCGATCAATCTTTCTCATATGTTTGACTGAAATTTTCTGTTGGAACGACTTAACAGGGAACACAAGCGATGGAATTTACATTTATCTAATTTATATCTGCATGGGCGAATCGCATATTTGTTGTAACATGCAATTTTTTGCTTTAAAAAAATTTAATCAATGAAAATTAACTTAAATTGTGAGCGGTCAGATTTTTCTCAATCTCACTTTTTAAACCTGCTTTACTTGATAAGATATGCACATCCATGCGAGCTTCGTGATTTCAGTTATCTTTCGTACTAATTATAGATAGAGAGAGAAAGTAGGGATCAAAAATTTACTTTTTTTTAAAGATATATCTATTCTTGATGAAACATAAATATATATACATATACATATATAAGTAAATTTAACATTGTTTTAGTGACAAATTAAAGATGGAATTATTCGTCTTTCATTTGTGATATCAATTAAAAATCCATTTTTGGTTTGTAGGATTTAAACTAGCAAATATAGTCGTATATGTTACTTGAATATTATGAAAAAATGTAGCTTGAAATATTGTCACGCATTTTTTTCCACATTTTTTATCCACCCAGGGGATCTTTAACATATAAATGCTTCTGTGCTTTATATTAGAGAACAGTATTAGCAGGATCTTATTTTACCTATTATATCGAGGGCTCACATAAACATGTAAACTAATTTAACATTGATAAATTAATTGGTGTGCTCACACACACAGTTATATAAGCTCTATCTTGTTATGATTTAATGGTACAAAAGTAATATTAATAAATATGGCCAAGAGGTTCCATAAAGAAATGAAAGAGAAAACAAAATGAAAGACAGCCTGCAACGAACACGATGATTTACGTTCTCTTCAGCGTTGTGTGACTTGTAAACAATTTGTATTTTCGGTAGCATAAGAAAATGCGAAGAATTGCCTCGAATAAACTTGACCAAAATTTTATCAATCTGTTTGAATCACGAGCGGTTTGTTTCACTACACTCACCCTGTATCAATCGTGTTATGTATCTAAAATATTTTGAGAGGCAACAAAAGATAAATTTAGGATTACAATTCCGTATGATTCTTTTTGTCACATGTCCAATAGCATTTGTTTCATAGAACAGTAGTACATTTTCTCACAAATCTTTATTATATTTTTGAATCTTGTACGTATACCAAGTATGAGAAAACGCCAGGGAATAAATACATAGTGCTTCAACAAAGAGAACGCCAATCTTTGTTTTTGTTAATGATTGCTTTCCTAAGAGCTGTGTTGCTTCATTAAAATGAATTATACAAACAGATTTTTTCCACGTACAGTATTGTATTTGTCTTTTCACTTTTGCTAAAAATCCTTGATGTAATTTGTGGAATCTATTTCTAATACATTCTACTTGTACATTATAATCACGTACACAACTTGTATAATAAAGGAAATTTAACTTTTCGCATCATTATATAGAATAGAATAATATAATTTCTCAAAAATCTTTTTGCTACAATCGAACAATTCTTTATGTCTTTATTCTCATAATAAAAGATATGCATTTAAATGTTAATCAAGTTTTGCGCATTAAAAGAATAACTTTAAAAGATTACACATATAATATTAGCGATTTTTCTTTCGTTCTGATCTACTTTTTTGTCATTATTTACAAAAGTATATCGCATTTTTTTATCATTATATAACACTTTTTGTAAAATATCATGGCTATTTTTGTCGCGAATGCCGCGGCGTGCCGAGGGCAGTGCACATATACAAGTTCCAAGCAACGTGCGTGATCCGTTGCATGTCAACGAAATGTCAAGCATCTATTGTCCACAGCCCACGTCGTCGAAGAGCGACTGACTCGTCTTGGCGAACTCGTGTCGTCCTCGAGGAAAATATAACACCTTTCAAAACATGAATTTACGAACAATCGCCGCTTTTATCTTTATCGTGACCTGTCACTTCGCGAGAGGGTGAGCTGAGCTGTAATGTAATATATGTAATCATCGTCATTATTACGCACGATGCGCTCGAAAATTACGCGTATGAGATTACCGGATTCGGAAGGGACGTGAAAAGTTTCCTTGACCTGGTTGGGTGATGGGTCTCAAGAAAAATCACAAACAATTGTGAACAATTAATGATCTCTCGTGAATTAACCTCCACGATTACAATTAATAAACGACAATTGACTCCAAACGGACTTTCAATGTATATGATTGTCAATTGACTTTGAAAAAAGATTTAATGCGATTGAAAATGTATTTACTTTTTGTCTAATTATCAAGAACCTTGGTAATCTAAATTTCACATCAAATTTTCGAATGCAATTCTATTTATAATTTATATATACATACATAGGCTGCATTCAGATATTCACTGCAAGTATCGCTCCATCTTCGTTTGATATACGATGTGCAACGAAGACAGAATGATGCTTACAGTACTTGCAGTGAATATCGGAATGCAGCCATATTTGAATGATAATTTATATATACATGCATCTTTAAATGCTTTTCCGTATTATGAGGCATACAAATAGAATTCTATTCTGAATTTTGGTGGGAATTCGGTCTTCCAGTAAATTTTTTTTATTAAGCGGTATCCATAATTTGGGTAGAGAATCTAAGCGGATTTTTAATACTTTTTGAATTTAAAAAAAAAACCTAAATTTGAGAAAGTTATAGCTTGCTAAAGTTTCTTTAACACCGTCAACTTCAAAAGATGCCGCAGTGTCCCTATGACGTCACAGCACATTTTCGTGTACTATATTTTCTTCAATTTTGAAGATATTGCAAAAATTCAAAAAGTTTACAAAGAAAGTATGCCATGATCTATCAGAATATACTGTTAGGAAAAATCCGTGGAAGACCGAATTATTATAGACTGTTTAAAGCAGGCTTCGGTCGTTTAAATTATTAAAGAATATAAATAATATAAATAAAAACTAAGGAATCGTTACATTTTTGCCATTTATCCTTTTCCTCGTATTGTGGAATTGAAATATTTCGTTTTGTATGAAACGATATAAGAATATATGCACAATTGTTTCTAAAAATTGAATTTATCTAACTGAATAAAGCTGTATGAAGCACAAGTCTACATGTGTTATACATAATTTGGATTTAATTAGGGATAAAATGACGCTCTTCGATTTCACGGAGGCACAAAGTGTGGACGATTGGCGGGAGATGTCCGACACTGTGAGAACAGTGGGAAAATCCAAGGCTGTCTTAACGCTGCAAACAAGCCAGCTCTTCCAGAGGGCGGTCCTCTTCACGCTGCTGAATCCGCAACCAAACGGTGCCGGTTTTGCTGGCGTCAGAAAGCTGACGAATCTGGATCTGTCGAGATTCAGAAATATTGAGATCACTTGCCGGGGGCAAGGGGAAAACAGCCACTACAAGATATCCTTGAGACATCGAGGACAGAATTCCAACATGGACCTCAGCTATGAACAATTCTTCACGGTAAAGCTTCAAAATCTCACCTTCAATTTATCGTTTTGTTTTCTACTATCGATTCCGTTTCAATGATCTTCGGAAATTCTGTGACAAAATATCACTGGAAACAATCCTCTTCCGGTAAATATTCTTCAAAAATTTCCGCTTCAGGTATCAATGTCGGACAACGAATTTTCCACGGTGACTTTACCCTTGAAAGACTTCAAACCTTATTACCGTGGACGTGAGATTCCGGACGGTGAGCCTCTAGATACAGCAAATATTACTATGTTTGAATTTCAAATTTTTGGTGGCGTTTACCTGCCCATCAAGCAACGTGGCGTGTCGGCGTTAGAGATAGAAACTGTAGCAGTTTCTTCTTAATAATAATTCTGATCTTCTAGTCGTAATAGAAAAAACGAAGCGTCTCCTGAAGAACTTTTATTTATGTACACATTAAAAGTTTACATCAATGCTATAAGCGACGGACATGTATACTGGATATTTTATATTAAAAATAAATAATTGTTTTTTATATTTTCGCAATTGTTAACAAAATTTAAACTTTTTAAAAATGTAAATTTTTATAAATAATTTTTTGAACACCTCGTTGCTTGTGCGTGAGAGCAAACGGAATGGAAACGTTATTAAAACAATAAATGCACTATTAATATTATTTACATATACCTAATATATCCATTGTATTAATTATATTACATTGTATTAAACATTTATATATTAAATATGAAATCTTTAATATTTCATATCAAATTCACATATCAAATAACTTTCTCAATTAAAAAAGAGCGTTTAAATAATCTTGAATATTTTCCAAGATTTTGATTGATAATTAATCTTACCTTTATTATTGATAAATCTTTGCTTGATTTTACGTTCTTCCAGATAGTATTGAATAAGTTTCTTTAAAATCTGCTGTACGTATTAAAACTATGATGCATTCTGTAAAAAAAAGAATTATGTATATAATACTTGTTACTTGAGAATAGGAGATAAAATCGATTTATCCTCACTTTGCCCGTCTCTGCGCAGAACCAACTGCAATCTCTCGTAGAACGGGGTATAATAAGAGGCGGGCCATTGGCCATTATTTAATTATTTTTAGTTTTGTGACGTTGCGTTGGACGTATTTCGTCCTACAAAATTTTTTTAGGGTTGCTGACGCAACCTACCGCCTCTTCTGTCCTCATTCCTTCAAAGTAAACAACGATTTTTAGCAAAGATACAAAACTCATATTTATTTATTTAAACAAAGCTATGAAAACCTTCATGTAACCTCTAAGTTAACATTCACAAGATATTGGCCGTATCGACCTCTGGCAAGAGGCAGGTGCCATTAAATAAAAAAATTATTTGGGGGGGGGGGGGGGGAGTGGAAGTGTGCCATAATGACCAATAAGCTGTACCTAGAGACAATATGATCAACATTCTTGCCGAGAGAAATAATTGGGAGGGAAAGTGTGCAATGATGCCGAATAAGAGTCGGAGTCGAGCGTGGCTTAGCAGCCAGCGCACCGGTTTGCTATGCTAGAGGTCTCGGGTTCGATTCCCGGTAGAACCTAGAAATTTTCGCTCGTGCTCCCTCTCAGAAGGCAATGGCAAACCACTGAGAGTATTCTTGCCAAGAAAAAGTCTCTCGATTTAGCCGTTCGGAATCGGCGTAAAACAGTAGGTCCCATATGCTTGTAGTATCATTGATCAGCGTGCGCGCTACAGGCACATGAGAGAGGCTCACTACGCGCTGAAAAGCGCTATGGACGCAAGGAAGGAAAGAGTAAATACAATCTTCATTCTCGCTGAGAGTGATTCTGACTCAGAATCAATAGATAAGATAGAGACAATAGATAGATAGATAGAGATAGATAGATAGATAGAGACAATATGATCAACATTCTTGCCGAGAGAAATAATTGGGAGGGAAAGTGTGCAATGATGCCGAATAAGAGTAAATACAATCTTCATTCTCGCTGAGAGTGATTCTGAGTGGGCGGAGTTCTTTGTTGCTGCCACTTCCACCACTTCCACCGCCGCTACCTTCAGTCTTCACCACTCAATCCGGCAGGTCCATGGTGGATAGCAAAGTATGATCGTCTATTTCATCAGGTTCTTGCTGAGTTTTGCGATGAAATCCCTAAAAAGACGGATTCAATTTACAGAAAAGAATACGACTGTAATATGCAAGAATGTCGAAAAACAAAGCTCCTTAAAATAAAGCGTATCGTATCTGCAACAAACTTTAGAAAAAAATAAAAATATGTTTGGCTACATGAAAGAGATGGTCGCCAGCACGCGCAGGCTGGTTGGCCGAGGATCCGCTTGCACTGGAATTAGACTTATTTATCGTATAGGTGATGTTGTAAGTTCTCTGGAGCTCTATACGAGCCTTTTCGAGACGAGCTTGTGCGTCGGCTAGCAGCTCTCTCTCTCGTGCTCCTCCACTCGTTGCACGATAACCACTAGCCATTGGTCCGCTTTCTCCAAATCCTTTTCCAAATCCTTTTCATATTGCCGCTCCCGTATCGAAAGACGCTCCAACCGTTTCAATTCCATCTCGCGATACCATCTTTGGTGCGCCCTTTCCATCCGATGAACTCGGTCGCGGTAACGTTCCACCGCCGCAGTCGCCACTGCTAATCTATGTTCTGCGACCTCCATTTCCGTCATACGATTCTCTTTTTCCTTCTCCCTAGCACGGAGCCAAGACCAAGTGTCCCAATCGTGGCCTGACTCTAGAAACTCTTGAAAAACTATACTGCTAGGTGCCTTTGGAGATTCTTTCAAAACTATCCTGCTAGATGCCATTGTCTTAAGTCCCTCGTAATTCTCGTGACGTGACTATGTTTACGCAGGTCAATGCAGGTTATGGTACGGTGATATGGTCTATGCGGTCTATGCTAGTTGCTACCAGTCTACTATGGTCTACTACACTGCTACCACGTGCCACGTGGACGACGTCGGGCCGGTCGGGCGGCGGCCGGCGGCGGAGGTTCGGCAAAACACAGCCATTATTGAAACTTCGCGCACTTACGTCATTGCGCATGCTCTCTCTGATGCTCATCATTAGGCCTGTTCTTTTTAGCTGAACTGGCTGCACTAGTTCAGAGTTTATCTTTTTTACTCCACGTTGGAAGGAAAAAGACAAACTCTGAACTAGTACAGCCAGTTCAGCTAAAAAGAACAGGCCTATAACCTGTCCGGCCGGTGCGGCGCAGTGTGGCACTGTGGCGTGGGTGGCGTGTGCTGCCGATGCAGATTGAGCGACGGTTTTTACTTGCACGTTCTGTTTTTAACACGTTATAATACACCTTGGTAATTTCAGCCAAATCGGTGGAGGCCACTATTCTGCACATTTATCGCGAAAAGTTTCCTTGGTCGATTGGATCTCGAGAAAAATCACGAACAATGGCCTCCCGTAAATTAACCTCCACGACTACAAATAACGTACAATCGACTCCAAACAAACTTACAATCAAAGAGGAACCTTTGCATTCAATGTAAGTATATGATTGTTTTGACTTTGAAAAAGATTCAATGATGCAATTGAAAATGCGTTACTCTAAAATGTATTACTTTTTGTCTAATTATCAAGAACCTTGATCTACAATTCACATCAGATTTTCTAATGCAATTCTATTTTATAATATTTATGCATCGATTATTACATATTTGAATAATAATTCATATATGTATGCATTCTGATTCTTCAAATGCTTTTCCGTAATAAAAATTATAAGGCATATAAATAGAATTCTATTCTGATCTGTGGTGGGAAATATAGACTGTTTAAAGCAGGCTTCAGTCGTTGAAATTATTAAGGAATACAAACAATAAAAATGAAAACAAATCGTCACATTTTCGTTCCATTTATCCTTTTTCTCGTATTGTGGATTTTAAAATATTTTGTTTCGTACAAAATGATATAAACATGTGCACAATTGTTTCTAAAAATTGAATTTATATATATCTAACTGAATTTGAAGCTGTATGAAGCACAAGTCTACATGTATTTGTATAATTCGGATTTAATTAGGGATAAAGTAATGCTCTTCGATTTCACGGATATGCGAAATGTGGACGATTGGCGGGAGATGTCCGACACAGTAGAGTCAGAGGGAAAATCCAAAGCTGTCTTAACGCTACAAAGAAGCCAGCTCTTCCAGAGAGTGGTCCTATTCACGCTGCTGAATCCGCAACCAAACTTTGCCACTTTCGCCGGCGTCAGAAGGCTGGCAAATCTGGATCTGGCGAAATTCAGATATATTCAGATCACTTGCCGGGGTCAAGGGCAAAATAGCCACTACAGGATATCATTGAGACATCGAGGACTGAATTCCGACAAGGACCCCAGCTACGAACAACCCTTCACGGTAAAGCTTCAAAATCTCATCTTCAGTTTATCGTTGTTTTCTACTATCCGATTCCGTTTTACTGATCTTAGGAATTTTTGTGACAAAATATCACTGGAAACAATCCTCTTTCGGTAAATATTCTTCGAAAATTTCCGCTTCAGGTATCAGTCTCGAACAAAGACTTTTCCACGGTGACTTTACCTTTGAAAGACTTCAAACCGTGTGAACGTGGACGTGTGATTCCGGACGGTAAACCTCTAGATGCAGGAAATATTACTATGTTTGAATTTCTAATTCGCGAAATTGAATTTCAAAATTACGGTGGCGTTTACCTGCCCGTCAATCAATATGGCGTGTCGGCGTTAGAGATAGAAACTGTAACAGTTTCTTAATAATCATTCTCATCTTCTAGTCATAATAGAGAAAAAACGAAGCGTCTCCTGAAGAACCGTTATTTATAGACAAATCAAATGTTTATACATCAGTGTTATAAATAACAGACATGTATTGGATATTCTATATTAAAAATAAATAGTTTTTTTTATATTTTTGCAATTGTTAATAAAATTAAACTTTTCAAAAATGTAATTTTTTTTTAAATTTATTAGTTTAACATATTTTATAGATTTACCTTTTTGAATATCTCGTTGCTTGTGCGTGAGAGCAAACGGAATTGAAACTTTGTCAAAACAACAAATGTACTATTAATATTATTTACATATAATATTCATTGTATTAATCATTACATTGTAATAAACATTTATATATTAAATATAAAATCTTTAATATTTCACATCAAATTCACATATCAAATAACTTTCTCAATTAAAAAGGAGCGTAAAATGTGTTCGAACAATCCTGGATATATATTTTCCAAGATTTTTATTGATAAATCTTAAACCTTTATTATTGATAAATCTTTGCTTGATTTTGTTTTTCCAGATAGTATTGAATAAGCTTCTTTAAAATTGCTGTACGTATTAAAACTATGATGCATTCTGTAAAAAAAAAGAATTATGTATATAATACTTGTTACTTGAGAATAGGAGATAATGATGTGACAAGAATTTTACTTACTCTTTGAAAGCCTCGTCCATTGCCGAGATTTTAGAGGTATGACACACGATGATAGTCTTACATACTTCCGGATCGAATAATGGCATGATATATTGATTCCCTACGCGATTCATATCGTCCTTAGTAACGGCAGAGATATGTCGTATAAATGGAAGACAATAATCAAGCGTCATACCGCGACAACACCTTAACGAATCATTCGCTCTGTTGCCTATGGCGTTCTTCATTCTTATAATCTGGTAGATCATAAGCGATTTGGCCGATTCGCAAAAGTTGTCGGCCCAATGCCCAGACACACGATTTTCCTACAAGAAACTCATGATGCAAAATATTCTCTTATGTGATTATAACAAGTTGTTTTATATAATAATTTATTTCTTGTATGAATAATCTCTATTACTATTCATACCACATTCGTTTTGGCCTTAATGTACGCGCCTATCAGGTCTGTAGCGTCATTAATAACCAGGTACAACAACCCTTCGTGCAACGACACGAAAAATTCGAAATCACGCGCACGGTCAGAGTGTCGAATTAATAACGATAAGGGTCCCTGGAATTATATATCTTTGAAACGACGATGATTGATTTGCGTTTTTGATTGACAAGTAGCACAGCGCTTACATCCATTTGATCAAGATACATCAAACAAACGAGCAAAGCCGGCAGATCGGGGTTCCGATAGTCGTTTATGCACGGATAAGTTCGTAGGAAGAATGCCTTCGTTTTGTTTTCCAATCCCACGATACATCCGCTAATAGGAACATGGTTCGTGAGAGTCATTAATGTCCAATCAGCAGTAATGTTGAGCCTAAAAATGTATTACTATTAATGTATTACGTTTGTTCAATGATAGTTTTTATATCTCAGAGCCGAGCCCACCAATTAAGTTTGAATTAAGAATACGACTAAATTTACACACAAGCTTAAACAAGTTTCTGCTTGAAAAGTTTCATATTGAGAAAAATTATTTGCTCTAAAGGTATTTCAAATTTATTATAATATATATTTTTGGCAGAAAGAAAGTCTTTGCATATATTATTCAATGCTACAATTTTTTAAAAATCGTTACAGGTAATAATACACTCTGCTTTTTACTATTATATTATTATCTTCTAACATTTTTTGACAATTTATCAAGTATGATAACGATATTTACTTGGTCTTTTCTGTAACTGCATCAGGAAAGAATGTTTTCCATGGGGCATAGACATTTGAAACTTTCTTTGTTAATTTTGTGACGTTGACAGTCATATACAATTCCATATTTTTTGATAACGTCAAGGTTTTTCTGCTTGATTCGATATTTGCCATGATTTCCTTCTGACCCGCATCATTCTTCAGACGTTCTATAATGTCAGTGAGAAATTCTTCCTGTTGCAATAAGCTGAACATGAAAGGATTGCTATCTACAAATATTTAAAAAAATACATATTGCAGGTTTCTCTTTTATTCAGTACATATTATTTCCAGTCTATTAATTTAAAAAATTTTTTACCAGATTTAGGGATGAGATTTACCTTCATTGTACACTAATATTTTCATTAAACTGTCTGCAATTTTGTCTCCTTTTTTCTTCAATTGAGCAATATCATTTATTTTCTTTGTTGCTACTGCTTTTAATCTGTCGACTGTTAACACAGTATCATATAAAAGTTCTTTAATCCACTTTACGCCTTTCTCATACTTTTCGTATTCAAGCTACATGAAAAAGATGTGTACCAGTTACAAATCGTTTTAAATAGCTGCAATTATTTCTTTATAAAAGACGAAAATGCAATTTATTATACGTTACATAGATAATTATACATACTTGAAGCATTAAATAGACACTAGACGATTTGTATGAGAATCCCATGGGCTTAAAAATACTAATTTGAGTAGCAGCCACTACAGTATCTGCTTTCAATTCGTCTATTACTTCCTCATAAGAAATCAGTTTATCAACCTTTTTCACCGGAGATTCCATAATGAGCTCTAGCAATAGTGGAATGTATTTTTTATATCCTTTATTAATGGAAGTAGTGTCCATGATGACAAACATCTGGATTTAAATAAAGAATATTTAATTATCGTACTCAATAGTTGATGTACAACTGTTAAATATGAATGTATGTCTTAAAAATAAAATCTTTGCAAATAGAAAGAGATATTTCTATTAATTATGCTTTCAACAGAATTACACAATAAGATTTATGATACTCACATAAACAAAGTTTGTATCGGCATGGTCTAAATGGGTAAATAAAGGCAGTTGAGTGACATCAAATTCAGGATGCTGCTCCAGGGTTTCTGTACTGTAACTTTTAATGTGATGGAAGTCAATGGAATCTGTGCCAGGTACAGGTATACTTTCTAATACTTCGTCGGGTATATGTGACTTAAGAAAAAACATCATCAATAGCAAGAGTAATGCCAATGGTAAGCTTTGGATATAAAATTCTTTAGTTATGCAGATATTTTCAATCTTTAATAAGAATATATTCACATACATTTTCGCTTATGGCTTGGAAGAAAAGTATATCGTTTCTCGCTAAACCAAGCATGCCGAACTCATGTATCCGATCGATTTTTGTGTTTCTCTCCTCTTCCAAAAATATCTTCAACATTTCACGGCTAGGTGTGCCTCTTACAACAATCATTGGCGTATCGACAAAATATTTCTTGTAAAGATTTGACCAGTAATATTTAGGTTCATTTTCTAATCTTTTAAGATAATGTACAACGTTCAATCTATAATCCAACTGTTAACGAAAATTAAGCAATTATAATCAATATTTCCGATAAAACGTAGCTTATAAATAAATCAATGAATGCGTAACATACATCTTTGTTTGTTTTTCCATATAATACATGTTTAAATAGCCCAGTTGCGATTGTATCATGCAGATTGTTTTCCAAGTCACTTAAAATTTTAATAATATATCTGCGAATTACAGCCTTCATTTCTTTTAATTGTATACCAACGTCAGATGTATGTTTAAGTACTCTCATCACAGACTCCTTGATTAGAGGAACTTTACGACCCGGCACATTCGGGAACATCAAACTTAAAGCTGAAGTCGAGAATTCATGTAAGTAATATTCATAAGAAATCTGTTCCTTGACAAATTCTTTTTGCAATGCACCATCGGTTGTGTCAGTGAAATATTGCGAGAGTAAGCAAAAGCCGAAATAATCGTACAATTTATTAACCGTGGACGGTCCTTGCCAAGCTATACGAACATGTGCCCCAGCACGGGAGTAACACGGATATTGGAATTCCACATCCACGCTTTTTGTAAGCGGTTTAATTGGAGTCTGCCAGGGTCTTTTAAACACACCTCTGTCTCCCTAGAATTTTGAGACTAAATATCAAGATTATCGCAAAAGATAATCGCACAGGATAAAGAACGTAATGCCAAGATTTATAATCATACATCTTTAACTCGATAATAATATATAATAATATTATATAGTAACAAGAAACTACAATATTATTCTAATTTCTAAAATTAATAACTAAATCTAATTATAATTATAATATTAAAATTAAAATTAAATATTTATAATTTACCTTTGATATTATTTTCTCTTCTAAAGGCTCTAATACTTGCAAAACTTTATCATGCTGTACTTGACCTACTATTAACACAGTCAAGTTTTCTGGTCTGTAATATTCCTTATGATATCGTCTGATGTCGTCGAGAACGAGATATTGCGATATGTGCGACGATGTACCTACATATATAAAAATAAATAAAACTTACAGTAGCATTACAATTCGATTAGGTGTCTGTTTTTTGTACCTTGAACAATTGAGCTATATCCACAATTTTCAGGATACATCGCTTTCAATAGTTCAATATAAGTTACATGTTCTCCGTCTAATTCTTTATTCTTGGTGTTAAAATATAATGTACCTGCATCCTCTCCATACTTAGTAATATGATGTATATCTATAATATACGCTGCTTCCTATTATCAAAATATACAATGGTTAAACATTTCTAATATAATTTTTAAATAGTTTGTAATTATTTATGTATTAATCGATATATTAATAATTTATAATCAGGATACAATGAGTATTTTACTGAATTTAAAATTATTTTTTATTTATAAGAGGATGTACTACCATGGCTAATATCTTTTATCTATTAAACTATAAATAAAAAGTTTTAAAAAACAGAATTGTAATATGTTAAATATTTAACGTATTATATTAGTAAAATATATTAGATAATAAAAGCTACTTTTCTTTTATATACCTATAAAATTAAAAATTTTACCTTAAGAGTGGGATAAAGAATATGGTCGAGGTATACGGGCAGTAAGGAAAAAAATCCTTCGCTCCCACTTGTTTTCATGCTGTAACAAGTGTAATCTTGAAACGTATGAGTCTCAGTGCCAAGCGAGAAGCATCTGTAAGACCAGCGATCCAAAAGATTTGTATAGGGATACTCTTCGCTGCCCGCAAATAGAATATGTGCCACTGCTTCAGGAAGACCTTCGTCATTGAGCACTTCAGTAGCTGAGAAGAGAATTTATATATAAATAAAAATCAATAAAATAATTATTCGCCAGTGATAAAATAATAAATTCGAGTCTTGGTCGGCCTGACTGCCAGTACCAAGACAGCCAGGACCAAGACTCAAATTTATAAATAAAAATGATTAAAAGTATTACTAAACACTTGTATTATGATAATGTTTACTACTTTCTCTTTTAGCAATCTTGTTGAGACAAGTAAGAATTAATCCATTCATGACCGATTTTTTGGAAAAAGAAACTTATTATATTATACATAGTTAAATTATTTTAAGGGGTTTTTGAGTTTTTCACTGAATATGGAAATGGGATCAAAACATAAAAATACAGAATACAATAATGTAATATTTTCAAATATTATATTTGTCTCTTCAAGTATTATATCTGCTAATCTGTCGGAATATTCTGTTCAAATCTACTGGCTAACTAGTACAATATTAACATTTTGCTTATTGGGTATATATCATATCATTTATATTGTTGAATCTTATTTAAATATTCGCCATAATGCTGCGCATCACGTTGAACCATTCGTAGTTAGTTCAAGACCTTGTCGAAAATCTTGTTTTATTGTTCAAATAATTGTGTAATATTTCATAACAGTGCTTGTAATATTTTAATATTTAATATATTGCATTAGTAACATATTGTATTAGATGATAAAAGCTACTTTTCTTTTATATACATATACATATAAAATTATTAAAAATTTTTCTTTAAAAATAGAATAAAGAATATGATAGAGATATATTAACAGTAGGAATTAACAATGAAAGGATAAAGGTGAAATGACGTTATTCTCTATTGTCTATTAATTAACAAAAATTACCGAGTGCAAAGTGGCAGTTGACAATCGGACCTTCTACGTCCGCGATACAAACTGTCAGGCCGGTTCCTCGCGGATTTGTACATGGAGAACGGGATCGTGTCGTTGATCTTTAGCGAGTGCACCAGCCTGAATCCCTCCGTGTCCTCTTCTTGCGGACTGTCGGCGGTCCCCGCGGCGCGGGGACCCGGATACACAAACCTCGCGAAGTTCATTCACAACTCCAGCTCCGTGCTATTGCCAATGCCGTATATACCGTACTTGATCAATACTGTCAGAAGTGTCAGATACCGTGCCGTTGAGCACCATCAACCCGGTGCTAAACATACGTGTATGTATGTACACAAACACACGTGCACCATTGTGCGTTCCAAAATGCACTGGCGGGATTGAAAATTGAAAGTACAATTTGCGTCACGTATACTATAGATTTTCTGTACTGTCAACACATTTCTGAACGCACCCTTTGTATGGGGATTGAGGTTAGGGTTACCTCTCAACCTCTCTGTGCTCTGGATTTCTGGTCTGGTGTTTCAGTGGGTTAGAATTGGGTTAGATCGTTGACTCCTGGACAAACGTGAACGAGAACGCTCTGTTGACAGCTATGGCGAGATATTCCAGCGACTCGGACTCGGATCACAGCAGCAGGTATCGGAGGAAGCGAAATCGAAAATCGAGGTAAAACGTATTATCGAGTTGTATTTTTTTTTTAAGTTCGGGATAAGCCTAAACTTATCTCCAACTGGGAACTCCAGTTTCTTTTTTACACAAATCTTCCATCAACTACTCTTCTTATCCGATTGTATGCTATAACTAAAGGTTAGGAAGAGGTTATATGATTTTCAGAGAGTTTGTATCTTACATTAATTTTAATTAATGTTTCATTAATTAAATGTTAACATTTAACGTCCACCAGAATATGTTCGTCGAATCGTTTGTGCGATGCCATTTATTGTCAGATCTTATCCATGAGAAGAAGAGTTTCAATATAGCAATAACTCTTGCAGGTCTAGCAGCTCGGACAGCAGCGAATCCTCGCCGCATCGAAGGAGATCGTCAAAGCACTCGAAAACAAAGCGCAAACACCGCTCACACTCGAGAAGTAGAGGAAGAGATCGGAATTCGAAGAGCCATAGAGGCTCCAGGAGCAGTCACTCTAGAGATCGAGACAAGAAACGTTACCGTTCCAGGACGGGCAGGTCACACTCCTCGGACCGTACAAGAAGAAAAGCTAGGTCCACGTCCAGAGAGAAGTCGCGAAGCCCATCCAGCAGTTCGCAGTCGAATCAACCGAAAGTTGTTAACACTGAGAAAAGCCAAATTCTAACAGCAAAAGGTAGAAACGTTGGCTCTTACGAATACCACGATTAATATTTGACTTTAACGATATGTGTTATATTAAAAGATACAAATTACATGTCGCTTTTCAGATGATTTTCCCATTGAGCCACGTTTCAAAGAGATACAAATTACATGTCGCTTTTCAGATGATTTTCCAATTGAGCCACGTTTCAAAGAAAGCGTACTCGAGGAAATAAACGCCGAGGGTTTCACACCCAAGCAGTTCAGTTCGTCCACCACCAAAGAGAGTAAATTTAAAAATATTGTTATAGACATTAGCTCGGATACCATACAGATTCCACCGGTATCTAACGTCTCCAGTGGCCCAGAAAGCATATTTCACACATCGGTAAGTTTCTTTTATCTTTAAATTTTCCGAAGTACTCCAATGTACTCGTAAATAGATAAAATATGTTTGTTCTTCTCAGATTATGATGGATCAAGAAGTAAGGTTCGATAAATGGGTGAAAAAACTCTACACTCTTAGACAGAAAGCCATAGCTGACTTGGTGCATACAAATATTACTTGACCTATGACTATACGTTAGTATTTTTTTATATTAATTAATACATAATTGTATATAAAAATATATATCCTGTACGCAAAAAATAAAAAATAGATTAAATCTTTATTAATAGTTTGACAAATTGATATATAGGTAAAAAAGAGAGTTTTTGTGAAATAAACCTTAGAGACTAGATAAAACCTTTTCGTACAGCCGTCTTATGCTTTAACAAAACCGATTCAAGAATCATCGTATTCGGTACGGCATTAATACTGACATTCACATATGTATCGTTTATTTTCTTGTCAGACTTTACAATTAATTCGCATACAGTTTTACAAATTTGGTTGTTTAACGCTTTAAAGCTAAGGAAACTTCTCAAACTCATGGAGATAGAAATGACTATAGGAACTTAACTATAATCACACGAAACGTGACAGAGAGAATCGCGTAACAATTCTATAATAAAGTTTAAAATGCGTAGACAAAATTACGCATTGTCGTGGAATCAACGGAAGCTAATTAACAAGATATTCTGCATTTCCATCCCCACCTGAAAATGGTGGACCTAACTAATATACTATATTTATTGCCACCAGTGTTTAATCTACATGTCTACGGACATTTAAAACGGCGTGTACGCACCGCATATTTATACATTTGCATGTTTGTTTATTGGAGTCGATAATACAAGCAAGAGCACATAACTAATACAGAATGGATTATAATTGTTTAGGCACTCGGTCCATAATGTGATCCGTGCATATATTAATAAACACATACTTCCTTCATCTCGGTTGATTTGTTCACAAAAAATTCAGTAGATTTTTTATGTGAGTATTAAAGAGTTCAACTTTTTTAATCCATTCGGAAATACAACACAGTATTTTTATTCGTATATTATATCTAATTGTTCGTTAATATCTATATCAATAATTTATATATGAAAATCATTTTGCAACAATGCATCTTTAGTTTGCCATCTTAATTTCGATATCAAATTATAAGATAATATCCATCACACGAAACAGACTAGAATTTTCGTTCTTTCTGATAGGTATGCTATTAAAATTAATTTTTACTCACGAGTTATTTTTATTATAAAGTATTTTGAATTGAAAAAAACCAGACTCACTTCATAAATGTTAGTATTAGATACATCTATAACGCGCAGTATTTAAAAGTAATGAATATCCGAGTACCTAGATACGTCTGTCGATATTTAATGCCGTACGTATATGTAATAAAATGTTTAAAAAAAAATTAAAAACGGCTTCTCTCTGCATGTGTGTGACAATGCACCAAAATAGACTAATGGCAAAATTGCATTCAGTCGTGATTCTTATCTATTCCAGTTCTGGTTCTCAGTTCCAGCATGATAAATTGGCAATGAACTGGTACGTAAAACATATATATTTAAAATACGATACTGCATTATTATTACTTACTAAAGCACGAAACTTTTCACGATTAGAAATGCAGAAGAGATAAGCAAGTCTTATATGGAATGTTCAAACACACCAAGACTTCTCTTGTGGATTAGTACTCATGTAACTTCTGCGTTTTTCAATCCAAACGTTTTGTAAAAATATTTATACACTCACAGTAATCTTATAAATGTTTAACGTGTTTTACATATTAATCCCAACTGCAAAGCCAATATATTTCTTATTGAAACACATTTCAAAAATTATTTTCAATTTTGCGGTAATAATACTTCGAGCTTACTGTGTTCTCGAGTATTGCCCGTAACGCGAGCGATAGATTTTCTAGATAGAATTCACAAATGAATATATCTATAGTTTACTAATAATAACGTATCATAAACCTGCATCGTAAGCGCAACCATTTAGTGCATGTCTATTCTACTGATATCATCGATTATTAACGCAGACATTCATAAATATAGTCAACAAGCTGTGTGCCAGAATCCATAATAATAAAAATTTTATTACTATGGCATAACACCGCATTTGCTACCTGTTTGAATAATATACCGCATGGATATGGAAGAAATATTAATTTTCCTACAAGAACCTGCAGACAATATATTATCTTACTGCGACTTCTTACTTCTTTTAATAATGATTTAATCGTTTAGCCTCTCGTGATATTATAAAGAAGTTTCTCCTGATGTACTTCAGATCAATAATTAACAAATCATGCTTCCATTATATGTTGTAATCTAAAATTAATGGAAAATGGAAAACTAATAGAAATGGAAAGACTTATAATGATCTCGATAGATATGGGAGTATATCTGAAATATGATGTAGGAAAACGCCGAGAGCGAGAAATTATAATTGATGCCCTATAAATGCAAAGTAACAATTCTATACTCCACAGAATATTTACCTATAAGTTTGCCCTTGGCAGCTTATAATGTTTATACATTGATCTACTGGTGGTTTTAATATTCTAGAATAATTGAAAATTCCCACTGCTCAATTTCTCGTAGTTTCATTCGAAGTCTTCTAAATTCACGATATCGACTTCCATAATACTATTGCCGGCGAATTGCCCGAACACCCCGCTCTGCGATGCGCTGCGCTTTACAACTGGAATATTTGAAAACACGATAATATATTAGAGAGAGCACGTCATATGAGAAAGATTTTACATTGTATAAGTTAAAATTTGATAACTAACCACTAGTAGAATTTACTTTCTGCAGCATATAGGTAGGCAAGTCTTGGCATTCACGCGCTATATACGTCCCGACGATTGACATGTCAGTAATTGGCGGTGTGATTACTTTCATGGTTTCACGTACGACTGCAGTGTCCACTTCGTAATAACCTGATATACGAGAATTGCACGTGCAGAATATTTTAATAAAAATAATTAAATTAATAAAAATCAATTAATTTTCAAATTGAATTACAGACTCACCGTTGTACATCTTTCTAAGGAGATCATACATATTACGAGGCGGCAATACGCGCTGACGATTCAGTGGCATGACGAAGCAACATTGACCGTCAATATCTATGATACCTGTCTTATTCTGTAAATAAATATGACATCGTAAGAATTAAGTGTGTTCCATGCGAAGAGATCTCGTACGCTAAATTGCGATACGGGAATAGGATATTGACTCACAATGTTGAAATCATGTATGAAGCGACCTTGTCGTCCACCGCGGAAATCAGGCACGTCGATCTTCTCATAATGCTCATTCTCAAGATCAATCTCAAATCTCTCCTTGAAGAAGTTATCGATATTATCATCATCTATGTTTTGCGGTATCATGAAATGTCTTGCGGTATCTAGAGCATCTTGCTCCATGGCTCTGGAGACAGTTTTGGCGAACAGGTCAGAGTCAGCCAACAGTCCCTGATGAACTGCATTGTTACCATAGGACGCTTTATTCGAGCTGTCATACGGGATGCTGTACCAGCCGGTACGGAATCTGCGCATCTGAGTCCTCGCATACTGTTTGTAGATGTACAGCCCGCCGATCATGCCGATAAGCAGTATCAACAGCGCGAGGAGAAAGAGCAGAAATGTCGCCGTCATATGTATACGGTGGATGCTTCTTCTAGAAACGAGAAAACGGCTACTCGGGACCGCACTTGCTTTCGAATGCGCTGCTTCGGGGTCAGCTTTCGTACCCTCCTGTTAAAGAAGAATACCTGCATTTAACTTATCCCTAAATTCAGATATCATTTTATATTAATTCTTTAATATATTCTCAAATTAATTTTTTAATAAAATAGCAAATTATACATGAAATTATTATGCCTCTAAATAATATAAAATCTGCATTAAACTTAAAATGCAGAATTTATGAAATGCAGAATTGTTTATCAGCAAGTATGTACATATGCAGCTTTCATGTATAGAATAAAACAAAATTAGTGCAGAGAAACAATTTAATTGTTCCTCGAGATTCAATTTAATTTGATAACAGCTCTGCCTGTAAAAAACATGTAACAAAAAATTTATAATAATTCTAAAAATTAACTTAAAAATTCCATTTCTAAATTACTTGAGACAAGTTGTGCAATGAGAAGTAATCCAACGTTTTAAAAATCGTTTTCAAAAATCAATAAAAGCAAAAGAGGGTCTCAATTCCCTTGTAAATATCCCTCCTTACGCGCTATTTCTCTATCTGCATTTTAATATGTCACACGTCATCTGCATCAAGGCATGGAAAAGCATAAAAGCGTGCATCTGTCACAACAGATAATAGTATATTTTGTCGTTAATTTGCTTGACCTGGCTCCCGTTGGTAGACACATACGCACACACACATGTATGTGTACGGTACATATCATTTATCAACACTGGCTAAACCCAAGCGCGCACTTGCGCTGATAGCATAGAAACAAGATAGATATAACGTACTTTGATATATAAATTGACAATTTATGGAATATGTACACACACACATACATACATATATATTCGACAAGATTATTACTGGATATATATATGTATACATGTACACATATTATATACATATATATATCAAGGGTCGCGTTAAGTGGCTTTGCTGCGCACAACGCGACCCTATCGCGGCCTATTAAAAACAGCGATCCTTTCCAGTGGAGACGGGGCCCCGAGGTGTCGAAGTGTAACGTCTCCGGGAGACGCGGTCGAGCGTCACGAAGAGCGAGGTGTATAAGTTACTAACCGCCGCGTTTTCCTCCACAAACAATGGCTGCTCCATTTTGTCGGACGCCTTCTTCTCGGTGATCGCTTTCGTGATTACCGTCATCTTCGCGGCTCTCTTTCACACTGTGGACACTGATGACTAACGTGGGGCTCGTCAGGCTCGTGTTCTGGCTGCAGTCGCCAACCGTGATAACCGTTTATCGGGAGGGCGATAAGGTTCCTACTTCCTCACCGAGGACGCGGAGTGGGGAACTCAAGGGGAGAACTCGAGACCGAGGTGACGTATACACTACCTCGCGAACAACTCCGGAGCGACTGCGTCAATTGTTGGGACTCGGATAAATCCCCTCAGTCGGAGCGGACAGCGGAGCGCTATACGCTACGTCACCGACCACGTGACTGATCGACATAACCGTATCCTGTTCAAAGTGACAAAACTGGCTTCTTGAACCCCTCGGAAAAAATAATTTAATTTAAATTAATTTACTTTTTATTATCATGCTTTAAAATATGTCAAGTAAATAGAATATTTATTTTAGTAAGTAAAATAAAATTTCATCAAATAAATAAGAAAAAGATATTGACTTTCTTTTATTTATATAGAGTTATATACAAAAATTTTTAGAGTGTCTGTAAGCTCAAAAATACTCGTATGATATAATTCTATTAAATATATAATTCTATTAAATATATTCTATATTCTATTAAATATATATTTTTAAAAAGTTGATTTTAATATATTTTCTTTCTCTAGATTTTTTACCATTACTCTTTCATTTTCTATCTCTTTTATGAGAGATTTAATGATACCTTTTATCATGACGAATGTATGTACATACATACGCGATTGAGGCCTGATAACGCTGATAACGGCTGCTAATGCTTCTTTTATCGCGCATGTCTAGTATCTCCCAACACTGGACTGCATAGTGCATATGCAGAAATTTGAAACGCCGAGATTGATCGTTGACAACCGCGCCCTCACTGAACTGACGACTGATCGCGCCTAATTGAAAATTTTTCTTGCGATCAAAAATATTTATGCGGAAACGCCGGAAACAAGTAGAGAAATAAAAAGAGAGAAGTTTTCGAGATTTATATTTGCACGAAATCCCAATAATGCAAAGATTTTATGAATGTATATGTGATTCCTGTGTTGCAAACTAAAAATTTGGTTAGATAGGTTAATATTCCAAACAAAAGTAACAGCATCAGCATGGACTCTGTCGAAGGCGCGGAAAATGCTAAAGAAGAATCGTGTATGAAGGCTGAAGTGAAGCCCGAGACCTCACGAATTAATACCAGTCACCAAGAATTAGTGAAGTCAACTAAAGCGACTATAGACAATCTTGTTGAGCGCGAGCCACTGCTCTCCGGATTGCCTTCGGATGTCACAATAGAAGAACTTAAATCGCAGATCGCAGTCGCGCAAGGGCAGGCCATAACGTTATTTTTAAACCGAGGAGAACTGCCGAAGCTCGCAGTGGTGGTAACACATTTGTGTAATAGTATAATTTATAACGCTTCTGTTCCACGATGCAATTGCATCTATCGCTTTGATAATACTTTTCTTCACCTTGTTATCTCAGGTACCTCCACATAACACAACAGTACTTGATCTGAAAAAGGCCGTCAAGCGGCACATGAGTTTATCCTTGAAGAGAGAAAACGTCAAGAAGAAGATAAGCTGGAAGCACGTCTGGAAGAAATACCATCTTTGCTTTGAAGACACTAGGCTCTCTAACGATGAGGAAAACATTAAAGCTTATGGTATTACTAACAAGGTAGAATTACATTTTGCGAAAAGGCGTAGGGAAAAGAATAAGTTAATAAAAAGTTAACGATATTTCCGTATGTACATTATACTGTAATTATTACTCACATTATAGTATTTCTTTTATTGCCATTAGTACTTCTGTACACTAGGCTCTCTAACGATAAAGAAAACATTGAAGCTTATGGTACTACTAACAAGGTGGAATTACATTTTGTGAATAGTCGTAGGGAAAAGAATAAGCTGATAAAAAGTTAACGATATTTCTGTACATTATACTGTAATTATTAATCACGTTATTTCTTTTAACTCCTTTAGCACTTCTGTACACTAGGCTCTCTAACTACTGAAGAAAACATTAAAGCTTATGGTATTGCTAATAAGGTGGAATTACATTTTGCAAAAAGGCGTAGAGAAAAGAATAAGCTAGTAAAAAGTTAACGGTATTTCTGTACATTATACTGTAATTATTAATCACGTTATTTCTTTTAACTCCTTTAGTACTTCTGTACACTAGGCTCTCTAACTTCTGAAGAAAACATTAAAGCTTATGGTATTGCTAATAAGGTGGAACTACATTTTGCGAAAAGGCGTAGAGAAAAGAATAAGCTAGTAAAAAGTTAACGGTATTTCTGTACATTATACTGTAATTATTATTGACATTATATAGTATTTCTTTTAACTCCATTAGTACTTCTGTTTAGCATTTTTAATTTATAGCGCCTGGTGATTGAGATTGTACAAATAATTAAATACTGTATAAATAAAGGTAAACATTACTTTATAATTATAAAGCTACACTATTGTATTTCTAATCTTTTATTGGCATTAGTCTTTCGGTTTTTCTTCAGGTGCAAGAATCTCACAAGTCAATCCTGGTATGCAATCCTCCAACATGAAGCAACTCAGCTCAAACGGGACGGACTTATAATGATTCGTTACAATCAGCTTCTTCAGATTCGCCATTCTGTACAGAGATTCCAGTCCCCTCTCAGTGATCTTCTCGCAGCCAGAGATGTCCAGGTGTTCCAATTCGGGCAACTCCGCCGAGATCTTGTCCAAGCCCCAGTCGTCGATGTTCTTGCAGTCTTTTAGGCTGAGCCACTTGAGCTTCACGAGGCCGCACAAGTTACTCAGGCCCTCGTAATACAGATCAAACCCATTGACGTCCACCGCCTCGAGAATGTACCACGGATCGTAGCTGTTGGGTAACTGGTACGAGCCTTTCTCGTCCCGTTCCGTCCAATGAATGTTACCCCGAAACCTGACCCGGCCGCCGCGATGGACGAGGAAATGAGCGGTGGCCAGATCGGCGCCCAATATCTCGTGCCTCTCCGGTTGGAACGCCTGACTGATCTTGGCATACTGGGTCCTCTCATGCTTGTACCATTTCGTGATGTTGGTCAAGGAGAAGTCTGTCTCCTTGGGCGCGTGCGTGGGAAACCAGAAAAACGTCTTCGGCTTCTCCGGGTCGTCCGCGGCTTTCGGTATTATCGCATCGAGCTCCTTCTCTCTCCACTCGTGCTGTCGTTTCTCATGATCCACGCTGTAGCCACGCGCCGCCTGAGCGAGCACGTTATCCGGAAAGCACGGACGCTCGCACAGCTGTTTACCGAGTACGTATGTCAATCGCCTCGAGAGCATTATCAGTTAAAATCTGAGTCAACTCTCAGGCTGAAACCTCAGTCAGAGAATGAGAGAACGACGGCAACGTGCGCGTACTGTATTCTAACCTAATCTGATCCGACGTGACTATCAAACAGCTGATTTTGAGTTCGCTCAATCACACAGGTCCTATAGTTACTTTTTATACAATGCAACTTTCGGACACTTGAGATAATACAGTCTTTTTTGTGCTGATTAAGAACTATATTAATTACATTCATTACATGTATAAATTGCAATTAAAAAGAAATCGAAAGTATTAAAAGAAATATATATTAAGAAATCAAAAAGTATCGATCCATGATGCAAATAAAAATCGAACAGGTGCATCTGACGTCTTTAGATAAAATTGTCTGTATTGTCAATTTTATTTTTTATAACTATACTCTTCTTGCATACAAATGTATATTCCTATTTTGTACATAAGATCTCGAGACCTCGAGATTGTCACATAGCTACAATCGTTATATATATATGTATAGATTTATGTAAACTTATTGCAGCATTAAGGAAAGCTATAAGCGGGACATTGCACTTTTGCAGTAATGCTAGAACTAACATTACTTAAAATATGAGCCATTCCGAATTATTTGTACATCATAACATCCGGGGATTGATACATGCACATGTACGCGTCGCAAAGTAGACGCTTCGCGTATTCTGGTAAATGACGGTCGTCCGTCAGTTCGGTCAAATAATTCCCTCCTTCTTCACTCAACCAGTAAGGAAAATCTGGACATGGCACCATCTCCGGTATATTATATCCATTTTGTTCTCCTAATAATAAAAGAATTTACTTCAGTAAAAATCGATAATATAATTATTTTAATATTTAAAAGATTCTAAACAATAGTAGAGTATAATAATAAAAACAGGTAGTAGAGTATAATAATAAATGCTAAATAAAGATTTGATAAAAGATATAAAAAATATACAAAAAAAGTTATTTTGTTTATATAAATATGAGTGAGAAGTACCTTTTCTATCGGCCATGGAATCGAAAAAGCACCATGGTGCCTCCGAGCCAGGACCGCATTTTACAAATGAAACGTAGTGCGAAGTCTCGATGCAGACCACCGCGGATAGCTCCAGATATAGACGCGGTACGGGACAATGTTCTTGCAGAATTGTGAACTCCATAGGTACGTTTAGCTTCTTTGGTTCATGATTTGTTCTTCGTTCATGACGATGTACCTAAGGTAAAAAAGACGTAAAATAATTTATTTCTGGATATCTCACGTTTATGTATCTATCTTACGTTTACGAACTTTTTCGAGACACTGTGAACAGAAAGCTATACTTTCGAGACCGACGCCGCATTGCCCGTAACACTCCTTGCACTCGAATTCTGCCAATTTGCCGCACACTGTACATTGTCTGGGTGCTGCAAAACAATATTTAAACGTTGCTTCAAATTGTTTCAGACAGGAGCGATTGCTGCAATTCGTAACGATACTTAACAGTCTTCGATAATGTCCGTCACGTCGAGCAGTAACGTAGGTTGTATCTTCTGATACATTTTAAATGATTTTCCAAAGCGCGGCATTTGTATGATAAGACAGGAAGGAACTTCCTTCAGTCTGATATTACTGGTCAGGAAACTCTGTTCCAATAATTGCTGCACGGTCGGTAGATTTAAATGATCGTCCTTCTCGACAAACAACTGATAATGGTAGGCGTCCTGTCCGGAGCTTAATTTGAGGAATGGTTCGGCATTCAAAATCTGGGCGACTAATGACGTTAAGAATTCCTCCGGATCTAAATATTAAAGATATATTAAAAGCTAGTAAAGCAATTAAAAATAGAATTCGTAATATTTCAGAATATAAATGGTAAACCTTTTTCTTCGCTAGTGAGGCCGGATACTGACGACAGTTTTTCGAGCAACGTTCTAAGCTTCATTACACGATCCGCTCTGACAAACATATTTTTTCTCAATGGATTTACAATCTCCTCTCTTAAAACCCTCTGCACTTCTTCATACTGTGGACAATCTTTTTCGTTCGGTGGGCTAAAAAGCCATTACATAAAAAAACTTTTAAAAGAATGTTACACTACTATTATGTTTATGTAATAAAATCTATTTTTTTTTTTCCAAAGAGAAATAAATATATTCGATTAAAGCAAAATTAATTACCGAAACAGGAGATTGTCAAATACGCTGGTAAATGTGAACATGCTGAAAAGAGTAGCGTCCAAATAGCACGAATTATGATGACCTTGAATACCACGATACTTCCCGCATATACTTTCCAAGTCTCCCTTAACGGAGATAGGCCGTACTATACCCTCGATTACGGAACTCTCCATATTGCCGAAATTATCGTTATTTATAAGCGCAGGCCGTTCGTCGAGCTTAGTCTGTTTGTGAAAAATATATTCATAATTTATTCATTTTCGTAATCAACAAACATGGCACATTAATATTGAGAAGGTAACTTATTCTACTTACGTTCTCGTAATGAGAACAGTGTTCGATGTCTGTGAATACAGCTCTATAAGGCCTACAATGAAAATATCTGGTGTCTTTGTAAGTTCCATCAGTACCTAAAGGATGCCCATTATCCTACGAATGACACAACGTTCAAGTTGTTTCTGTCTTTTTTTTGTAACAGTTTATTTAATAAATTTATTTTACTCACCAGCTCTACAGCTGCCATCAATTTGCCAGGACTTGTACCAGACGGTGTTCCAATCCATCGAATAACTCCATAATGGACATCAGAATCCAGAAGTACTTTTACATTAGAGCCCACCATCAATTCTCCCTTATTCTCTACCCTGTTGAATTTTTTGATTTCGTTCTTCTCACCATTACCTATTGCAATTAAAAATTTGTCGTAATCAATTGTTGTTATTCAAGTACTTCTATGTAATACAATACTTAAAAAAGGCAATGCATAAAAATATAGACGATTACTTTTCTGATGTAAAAGTATAAATATTATCGCGGAAGAGAAAAAAACATTTGAGTTAAAAGTGCAATAGAGGTAGCATGTCAATTTTATCTTACTGTAATCTAACAAGCTTATGCCACGCGCATCTTCCACATCACTGTACACATTTGATTCTATATCACTACTCCATTTGTGCTCCAATACAAAAATAGGAATGTTATGCAGGTCTGCTGCCATTGTTAAACAAGAATTGCGATAAATGTAGAGCTCTTTATAACCTAATGGCAGCCCTCTAGGAAGTCAGACTAGTGCTTTGTAGGTCTAATTTTAAATACCTGAGCTATTATTAACTCCCTCTATCGCACGGAGGAAATCAAAGTCCGGCACTGGCTAATTTCGTTTTAGGATTCTTAAGGAAAAGTATCGGATGGAATAAATATATTTATTGCTTTTACGACTGTGAAATTACCGCATTTAAAAAGGGCGTGATCGATGGTTTTAGTATAATTAACATCATTTTCAAGATCCGACTTTCCAGCTTGATGACGTTCTTTTAGAATATTGACAGACTCTTGGTTGTTGTTCTTGCTATCATATAAAGTAAATTGTTCTAATAGAACAGCTGGTGTACTGTCAAGCACAGATCTTTTCTTATCGTTAACATAGTCAGTTCCTGTATTATTTTTCAAGAATGATGCTGAAATACAGAAGTATGTAAGTTGCATGATTACAAAACTAACGAAGGAACAGTGATTAATAAATGTAGATACTTTTCTCATTGCCAGAGATTGAGTCGGTTTCTTTGTAAGGTAATATATTATTTATCGTGGCGAATAGTGTAGCAGCATTCCAATGCGTGGGAGTAAAATATTCTTTGGCCAACAAGGACGTTTTGGATAGTTCCTGACTTTCCTGTAATGTATATACATAATTATCTTTAACGTCATTGCATTCTAATGTTAATTATATTGCAAATTGATCTTAAAAGTCACACGCTTCCTCTTTATCAGCTTATATTCCTTTCTTTTGTAGTTAATCAATCAATTTTTTGATATAAAAGACACAGTATAACTTTTAAATTAAATCTTTGTAATAAAATCCCTGAAGATAAGACTTATTTGAAACGCAAGGAAGGGTTGCGACTTTATATACATAATTATCTTTAAAGTTATTGCATTCTAATGTTAATTATATTACAAACTAATCTTAAAAGTCACACACTTCCTCTTTATCAACTTATATTCCTTTCTATTTTAGTTAATCAATCAATGAATCATTCCTATAGAAGACAGTATAACTTTTAAATTTTTGTAATAAAGTCTTGTTAAATATCCCTGAAGATAAGACTTATTTGAAATGCAAGGAAGTGTTATGACATTATATATAACATATTCTATTTTTAAGTTATAAAATCGCGAATCTTTAACGAGAACAGCGACAACTAAAAGCAGCTTATGTCTATTTCTACCAATGCAGATTAACTTTAATCTCGGTTTAACTTTCCTTTCATCGTTTTCTAGTTCTAAGAATTAGAAAAAGATAAAGAGCAATTAAGTTAAACCGAGATTAAAGTTAATCTACATTGGTGGTAATTAGACATTAGTCAATTCACCACTAGTTCAAGGCCAAAGTAATGTCTCAATCCGAGTTGCGGCACAGGTCCGATGTATCTGACAAACGCCAATTCTCTGGCATGTCTGTTAGCGGGGTCGGAGCAGTACCAGACTACGTCGTTCACGGATATATTTCTTATCTGTTCGCACAGAGCCTGGTTGTTCGCCAGCAGAACTCTCTCCTGAGGTGACTGAACGTTGAGCAAGTACTGCCAGACCTTCTGCGACACCGGGATCAGGTCGTACTTGTGGCAACGCCATTCCGTGCCGCACCAGGTCTTAGAACCGCCGACGGTGTCGGTCACCCGTACCCTCAACACGCTCTCCTTCAAATCCTCCAGTGCTTCTACAAGCATTCCCAGACGCAACTTGTTAACGTTAACGTCGCACGCGCCGAATATCCGTATCAGTACCGTGTCTTGCTTGGCAACATAGTGCTGCAGGACCCGGCGTTCCTTCAGTTCCTTGCCACTGTCCTCCATGGCCCCGGTTTATTAAACGATCATCGCCACGTCGAAGTAAAACGTCAATCTCGTTAATCAACACATTACCGCCTGTCAAACCTTGCGACGTTCACCTCGAGTCCCTCACTCTCCTCGAGAATTACATGTTAATCCGGCCGATAATTTTTTCCTCCTTCGAATTTTCGTACTCCTCGGATTCTCTTTCCTCAATTCTACATATTTTCAGATTTCAGCAGATCGCCGATCGGTTGAAAATTTACTTTATCGTTTTACTTTATGCGGTGCGGACGCCGGACTGGAGAATTCGGCGAAAATCTGGGGTTCAACATTCAACAGCAGTGAGCAGAAGCTGGCAGAAGCGAGCGCTGTCAAACTGGCTAGAAAATTTCTCTTTTACATGTCGCACGTGCAATGGCAGTTCACATTCCCTAGGATGTAGTTTGCCGCTAGGGACTTTTACAGATACAACCATCTGTGTTTTTCACACTTCGTGGGTGGATCTTTGCCGCCGGCCGCGTGATTTTACGAGAGATCGGCGTTGCTCCGAAGTCCGTCCAGGTTAGGAGCATGGGTGATACCGGTCACGCGGATATGTTGCCCGTCGACGCGACGCGACTCACCGCCGATTCCGGCTTCAGCGAATTGCTGAGATCGGCGGAGCAGCTGTCCGCGGCCGTCGAGGGAAACGAGGATCTGCCGCAGGTAGACAGAAATCTGCGGCAGATATTGGAGGCGTCCAACGAGCTGTGGTCACGCGTCACGCAAACGGGCACGCAGGACAACGAGGCTCAAGCGTAGGTTCTCATCCTGATAGATGATCTCCTTGCAGTATCCCTGTAGATTCCCCACAGAGCAATTTTGAAATTGCTCTGCGCTCCGATTTGGTTTTTGTATGCGCCGTACGTACCTTCTTGTCCGAACTTGTTGTTGGACATCTCTCGGCTTGATTTCCAGAGAATCCATTGCCATGCATTACACTTTTCTATTTCTATTGTTAATCAGATGTTAATTGTTAAATAATTATGTATCCTAGTAATTACTTCATTTTAATTTATTGCTCTGGAAAATAGTTTACAATTTCTCTCACTTTCTTATTCATAACTTTAAAAATTTTCCTCCTTTTCTTACTTATGAGCGATTATCAATCTCTCATTAACTGAGGCGAGATGAGGGTCAAGATTGAATCCAAGACTCACTAATTACTGGTCGATCGTTCTTACATGAAGCTGTGTTATCCCTTCTCCCCCTTTGTGTTGTAATATAATATAATAAGAACCAGTAAATTAATATTGTAGTATCAGATATGTGTAACAGATATTTTAGTAAAAGAGAAATCAGAAAGTTTGCAAAGGAAAAATTCTATTAAGTCGTTTTATATCAGTAGCATCCATTATCGTAACAGTCAAGAGATATTATAATCAATAATTTTTATAAGATTAATCTATAACTTTTTGTAAAAATATTTTTATTTTACTTTTGTTTTAATCTTAATTTTATGTAAATTACAAATAATAAAGTATGAGATGAATAAAATTACATTTTGTTTAATTGAAGTCGCTGAGATAAGTAAGAGAATGATACTTCTACAAACAGTAGTATTAGAATTGAGCAACTCATCTGCATACTATGCTCAAATTGTAGATTTGTATTAAAAATGACATTTATGTTTAGCATACATATTAAACATAAAATTTCTTACTAAATCTTGGTAACATTGAAACATTTTACACACTTGTACTTGGATTTTTTGTGTCACAGTTCCAATATTCTATGTTTAACACTGTCATATACCTATATACCTTGTTAAAAAACACCCAATGTTAATGTAAAAATGAATGTTTCAGTAACATCTTACTAGGCTCCCGAGGGATAGATCTGTCTCAGATCTCACAGAAATTAAATTCACTCAGTGCAAGACGCACGTTTGAGCCTCTAGATCCTATCGCAGACACCGACATTGTTAGTTATCTTAGAAATGAAAAGGAGAATGCGATTCTTTCCATCATCGAACAAGTCCATAAAGATGTACGTATAATAACAATTCAATATTTATATACTTATCTGTATGCCATAGAGAGATTGACGTTGGATTTACTTTTTAGACATTTGAGCTTACCAGAGCTCAACAAATGGAACATATGCTGGGTGAATGGAAGCAAATGCGTTTTGAGATAATAAACGCCATGACCGCGCCGTCCGGTGAATTAGTGGATTTACGCGGTGCTCCGCAGCGTACAAAACTAGCCGGTTCGATGGTTAGCGGTCTCTCCAACATCGAAGTCGCCTACGTGAAGGAATTGCAGACTTATAACGATCATGTGCTGAGAGGTGTAACGCGGCCCAGCCTGTTTAACGCGTTTTACAAAGCCTCCGAGTCCTTTAACGACAAGAAGATCGTGGATCTGTGGCAAATGGTGAAGTGTATGGTCGATATTCCGCCGACACCCAGAGGAGATCAAATTAAATCCAGAAACAGCCCTGCGATCGAACAGAGAATCGTCTCGCAAGCCAAAAAGTATCTAGAAAACCGATACAGAGATTTCATGAACTCCATAATCAACGAGAATCTGATGCAAGCGAAACGAGGTGGCGTTCCAGGCACTATACCCTTGGTCAAGAGCTTCGTGGGTGTCAAAGTGCAAAATCTGAGGGATCTGGATGATACTATGGTGGAACACAAGCCATTGTGGCCGCTAGTGTACTACTGCATGCGAGCTGGAGACTATAAAGCAGCGCTGCAATGCCTGAATCAATGCAGTCTAGAATGCAGAATAGAATTCCCGGAATTTAAAACGGCTCTCGAGGAAGCTTGCGATGATCCGCAACTTCATCCGAGCAGTCGCGCTGAGTCCATTCTGAAACTGCATTACAGGAAGCAAGTACGATCCGTCACCGATCCGTACAAGAGAGCGGCCTATTGTGTCTTGGTTCCTTGCGAACCGGATGATTTACACTCCGAAGTGATATCCACGGCCGACGATTATTTGTGGTTGAAGTTGTGCCAAGTGAGAGGAGACCAGGCGGACGTTGAGAATAAACTTACGTTGGATTATCTGCAGACTACAATTTCAGAAATATATGGTAGTACTAATTTTTCAGATAGCCAATAGCCTTCGAGATTTTCAAAAGTTTTAATCAATGCAATTTTTAGGAGAAACCTATTACCACGCGCACGAACAGCCATTTTTGTATTTTTCGATGCTGTTCTTGACCGGACAGTTTGAAGCAGCGATAGAATTCTTAGCCACTGGTGCTGGAGCGAGGCATTTGCCGCATGCTGTCCATCTGGCAGCCGCTATGCACGAACACAATTTGTTGGCTGTCAGTCAAAGCGTTTTAGCGCCTCTGATAAGCGTAGATCCCGCCGATAAGCCGCCAACGAAAAGATTGAATTTCGCTAGACTGATATTGTTGTATGTTAAAAGATTTGAATCATCAGACCCAAAAGAAAGTCTTCATTATTTATTCTTATTGAGGTAGGATTATTACTCTTATCGCTTGAAATCGGTTAAATTACAAGTGTGATATTACATTGATGCTTTGCTTTTAGATGTATGAAGGATCCGTACGATCGTAATATGTTCGCTGCGTCTGCCGCGGAAATGGTAGTGGATGCTTCCCCTGCGAACCGCGTTTTGTTGGTCGGGAAGCTCGACAAAGATCGTAGACTTCCAGGGATCTTGGATCAATTCCAGATCAATATGGACGACGTGATAAATATATGTGCCGAAACATTGTACAGGAAAGGTCTGCTGGAAGATTCAGTCATGATGTACGATTTAGCTAGAAATCACGAGAAGGTTCTAAGTTTGATGTGCACGCTGTTGACGCAAGTTGTTAGCCAAAAAGGACCGCCCGGCTCTCTCAGAGCACGATTACAAGTCACAGCTGTGGATATTAGTACGAGGTACAATTTACTGCGTCAGTCATGCAAATATCTTCAAATTTAAGCTTGTCATTCATAAGCATCACAAATCTTTTCAGGTATAAAGACATCGCAATCCAAGCACCTTCGGAAATAGTGTCTTCGTTCTATACTTTGAAGGATCTTATGGTTTTCTTCGATCAATTCCACAATGAACAATATCAGAGCGCACTTAGGGTAAGTATATTTTTAATAAAATAAATGAGAATAATGCGTTTTAATCAGTTTGAGAGAGAAGGTTTCAATAATATTACGTTTTCTTCTTCAGACAATTGCGGATTCGAAGATGTTGCCTCTTCAAGTAAAAGAAGTCGAAGAAAGAGTGAACGCTTTACGTCGGGTGTCGCCCGAAGTGGCTGGCACATTAGCCGATGTTCTTCTGGCCACTATGACAATATTGTATCGTCAGTATCAGAAATTGCGAACGGTAGAACCAGGCGATAAAATCGCGAGGGAGCAGCAGTTGCACGATCTCCGAGAGCAAGCCCGAGCGTTAACGAGTTTCGCGGGAACGTTGCCATACCGTATGCCAAACGAGACAAACAGCAAACTTGTACAAATGGAGATTCTTATGCATTAGAATTGAATGCAAAATTTATATTTTAGTATTTAAATATAAATTTCTATATAGTTGCCAGTTAGTTTTTCAAAAGGTTTGTTTTTTATTCTATATTATAAATATTCCAATAAAAATGTTATTTTTAATTTAAAGTGCAACGAGGTTGCACGTGTTCTATCGAAGCATTACAGTATGTGACAAAAACAGGCTCTCAAAGATTCAACACTTCAAATCAGATCTAAGTATTACGTAAGATGTTGCGAGAGACTTTGTAAAATGCAAAAAAAAAGACTGTATGATACTCGAATTATTTTTATATTCCTATTTGTAAATGTACGTGATATGCTGAATATAGATTTTTGTAATTACATAATCCATTAATTTAATAAATACTGAACACAATGATTAGTATTTCCGGTTTGTATCACATTTGGTGCCTCTTATTCATATATTCCGTCTTTTCAGCTTTCATCTAAGAGACTATCTCGGTGCTAAAGTTATCTGTATTATCTTGGATTCTTGCAGTCTTCTGCATTACAGGATTTCAAAGACGTTACGGATATCCCACAGCTGAGATCTGCGACCTTACCTTCTTTCACCTACAAAGAACTCTTCGTTATATGCATGTAGATTGTACGAAAAAAGTTTTGAATAATCTTGCTTTGTGACATACCGCTCTGTAATCCAGAAACATTTCTTTAAAAGCCAAGAAGTCTGTTATCGTTGACAATACCTCAAAGACCTCGCCTTCCAGCTCTGTCTGCTTCTCACTGAATTTTATCGCGTTGCGCAAACATGCAAGAATGAGAGATTCATTAGACAGAATCCTGTGAATATATTCTTATTATTGACCATATATTCTAATTATAATCACTTTAATTGGTGTAAAAGAGTGTCTACTGTGAACTGCGGCATGACTTTCTTCAGATAATCCACAAGGTATGCCTCCACAGCTTTATTCTGAAATATATAAAGTGCGTCTCAGAAGATCGCCAGCAATTTGATGAAGGATTTTGAGGCTTTCGAACGAAACTCACGTATTCGTTGAATATATCAGTGTAAACTAATTTGTTGTCTTCCACCGGTTCGAAGACGTCCCAGTACTTTTCTAAAAATTTGTGCTGGAGAGCTTGAAAGTCTTCCTCTGGAAGATCGATTCGTTAAATCATAAAACGAAACTCTATCGACTAAGGACTTCTTTTCTCAAAATAATTTTGTACCTAACAACAAATCCTCGATGTGCCCAATTACTTCGTCGAACGAACGGTCCTCCTTGCTCCTCGGAATTCGCTTTTCATCCTCCGGACTCGACAAACTCGGCTCGTCTGTTTCAAACATTTATTTCAGCACGTTTATCAATAAAAAAAAAAAACAAGTTATTGCATTTACATTTTTGCGTTATCGAACGACAAGCGATAGATTTGCCGCAGCAAGCATTTAAACGTCACGAAATTAAATTAATACAATTTATATTTATACGAATACGAACCCATGCTTTTTTCTCTTTTTTATAATCTTGAGGAATAAGGCACTCGCTTAAATCACGAGATAAAATCGCCTCGATTGTAAGCTGACAGTTTCCCGTCCAATTTAATTATAATTGCTGGATCGCCGGGGGGGGGATCGTTTTATCGATTCAAAGTTTCTGGGAGGTTAGGTTTCTAGGTTAATAAAGAGTGATAAAGAGTATAAAACAATTGATACATTTGGAGAAAAACCCAAGCTTTTACATGTATCGCGATATATTGTGAATTAAATGTTTATTGCGTTTATTATATATGTATTTTATAAATGCGTATACAAATTTCTATATCGACATTATCGACGGAGAAGTTACGCGGTATGTGCGGAGGACACCGATAGATGGAGACACCGTTCAGTTTTCCCGTACCATTCCCGTTTAGCAACCTCTATGAAGCTAGCCGACAGAAATTACTAAATTTGATTATTTATAATTTTTCTAAAGTATATTTTGTTTGTAAATCGTTTGTGATTGATTGTGAGTCAATTTTTAACGTTTGTGACCAATTAATCTTTTTGTAATAAACAATTTTCTTTTGGTCGTGATGTCAGCCGACACTTTTGAATAATAAACAGATTTTGTGATACCTGATAACTGTAATTAATAGGAAATTGTTTGTGATTTACGAATATTCTAGTGTTACGTTTGTGAATTAATAAATTTCTTAGTTATTTGCAAAATAAGTTCAGTTAATAATACTTAATAAATGTACTGCGCATGCGCGAAATGTACTCAGGGCTCCTGAGTACATTGGCTTCCACCACGTATATCGCCCATTTCGAAATAGAATGTCCATGCGTGACATTTATTTCGCCATTTCTACAAAACGCAAACAACATAGCTTGCATTAAATTACTTTCTCGAAACATCTCACAGAGATGTGACGTGTTTCGAGAAAGCATCTTAATACAAGCTATGTTTGCGGTTTTAATTTTCTTAATAAGTTTCACCTAAAGTCCTCCGTGTGTTCTCTTATTTCACACTCTGACAAGCATATAAGCATGCTCTGTCCTGGGATCTGTCATTTCATCCCTTCTTTGCTTTGGCAAGAAATACTCCCGGTTGGTTTGCTACTGCCTTCAGAGAGGTGGCGATCGAATAAAAACCGACTATTTTTGGTCGGGTGGTTGGATTCGAACTCGGTTCGTCCGTTTGTCAGGCTCGACCAGCCCAGCGCGCATCCTTCTGCGCTACGATCGCCACGGCAGGAAATTTAGTTACGTGTGCGAATTATAATCACTTGTGGTTAAATAAAAGTTTCAGCATTTTCATTAGCAGAAAAATTATATGCAAAATATTGAAATCTGAAGACGTGCATGTTTTTCTTCAAAGGCAAGAATTAGTAAAAATGGTAAGATCTTAACTTAAACAAAAAGAAATGGTGTAGTAATAAATAATATTACAAGATAATAACAATATTCTATATTATTTTACACATAATAAGATCACACATAATTCTGCATTCTTATACTATAGATTATTTACTAAAATTATATTACAGCTGGACACAAATACATCAGAGTTAAAATGATTATTATCCAGATTGCCGAGTGTGTCACCCCATGAAGCTACTGAATGTGTGCCTTACGAGTGGGGATGTAGTACACTCTTACATGGCCTAAAGAACATATTAGGAGGACCCTTAGTATTCGAACGATTTCTTAAATCTTATTTTTCTCACTTTGCAAAGCATAGTATGTACACTGCACACTGGTTGGACTACTTGTATCAATACTTTCACGAGAACAATAAGGATCAGGTAACATCCATTTTTCATACATTATATATACTACTACTACAATATTGATCATATATTTTTAACATTAGAAATAATAATTTAAATGTTGTTCTCAGATATTAAATTATGGATGGTACTCGTGGTTTTTTTAAAAAACCTTCCACTGCCACAGTTTTCATACCCGAGAGAACGACATTGGACACAAAATGCTTGAATTTAGCGCAAAGATGGGCTCAATGGAATACGAATGATAAAATACCTCAAGATAGAGAAAAAACCACAGAGATCGAAAAAATAATACTATTAGACAATTTATATAGTTTGCATACAGAACTTAATGTACATACGAAAATTGAATGCAATTTTTCTATATATAATAATTTTGGCAATAAGAAATCATCAAATAAAGTAAAATATAGGTATATGTATAACTAATTCATTCAAATTAATTCACAATTGCTTATGATAAAGCGCACGTATTTCGCAGTTTTCTCTGGATGAGATTATGCATTAAAGTTCGATGGGCTGATAAAGTTAAAATTAAAAACGCTTTGAAGTTTGCCATTGAATCTTGTTTGCCAGATTATGCATGTTCTATGTTTGAACATTTATATGAATGGGATCGTACGCGTGGTGATGTGATCACAACGTATGAGGACAATAAATCAAAAATGTTGCTTAAAACCCAGAAAAAATTAGAAAACATTCTAAATCTACCTCATTCATAATTATTTCGTTGACAATTAATTTTTTTAAGGTAAGTCATTACTGTAACTGTAATATAAAATAATTTATTTGTCTTAAAGAAAACTTTTAAAAGCAACTGTATAATATGAAATAATTGTTTTATTGCAAAAAATGTTTTTTTTAATCTTAAACTATTTATGGAACAAATATGGTGAAAAGAAATTTCTATACGAAATTCTTTATTACGCATTTGTTGTAAGACGATTTCTTTGGAATTTAAGAAGTTGTTTATCTTATTTATCAGTTGCAGAACTAAACGATAGAAGGCAGCTGGCTTCACAGTCTAGTAATGCATGTCGACGGCAATTAATTTGTTGAATCGTTAAGAGATGTTTCAATTTGTGATTTCCTTTAGATCTAAAAGAATTATCCAATCTGAGCTCAGAAAACTTCCAACAGTTGCAAAAATAAACATTCTGCTGAACGCGGCCATTATAAGACTACACCACGTGCAATTAAAGGCCTAATTATGAATACCGACCAAAATTCCGTTGTACTGACGTTCGTGCGATCGTAGGGAAAGAGGAAAGGAGGCCGGAAGTCGGAAGGCCAAGAACGAGTTTCGATCTCATCTTAACGTAGGAAACGCGATCGTGCTTATGCGATAACAATTATCATAAGCCGGTATTCACAGTCGGATCTTATTTCAAGACCGTCTTAAGTAATGTCTCAAGACGCTAATACAGCTCTGTGATTGGTTCATGACATCAAGATTGTACTTAAGACGGTCTTAAATATATAAAGATATCCGACTATGAATAATACCGGCCATAGCATAAGATGCATCCCGTAAAAAATAAATGACTTGAATTCAAGTCACGAGGCTTGTTTCAACCTTCATGATCGGAGCTTGGCTTTCTCTAATAATTAAATTTCAGTCCAATATGCCTCTTTCCTCTTATACACTTCGGCCATCTTTCAAATTGAGTTTATATTTTACACATAATATGCATTAATTGCTGGGCCAATTTAGAAAATTTAGGAAAAAAATTATAGTTAATTGAATTGTGAACAATAAGAAATAAGATTATTTTGGTCGAAGCTGTCGAAATTCGTTTTATGTCGCATCCAAGCTAAAATCCTCTGAATAATTAATAAAATAGCAACATGCATTCCACACGGCAACAAAATGAAATTTATAATTATATCAAAAATTTATCATTATCCCGATATACATATTTTTTATGTTGCGACTGCTCCCGGGCAATTACGGTTCCCTTTAATCAAATTACTGCGGCCCGATAACAAAGAGCTGTTGCAATTGCTATTGTAATGGGAAGAGAATTCGCGGAGGAAATTCTTCTGCCCATTTGCTTTATTTGTGTGTGTGTGTGTGTATAATCTATAATGCGCGCAACAATTTCATACTCTATAGAGTAACTTCATAAATCGGAATCTTTATTCGTCGTCCGTGCCTTGGCACCTAATATTTATGGAATTCGTACAAACTCGAGCGAGACCGCGTTTACGTGCGTCACGGGGAGAAACGCTCTCTGTGACGCAAATAGAATCATAGAGCACGTCGAATTAAATTTCAACGTGAATGTCGTTGTTGACGTATCGGACTGGACGATATATAACGATTTCCAATTTATTCGCGATATACGGAAAAATCGCGGGGGGTTCGTCGGAAAATAATACCGGGCTTCACTTTCTAGTCCGGTGACTTTAATTATTAAAAAAAAGCGGGATATATTTTACAATTGTCGTTTCCTCCCTCGACGCGAATCATTCGCAAATAAGTAGCAATAATAAGGCAAACAATGTTCTCAATTCTCTCGTCGACACGGTGACACATATCTACCTTCAATTAATTAGTGCCGACTGTCGAATTATTTTGCGATTTATTATACTATTTATTTCACCTTGTATTCAGCCACAAGATAATAAGTCCCTGCCGTCTCCTCGTTACGTTAAAACGCCCTTTCGCTAACGCTCGGTAATTTCCCGGAATGAGAGTGGGATGGACCTCCGGCAATTCCCCGAATTCTTCAACTTTGGGGGACGCTGAATGCACTGAATCTCGCTCGTTTGGCGACTTTGCCCAAGCCCAATTTAATCGGCAATTAGTCCGAGCGGCTGAATTTCTCACGGCAAAATTTTCGATTGTATAATTCGTTATCCTATTCCGATCTTCGAGCTTCCTTCCCGCGTGACAAACAGCAAAGAATTGATTAATAATAATGTTATCCACGTGAACAATAGTAATAGTATATTATTATAGGAGTTGCTTGATAAGTAGTAACTAATCGAATTAAGTTAATCGGAGTTTAATGAACTTTATCTTTGGCTCATTAGCTAATCATTAGCTAAGATTTTTTATAAAAAGTAAAATTTTGATTTATAAATTATGCAATATTCTATATTCATATTTTAACTATGATTATATTATATATAGAATATTGCATAATTTAATCGAATATATGTATAATCATATTTTAATAAGCAGAATCTTTGTTTCGACCAAACTGGCAATATTTATTCAATCAGTTAACACAACGTGTGTTAACTGATTGAATAAATACATATTGCCAGTTTGGTCGAAACAAACAATTCTGCTTATTATTATTCACTGGCGAAGAAAAGAAACCACACTATTTTAATCATATTTTAACTATGATTATATATGGGAAATTTTAAAAAACAATGTAAAAAAATACCGTTTTAATTATTTTCTAATTTTTCTTTTTATTATTTTTCTTGTATATACAAATAGAAATTATACAAAACAAAGAAAACATTTATGGACATATTTTACACATAAAAATGTTTTCATAATTACATCAAATTATCCCAACAATCTAACCGAATCTAACGAATCCCGATGAAAGACACGTTAACAGTTATTTGATTAAATACATGAGAACGTATTAGAATAAATTATAATTTTTTTTTACGATAATACCGTGGAAATGTCCGCAGTCTAAATAATTTTAATTGAGAAACATGATTTTCACATTTGTCACATTCATAAGCGCGCAAGAACAAACACATTCTTGCGTATCGTAATTTATAGCAAGAAATGATATTATATGCTCGCAATGATATTATATCTTTCGATACGAATTTATGTCTTTGTTAGCTACGTATAAGACACGCAAAATTTACGACCGAGAGGCATTTTTCAACATGGGCGTATGTTAGATTAAGTTAATTAGATGTATTGACACGTCACGTGCGCAATATAGATAATAATGATAAACGTAGACAATAATCTTTTGTTGTGTCAACGATAGCTGATCGATACAATTTAATAAAAAAATAAAACGTCTTCAGTAGCATCTGGCTGAGAGACGCGATGCCATATATGCCAATTAACAGAATTGTATATAAACCCATGCATCGATTCGCGCCGGTGACATTATTGCGCGAGCTAGCAGTTGCGTTCGATAATTCAAGACACCGACAAATCTTGTTAACGAAATGCCGCGGCAGTTGCGGTCTCTTGTGCATCGTGTCAGCCTGACACTTGTTGGTACGCTAATTAACTAAAAGCATCATATCGCGATAACGGCTGCGATACTAATCGAGCATCTCCGTTTTCGCCCTTCGCGACGAGAATTCTACGAAACTACGAAACTGTACAAAACCCGTCAATTCGTCGGTGATGTTACAGCAAACTTGGCGCTATTCGATAATTCTGGATAGAAATCTCGTTAACACACACTACGGGATAACACCGTTATAGCCGGAAATCGCGTTATTTCCATCGAGTGTCATTCCCTCGATCTTGAGCTCTCGTTCTTGAAATAAATATAACGGTCCAGAGATGAATAGAAATAAAAGCATTGGAAGTAGAAGTCAAAAATATTAAAAATATATGCCCGCGCAGGTCGCTTTTCTTGCAATGGATAGGGTGAAACAATAATTTATTTATGTCAATTAAGATCTTATTTGAAATATTGTACGTCATCCCCATCGCGCGCTACCCCTTCGATCTTAAAAGTTCTCATTCTAGCGATCGAGAGATGGACAAAGACAAAAGATTGGAAATAGAAATTAAAATTATGCCTCAATGTCGCTTCTCCTGCCACCCAAAGCGTGAAACAATAATTTATCTGTATGTAAATTAATTAGGATCGTATTTGAAATATCGTCATCTCCTTCGCGTGCCACCCCTTCCGCCTTCAATTCTCGTTCTTGAGATTCAGTGATGAATATGGCGGTCCAAAGATGGATAAAGGCAAAAACATTAATAGAAATTAAAATTATGCCTCAAATCGCTTCTCCTGCTACGCACAGCGTGAAACAATAATTTATCTGTAAGTTAATTAAGATTCTATTTGAAATATTGTCATCACCATCGCGTGCCACTCCCTCGGTTTTGGATTCTTGTTCTTGAATTCAGAGAGATGAATATGATGGTCCAGAAATGGGCAGAGGCAAAAGCATTGGAAAGAGAAGTTATAAAAGTATGCCTACGTAGCTGGCTTCACCTGCTATGCACAGCATGAAACACTAATTCATCTATATGTCAATTAGGATTCTAATAACGTCATCTCCATTGCGTACCGCCCTTTCAATCTTGGATTCTCATTTTAAGATGAATATATGGTCCAAAGATAGACAGAGACAAAAGCGTAACATTAAAAATAGGAATTAAAAATATGTCTGCGTAGGCCGTTTCTCCTACTGTGAACAAAAAGGAACAATAATTTATCTGTATGTCAATTAGAATCCTAATAACGTCATCCCTATTGTGTGTATCGCCCTTACAGAAATTTAATACTATATTAAAATTTCTGTAAGGGCACTCTTTTGTTCTTGAGTTTTTATTCTTGAATACCAACGATAAATATGGCGGTTCAGGGATGAACAGAGGTAAAAGGTAAAAGCAAATAGCGTTGGAAATTAAAATTAGGTAAACTTCTGTTACGCACAATGTAAAATATTGTGAAACAATAATTTATTTGTATGCTAATTAGAATTCTATTTGAGATATCAGTTTTCGGAATTGGAGATAAGTATTTTGAACGTGCGTTTCCCGAGTGATCGATTAAGATAATCACGTCTCTCGTTGCGGACGAGCTGCAGAATGTCCGAGTATCATTTTTTTAAAGAGATAATATGCGTTTGTCACAGACTTGCTATACATTTATTTCATGCGGGGATGATATTCTGCGAAACTGCATCGGTACTCATGTTTATATTTATAAGCGAAGTTAAGAAGTTTTCTCTCTCTCTCTCTCTCTCTTTCTCTTTTTTTCTTTTTCGTCAGCGTTTGCAGCAAAGCGACTTTTTTAGCTTTCCGGGCTTAGCTTCGATCCGTCGTTTGAAGTCGAGCCGATACTTTCTTTGAGATGTGTACCTTATCGAAAGTGAATAACCGATTCAAACCGACAATTAGGTTACACATAAATGAATTTATACATTGTGATTTCGTGTGTGTGAAAACGCTTTTGCAGGAATACGCGAACTCACAATAACGGTTTTTGGTAATAATGGTTTATTAAATTATGTCAATTGTTTCGACGAATTAAAACAGGACTGACAAGAGATTTTATAATAAAGATAAAGATATAGGTATTTATCATTTTTCCTATTATTTTTTGTAGCATTTAGGAATAAAATTCAAAACGCACGTTCGTGCGCGCGTACCGTCGACGCAAATTCGAAAGCACGTAATTCGCCAGTTTTCTTTTTTAGTTATTATTTCAATTAATAATTCCAATTATCGCGTTTAAAAATATTTCTCGTTTGAAAGGAGTATTTTCTTCATGTTCAAAATCTCCCTGTTCAAAATCTCTCTCTGTCTCTCTTTCACCCATTTCCAAGAACTATGTTGTTTGAAGGAAACTATTTAAATGTCTATTTACAATAGTCTGCATTTGAAATGTGTCCACCGCGCCGGTCGGACGGGGCGACGCGACGGGGTCCGGCGGTTACCGGCCGCGCGGCGCGGGGCGGCGCGGGGCGCTCGGGCGTCCTCGGCCGCGCTCGGCCGCGCTCGGCCGTTTCCGTCGATCTCTGCGGGGGCAGAGGCCTCCTACCCTCGCGCGCAGTCTCGCGCAGTCTTCACACTCTCGCGTAGGCGAACGGCGGCGCACGCAACGGCGACGTCTGTCTCCTCGACACGGCTCCGTCGTCCCTTCGTCCCGCGAGTTTGTGCTTCGGCCCTCTTCTCTGGCCTCGCTTTAACGCGGCGTGTCGATCGGAGGTAAAACCCGGGCCGCGCGCGTATAACACACCTTTCCCTCGGTCGGGGCGAATCGTCGCGTCGTCGCGATTCCGCACACCGCGCGTTGCCGTTGCCTCGCGCGTCGAAACGCAATAATCGGATACGCGCCACCTGCTGTGGTGCGCGATCCGCTCTTGCCACCCTCGCACACCACCCCCATCTCCCCGGGTTGTCGTCCTTGTCGAACCAACCCCCCCCCCGCCCACCCACCGCCCCGACTTCGCTGTCCACAGTCCAGGATTGGAACGAGGGTCCGCGGCGGAGACTGGGTATTTCCGCCGAGGAGAGCGGAGAATCGTCTTCTCGCGAGTTTTGGAGAAACCGGCGCGAGGGAGTCACCCCACTCGCGCGATCCCGGCTCCCCGGGACCGACCGCCTTCGAATTTTGGCGCGAGTGTACCCCAAGCGGAGGCAGATAACTTCGCCGGCCTGATAAGTGATAGATCGAACGGAGAGTGTGACACGTGACTGTATTCCGCGCTGTGTGAATCGCGAACGGAGTCCCCGGAGTCCGGGCGGTCATCGTCGCGGTGTCGTCGTGAACGAAACTCCGCGGTGGTTTCGATCGCCGCCGCCGTCGCCGTCGCGCTTCCGGACGCCCGGAAAGAACGCGGGCCGGGGGATTCCGCCCCGGGACACCGTTCCTCGCGTACGTGTGGTGCGCGTCGAAACGTGCCCGCCGCGGAAGGGTGCAACGTAGCAACGTGTGCTCGATGTGTGACGTCACGAGGGTGGCATCGCGCTCTCGTATAGCTGCCTGAAGCTAGGAACAGGAAGGAGAGGATCAACCGGACCTGTCGACCGGAGTGAGTGTGTCCCTCGAAGAAGGCCGGAAAGTGTGCGCGATCTGCGATCACAGTGTTTATCTCGGCCGGGAGTTTGCCGCGAGAGCGTCGAAGAAACGGAGCGCGCGGAATGTTGGCGTTGGCGGCGTGAAACCCGCGGACCGGAGCGTCGCGTCGTCACCGGGGGGGTTGGCTCCTCCAACAGCGGCGACCGACGGGCTTCGACACGGTCGCTTCGCGCCCCGGAAGTATGTTACTCTACGGACGCCCGTCGACGATCGGGAGAGGTGAAGAAGCGTCGCGCGTGGAAGCGGAGCGAACAAGCGGCGCCGAGATCGCGGCGGCCGTCGCGGCGGCGGCCTGTTGACCGGCAGCGAGATTGACGCGTAGCCGCGCCGCGTCGCGCGTTCCTCCTTTTTTTTTTATTTTCAAATCGGAGGACTCGACTCGCTCGAGACGATCACGCGGGGAAGAAGAGAGCGCCGTCGTGTGAGTCACGTACACACACGTCACACACGTCGTCGTTGTACACGATATGTGAGAGAGAGGTGCGTTAAGGATAAGGATAAAGGACGGAGACGCTTTTCTCCTCGCGAGAGCGGACAGCCGCGAGTTCTTCAACTCTTTTCACGCCGCTTAATCCCGCCCCCCCGTCCCGAGACTCCGCGTTTGTGTTTGTGTGGTTTGTGTGCTTTTGTGTCGTCGCCAGAACGGGACACCGCGCTAACGAGCCATGGAAGCGTCCCGGGTGAGGCTGCAGAAGGTCGCGGGGAGGCTCCTGGGGATCAGGCTCCTGCTGCTCGCCGCCGTCTGCCTGGTACCGGCCGCAAAAGGTAATACGTGCGTGCTTATATTAATTTTTACTTTGGTTATATTCAGTTGTTGCAAGGGAAAATCCTAGCGCGATAGGAAAGAAGGAGGCGAACAGCTCCTTTTTCATGGACCGAGGACCATTTCACGCTTCTATGAAGGAACCCTGAAGTGAACATAATGTCATTAACCCTAATAGGTCACACTGGGTAAAATAGACCCCAGCGTTTTTTTTTAACTTCGAAAACGACCTGGTAAACCAATGGAAATGGGCTATTTTTTTACATATGTTAAATTAATTTTTTGCAAATCAAACCTATACAGTCTTTTTAAGGAAGACTTAAACTACAACAGGATATTTTCTTTTTTTTTTTTTAAAGGTCACCTACAATTTTTTATACACGTGCAAACACGCTGGGGTCTATTTCACCCAGTGTGACCATTACGGGATTCTTGGGAAGTGTGACCAAATAGGGTTAATGTACATCTCTACCAATGTAGATTAACTTTAATCTCCGTTTAACTTAATTTTTATCCTTTTCTAATTCTTGAAACTAGAAAAAGATAAAAATTCAACTATACCGAGATTAAAGTTAATCTACATTGGTAGAAATAGACGTAAGACGTCTTCGAGACGTCTTTAAGACTTCGTATAATTATGTTCCGATTTGGGACACGCGTGTTACTTGGGAACCTTGTTCCGTCGTGAAGGAAGCGCGGGGATCTCCTCGCGTTTTTCGAGAGCGTTCTCTTCGGCGCGGATCGAATTGCCACCGTAATTTCGGACGGGCCCCCCTTAATTCGAGATAAGCGGGATCCTCGGATTTTTCGGCTTAAGCGGTCGCTCGCGAGATACGGGACGATCTGATTATAATTAAGGGATTTTTTCGCGATCGCGTACTTTAAGGGGTTGTTTGCGCGCGGCAGCGATTTTCTGCGTGGTTCCCCGCAAGGAAAGCATTTTTTTTTTTGTTCGAGAGAGAGAAAAAAGCGAAACGCGATTTTAATGCCGTTTCGTTACACGCGCCCTATAATACCTTCTCGGGAAAAAGGATAATTTCCCGGAACGAGACGGCTTCTATTCGGTAATTCCTCGAAATCGTTAACTTCGAGCGATGCGAAGCACAGTTGTTTGTTTACTTGGCGCTCGAAATTCTAGGAAACGTAACCCGAGCCGTCGCATGCGCACGTGCAGAGTCTTGATTTTTTTTTTTCACGTTTCTGAAATCAGGAGCCGTACCCTTGCAATTTTATCTCGATTCTCGATCGAAGCTTAAACGTATTTGTGTGGAAAAATCTGGAGTATATTTTCAGCTTCGTATCTCATTTTTTACGTCAAATAACGAACTGTTTTCGTTACCATTTCTATTATAGCGCAATAACTATATGCGCTAACTAGCTAAATAACAAAGTGTTAATAACAAGCTTCGTATTAGCTACTTTAATACCGTGAAATAGTGTTGCGCGAATTCTCCCAATTTTCTGCGCTTTCGTAAATTTCTATTCGCAGCCAGAAAAATCGCGGAGTCTTTCTTGAAATGTGATACGTGTACTTTTGCAGAAGAATTTAACGCGATATGCGTGCCAGACTATCAAACAGACGATTATATCTTACGATTTTGTAAAACTGAAATTTTTCGAGTGCAACATTACGTATGCAATGACCCGGGAGATAAAAGGGAGAGAAAATAGGTCCTCTATCTCTCCCAGTTTCCATTAAAAATAGAAAAAAAGATAGAAAGTACACACGGCGCTACATTATGCAACTGCATCCAATTTGGAGTCGATGTCTTCTTCAAAGCGACGGTAAACGTTTACTTCTTCTCCTTTTTTTGCCTCCCATCACGAGTTTTCAATACTCTTTTCGATATTAGATATCCCGGTATAACTAAGCGCCAGATTAAAATCCGGTTTAAGTTAAAAGGCGCTCGGAATCAATTAAAAGAAAAAATTACACTCCCATGAGATTCCGTTATTTATCACCTGGTAATTTAGCGCGCGAAAGAGAGCCCGATATTTTCAATTACGTGTAACTTTAGCGGACTCATTAACACCTGGACGTGCCGGCGCGGGAAACCCGACTTCGAATAAACTTGAAAAAAAAAAAAGAATCTCACGGTTAAAAGTGAGGCTAAGAATTTCGTTCTACCGCGTCGAACTGAAAACGCGCAAAAGTCCGGCTTGCAGGAGATGAGTAACCGTAGCGTACGTTAAGTGCACTCACGCTACGTTATTCCTCGTAAGTAATTTTAGAATGGATTAAAAAGGTAGAATGGATTAAAAGCTGGCGGCAGAACGACGAGAGCCTCAGTGGGGTTGAGTTTTTAGGACAATGCGCGTTTACAACATTTTTTCCGTATAAATCGACGATATGGTTGAATTTTCAGTATTTGTTATTTGTGACACGAGAATAAACGATAGTGCGTTATTTCCCCGCACGATTAAATCAGGAACCTAACGATCATTATAAAATCATTACGAGCGATAGCTATCTTTTTATTTTTAAACGGACAAAACAATTGGAAGGTGAAATGGCTTTCAGATAAATCTTTGAACACGTTGTCATATTTATCGAAAATGTTTCACAAATTTATCTCGATCGATTCTATCACATATAGTGGCCGCATTTTGAATTTACGTTACGGTATCACAAACATTGTCCTCTTTAATCTTTAATTTGTGTTAACATACAATTTCATGTTGTTGCTTTAGCTTTATTTCCGGGGTTGTTTAGCAACTGATGAATACATGCTCATTTATCGATTCATTTTACCATTTGTAGATCTCTCTCTATTTATTAACGCTGTCCGTGTTGTTGGACGAGAAAAAAAGGACGTTACCGGAAAATGAGTTTCCCGGCGGACGTTAACGGTGTTGCTTGCGTAATGTGATCGCGCGTTAAAAATATATGATGTAGCATCATTCGGCAGGCGCGAAATGCGGGAACGTAATGGGGGAAAAAAAGGGGGAAGACGGCGAGATATTTCATTATAAAATATGATTTAATTTTAAAGTGCCGTGTTACGAGACGGCGCGGCGGCCCCGGTTTTCGCGTGCAAATCGTGCAATCCGGCCTCTCGCGCGTTCCTCCCGCGCCACGCCGAAAGGGAATAACGCGAAAATAACAACGGGAGCGCGCGCGCGAGATCGATATTGTAATGTGTTTGTCTGTTAAACTATACGCGAACTGAAACTTTGCAAAAAAGAAGCGGTCTACGGAACGGATGGCGGCGTTACACCCCCCCCCCCCCCCCCCCCCCGCCCGCGCGATATTCTATTATCCTATTTCGCGCGCTGATTTAATTGTGAATGGAAACCAATTTCGCGATGCTGGACGTATTGCGAAAAATTCTCAATATTACGCCCGAGCTTTTTTGCGCTGTGCTCCCTAGCGCTATGTGTACTATTTGCGTCATTATACTTTTATCGGTTCGTAAAAAGCTCCCCCGCGATATGTATATACCATCCTCTCGTTCGTGCGCCGATTTGCGTATAATATATATATATATATATGTTTCCATTTAATCATTTCTATATCCCCGTTTATTGCATAATGATATAATTTTTCCATAATTGACTGCCATGGCCGCGCACGCAATACAACAATTAACGGGGAAAAGGTTGAAACGGGTCGAAGGAAAACTGTACCGCGGCACGCAATTCGTATTCTTCGTAATTGGCTCGATTGTTTTTTAATGGATATATTACGCGATTAACGCATTCGCTCCGAACTTTCTCAAATTCTAATTGATCAATGCTGTGTACCTAGAATACCCTTTAATTTATTAATGTACGTTTCTCGTTAACAAGGAATCGCCATTAATGTACGTTTCTCATTAACAAGAAATCGCCATTAATTAACTTAAAACCGTTAAAAAGGTTCGTTACATTAACCTTTGATGCCGCCAATATTGGCCGAGGAAGACCCGGCAAACACAGTTTTACCATACTTTCACCGATACAGACTCAAAGATGGAACCCGTTAAACAAATATATCCTTATTTTCGCTTCTCATTATACATCGTCATATAATTTGTTCACCCATTTTTCGTTAATGGACACTTATTAAAAATAATTATTATGCTTTTCTCGCGCTGAAAATGTGACATATTCCGCGAAAAAATGGCCTTTGAGAACTGCAGTTGTATTCGACCCAGTTTCGGTAGCCTGTCCACGGTAACACACACACATACACACGCACGCACACACACACATATATGCGCGTTCGTGCACGCAAAGCTTCCAAGTTTTTAATTTGCGAAAATGTTTCAATTTCGAAAATCAAACAGTTCGATAATTGAATGCTAGATTAAAATATCGTTGAGGGCAGAACGAGTGTGTTACTTACGAGAGAGCGAGAGCGCGATTTTATTATTGATATATATTCGGTCTTTCCCGCGCGCGTGTTTACGCGATACGATATCGCGATACATCGTGCACAACTTCCGCACGGTAATATATCGTTCCATTTGCATTTCCATATACATATATATCCTCGGTAATCCCGTATTACTTTTCTTCGGGCACTTAGGTGCCGTTTCTGCCTCTCGCAAACTTGTTTTTATTAAACTAGTGCAACGACCGCGGGTGGATAAGCCAAAGGAACTATATTATACTCGCGCTTTTCCCGCGGCATATATGACGAAGATACGCGAGATTTATGGATTACAGCCCCCTCTCGGATTTTACATGTCGAAAATTACATGTCATTCATAACGTAAATTGCGGCTCGGAAATCGCGTTATCGAGAGATATATCCGTATATATATATATATCAGCTAATTATTGCGCGGTCACGTAAATGGAAGTTCGACGTTAAGCGGCCGTATTTGCCGCGTAAACAAAATTTCTATGAAGCTTTTAAAGTACCGAGATCGACACGCGATTCACTTGACACATCATCATATATTCTTCATGCGCGAATGCTCTTGCGAATAAATCCGAGATCGGCAACCCTTTGATCAGCGAACGTTTAATCACAAGTCTATATGTTTGCTTATTTAACCCCGCCTCCTTCTGACGCTCAATATTCCGGCGATTAACCCCTCGGTGTTTTAGCAGAGGGGACGCAATCGAGCCTCTGTAATAAGGTTTCCTGCACCTGCGCCGATATCGTATCGGCATATCCGGGCACGAATCCTCGCGCTCACGTAGGAAACTGCCGGACGAGCGCGAGAATCCTCAAAACATCGGGGTCGCCGCGCGCGGGCTGTGTAAGGACTCGGAAAACCCTTCTTGGATCGTGGCCAGGGTCGATTGTGGTGCAGCCGCGATACGAGATTATATGCGAAGGATAGGGATACGAGAGCGGGATAAAGCAGACGTAACCAGGGGCAACACCGGGGAGGAGATTTCACTTAAAAAATGAAGGAAAAAAAAAAAGAGGAAGAACTCGCGAGTGTTCTGTGGGAGTCGAACGGCAGGATCGCTCTTTCTCTCGCGAATGGCTCAAATGCGTGTCCCTCCCTCCTTCTCCTCCGGTCCGGTATATCGCGCGTAATTACGAACTTGAACTCTCGAGTAGCTGATGAGTGATCGATCGATGAGCAACGTTCATAGGTGCTTTTCTCATTCAGGCCCTCCTTTTCGGCCGAAGGAAGTTTCCGACCGTGCGGTACTTAGCTGGAAAACTCCGCGAGTAATTGCGATCGCTTAGCTGCGCGTTTCTTAATAAACTGATAATGCAGCGGGCGGAATGTTAGCGGCGTGCCGCGGCGGGTTTGGCTTGGCAGCTGATTTCATCAGTTGCATTGCGGCAAATTGACGTCGACTGCGCGCGCGCACGCATCATGCCAAGCTTGGTGTGTTTCGCCGGAGGATGCTTGCAGGTTGCAGGTATAACACGACGTTAGGATTGATGACAAAGATCGAGTACACCCATATCTGCTGTTTCGTAACCATAACTGATATATTGCCCGGGAATCGTATATTTTCCTGTAAAAGACGTTTAACCAAGTTAAATTGAGGGGGACATCTATAGAGCGTTAATCAATTTATGATAAATCGTCATGATGGTAGCCAATTGAGTCGATTTAAATAGGAGATTTTAATGTTAATTAATTGTTGGCGAAATAAAATATTATACATGCTTATTCGGTTTATGATAAATGATTATTATTTACTTCATTCGCTCGTAACTATGAACAATTACGGCTATATCTCGGCGCCTTCGTTAAGGAAAGATCGACTTTAAATCGCTCGTGGAATAGCTAAAATTAATATCAGACTTTTTAGAATACCTGTCGGGCGACCGTCAAACGCTTTCGTCCTATTTTTTCCCTCTCGTCTCGCTGCAATGTAAAATAATAATACAAAACGCGAGTCTCGATTGTAGTCAACGTTACTTTTCCACGTGGCGCTAATAATAAATGCGACGTATAAGCGATATGTAATAACTTGGACTTTATTTATCGTCGTGTACTACTTCGCGCGGCGTATGTTATGTGTGTATCGGAGTGTTCCAAGTCGTATATATCTACCGCTCTTCGTGGCTATCGTCCTCTCGAGTGTATCCACTCCGCTCGTTCGCGCTCGTTTTTCACGGACTCGTCGCCGGGTTGCTTCCGGCGCCGCGCCGGCGAGATGCAGCTCGGAGCGTCGTCGTCGTCGTCCTCGCTTTCTTCACGGTTTCCCTCCCCGTCCCTCTCTTTCGCCTCGCGCGACAGACGTACTGCTGCGTTCTCCTTATTCCGTTCCCCGAGCCTCTCGAGATCACGCGCACGGATAGCTAGGCCAAATGGAATCGCAGCACTCGCCTCGCCATGCCGCCGCACGCCAAATGTCTTTGTTCCTCGTGTCGTAATACGTAGGAAGCTGAGGAGAGAGAGAGAGAGAGAGAGGGACAAGTGTTGGACAGATTGCAGGCGATACCACGTAAACCGCTTCCATTCTGCTCGCTCTCGTCTCGGTTGCGACGAGCGTCGACACGCGTGTCACTGGCGTGCATGTGTATTACGTGTGCATGTGTGTGGATAGGTGTGCGGAAAGGATCCACACGCCAGCTGCTCGAGCTTGGATTGCGATTAAGGGATTTCAACCGGTGTCATTTCGTCGAGTTGAGATTTCAACGCGTTTTAGACACGCGAAAATGATCTCTGTGCTCGCGCGGAAAGTTTTGATGCACTTCCGGTCGACGCGGTGAAATTTTTTCGTAATTATTGAACTGAAAATGATCAGTCGTTAACATCTAACAATGTATTATATTATAATATTTTATTTTATATAATTCGATGCTGTATTAAAATATTGAATTCTTCTCAACTCTTCAACGTTTGCTCTTTATTATTGTGTTGTTACGTATAATAAAAACTGAAAAAGCCCCTACATTAAAAAATTATTGATTGATTTCTATATTACACAATGAAATGTATTTAATACATATGTAAAACATTTTAATTTAGACAGCATTCCATATCGACTTTGTTCTATTAGATTTTAACGTTATTTCGTAAAAAAAATTCGGCTAAATCCATACGCATAGAATGAAGTTTTTTTCGTAAGTTAGCAAGTCGATCTGCCGAAATATATAACTATAATATACGCGCGGTGATTTGAAACAAAAATTAAACAGCTTATGTTGCACGTACAGAGTGTATATGAAAAATAAATAAATAAAAAAAAAACGACAGAAGAACAACAGCGTGCGGATGGAACGATGGTGGCTTTTGAATGTTCCGTGTTGTTTTCCAAAGAGTTAAAATTGTACACTGAAAAACCAGTATGGTTGGCACAATCCATAAAACAGTAACATTAACTCTTTGGAAAACAACACGGAACATTCAAAAGCCACCATCGTTCCATCCGCACGCTGTTGTTCTTCTGTCGTTTTTTTTTATTTATTTATTTTTGATATACACTCTGTACGTGCAACATAAGCTGTTTAATTTTTGTTCTCCCGGAGAAGTAGTGGAGGCAACTATATGCGTTTGATACAGTAACACAAAATATGGTTGCCCCAAATGTTACTATTTTATGGGTTGTGCCCCAACCATACTGGTTTTTCAGTGTTATCGTCAAAAATTCGGACAGCTCGGCGAACGAAAAATCGTCGAAGCCGACGCGGAGCGCCTTCTGTATTCCCCGTTAAGTGCAACAAACCTTTCATGATGCTACAATAAATTCATTAGTGCGTACACGCATATTGTGAATTTCGCGCGAACATGGATCGTGGGATATTTTCGGGAATTACTACTCATACCGTCGGAAACATTGCCCAGCGAGACTGACAGGCCGGAAATTTTTCGATATACATATATATAATATACACATATTGTATACGTAGGATATATGTATCTTTTATTATACACGTGCAGAGGATAGTTTGGAGTTACCGTTCATCTCTTCTAAATTCCGAATGCGTACAGATAAATGATTCCTGTTTCGTTCCTCGGGCTATCACATCGAATACCCGCTGTCATCGCCAATCCAGTTTTATTATTAGTATTTTGTCGCAATCAGTTATTTATATTCAAAAATTGCAAGAACGATAAATTCAACCTTCGTACACGTCACTGAAATAACAGCTTTTCCACATGATTCATATAGTGTACGCTTACAAATTACGAGTACGGTAAACCATTTGGTCTACATTCAATCGTAATACAAATTTAATCACTAATTATTAATTGATCGATGTTGATACTTGGTATACATAAATTGTCTCGATGTTTGCCTCGGATTTGTCTCGGATTTGTTATTCAAAGAAAGTTCGCCGCACCTGGAGCACCGTGTTGGAATTAATTTAACAACAACGGTTTTGGACCTGAAACGACGTAGGTACGTGTGCTCTTATAAAAAAATCCCCGGGATCTTGTCAAATCGCGCGTGTTTAGAAGCACCGAGTGTCGGGGAGGATCGCGTCGCGGATTGCTTCCTCGGGATATAGTGGCGATGAAATACGGTAAATGTTCCTATATCGCCAGCCGCGGTTACCGTCTTTGCATATTTATGGAAATGGGGCGATGCGTATAGAAAGTACGTTTTATCGTATCTCCATACCATGCGCCGCGGCGAACGACGCCGATCCCGATCGCTCGGCTCTCGTCGATTCTGTCTCGCCCTTTTTTGCGGCCTTCTAAAACCATCTCTCCCCTACCTAGTTCCCTTCCCGTTTCGTTTTTTCGCGAAAAATCCACGTAGCCCTTCGGCGAGCACCCACGGTTTTCGTCTCTCCAAGAAATGAACTCGCAAGTTTTCTTTTACGTGAATTTCATTAAAATGGAAATAGCATTAAAGTATATGCAATAAAATCTGTAATAATAACTTATAATAATATGGAAATCATAAACATAAGACACGACGAAATATACAAGTATAATATTTGTGCTATAATTGTTCGCGGCACGCGTGAAGAAGGAAGTTGTGGGAACGTGCTGACAAGATGCAAAGATGCAAGCGTAACTCTATTTAACTGTCACTTGATTTAACAGTCGAAATGTACAAAGGGATAAACAAAACATGAGCAAAACAAATTTACGTGAGGTTTAGAATTTAGAAGATTAATTTGGATCGAATTAAAATTTAGATCGAATGGACGAAAGTGTCCCGGATCGAATTCGTTTAGAATGTAATTTATACTGCTCGTAAGTAATGACTAACGACGACTGACCGATGACTGCCTCACGCAAGAAAGTTCCGGAGTTTTTTTTATACTCGCGAAGAACAAAAAATATGCCAGAGATTTCGGGCCGTTGGCAAGAGCGAGCAGAAATGATAAATCGGCTTCTGGGAATTGTTATATCTAAGTTTGTGATACATTGCGAGATAGCGTCTTTTGTTTGGTCCAGTCTTGATTTCGTTTGAAATCAACGCGCATTCAAATATCGATTGCCGAAGAAGCTCCGAAAGCGGCTCCGAAACGGCAAGTTTTGTTATAACATATAAGCGTTGATAAAAAAAAATTGATAAGAATGTCGCGGTGCCTGCTATGATTCTAATGCTATAATTTTAAGCTATCATAATCTCGAACATTAATACGTCTTTAACGTATTCGTATTCGCGTTTATGTGCCGAGCCTGTACAGCGCCCTACTTTTTAACTAGGTTTCACGAAACCTCGTGACTCGCTTGCACGTTTTTAACTTTCATAACATTAAATATCTTAATAATTACAATAATAACTCGAATTAAATTCTTATCGAGGTAAAGCCCAGTTTAGAGCAACCGCTGCGCGGAAGATTTAATTCGGCAAATCCCTTGATCCCCCTAACGGTTGAATAAATTCTATCGCTGTCTTTCTCTTTTAAAACGACTACCAATTTTTCCAGTGTATTCTGTAGTAGCTAGGTACCCAGTGATTTCAGGACACTGTATACATATTGATTTGGAACGTCCTTCGAGCCGGGGACTCGAGGACGCAGTCACGCGACAAAAAATCTTCGAGAATTACGAGCTTTAATGGGTTAGCGGTGCTTTCGTATCTCGCTGGGGAAGAAGGGAGACTCCCGGGAATGGGGGGAAAAAAGATGTGATTAGTGGAATGATTAAACGTTTCGACAAGGATCCTCGGGATGGGAAGAATGGGGGAAACGAGCAGGATCGCGGTAGCCGTACGATCTGTATGCAAGTGTGGAGCGGGAAGGGGGAGGGGCGGGGGGCGGGGGAGGGGGCGAGACGTCGGGAGAGATTCGATTAAAAACGCGGTTACTGTCCGGGGCGGTTTTGAAATTAGCGAGATGGTTAGTAGTGGTGGCTGCCGAACCGGGATTGAAGTCGGCAGCCGATGGAACGGGGAATTTTCCAAGCAAAAGCTTTCGGGCGCGCTCTTCCTTTTCCAACATCCGTTGGAATATTGCCAGGGGCGATCCCGCAGGACGTTAGACAACACCGTCGTCGGAGGCTGCTAATTAACGTTGGCTCGTCGATGCGTGTCAATCGCTAATTGATATTTGCGCGACTGCGTCCGCTTTTCGGACGGTATTACGGACTTGCAGGTTCCGCCAACATCTTCCGCCTCGATCAGGTGCCGTGTTTCTTCGTGCATGTTCAAGTGCCGCGAAGCGTATGGCGTTCTTGGTGAATGTTCGGTTGCGCATGTACCAGTATAAGACACAAGCAGAAACCCAGTATACATAATCTTTTGAACGATAAATACTCGGAGCTAAACTGACAGTTTGTTCAACCGAGACGTTAGTAATTACATCGATAATTTAATTATCGCTAATAAAACGTTCTTTTTTTTTTAATCACTGAAATGATTTAAGTGCGATTTCCATAGAAATTTAATTAAAGCCTTTAATGGTTGAAGTATTTAATGCGGAAATTAAATTTTAGTGAAGAAAAAAAATTAACTCCAGGTTGACGAATTTCAACACACGTAAAAAGTTGAATGAGGGAACAGATTTTTTTCAAGGAGCTTTCTCTCTCTCTCTCTCTCTGATGTTTTTTTTTTATTTTTTAATCAACAAGTGCATAAATCCTCGCGCGGATTAAATACCAAATAAGTTGCTTTAATTTTTTTATTTGCTTATCTTTTTTATGTTTATAATTTGTAAAGGAATCGATAATTAAAACCGACAGACAGGTCGATGAAACATCTCTCGCCCTTCGCGGGTACATGAATCTCATAATTGCAGACAGATAGTGTCGCGCGCCGTTAAAGAGCCAACTAAAACTAATTTGCTATCATTGCGCCGGCGCATGTCGCCTGTCATTGGGGTGGGGGGGAGGGGGCCCGAAACTAATTAGCTCCGCGCGTGAAACGGACATTGTAAACGCGTCTCCGGCCCCCCTTTCTCCGCTCCCGCGGTAATAACGCGTATCTGCCAATTGCTGTAATTCCGCCGTGAATCGACTGCATGCTGCGCCCATCCCCTCTGTTTTCTTATCTTCGACGCGCGACTCCGCTCGCTGTCGTCCTCGGCGATCGCGCCCGCCGCCCTATATTATAGTACCCCACTGTCATAACTTCCTTCCCCTTTCAGCAACAATTCCGATTCCCTACCGGCAGTTTATCAATTTTCCCTCGGCCTTTCATCGGCTCGTGAATACGATATTCCACTCTCTCCGTCCGGCACGGACACCACAAATTGCGCGTATATACGTTTTTCACAATTTTGTTCCCCCGAAATGTGTCCTCTCCAAATTCCCTGTTTGTTTTTCGCAATTTTATCTCGAATATCTCGGTGCTTCCGCACGACGACGAATTGAAATTTCGCTCAACTAAACGTGTCGGCTCGAATCGAACGCGAGGAAATACGATTTTATTGCATTATTCGACCACTCCGTGAAAAGCACTTCATTCTCCTACGCGGCGATCGCTCGTAATTCAAGGACTATTGACGCTTCGATATTTTCGTTGAGATAAAATTGATGCCTATTCGGAGTCGGAGGATCTCCGTTGGAGCGGCGCGTGCGGGAGCATGTGCGGCGAATTGATGGCCACCCTGTAGCACAGCAATCTATCAGCTCTTGTTTCGCGTCTGTCTTCTCGTCTCATCTAGCTCGTAGCTCGTGCGCGCGACTGCACGACTTTTTAAATTCCATCTCGTTTCGCCCGCTGCCTCTCGTATTTAATTATCTTCGTCATTTACAGCGACATTTAATTCTCTGAATTAATGACGCGTCCCGCACCAGCAGCCGCGCGGGCCCGCCGCGGCCGCGCCGATGTGCGCGTATCATATCGCGTGTACGTATACACAATACGCGCATACACGCTCGCCTCGTTACCCTTCCGGATGTAACAAATCACCACTGATCCCTGATGACCGATGTTATGGGGCGCATACGGCGGGCAGGTGGAATGAATTACGCGCGTTCCGCGCGTCCGCGTATATATATGTGCGTTGGAAGTTCATTTACTTATCGGAAGATCCGAAACGCGCGCAAGGTTATTTCTCGCCGTTCGTTCTCTCGGTCCCACGTCTCGCGGGAGACGCGCGGCGAAACCTGGGAACGCGGGAAATATCGGACAAGAGATAATGATATTTGCCGAGGGGGATACGAAGTCGAAAATGTATGCAGATATATTTCTGATGGTTATTCCTCTATCGGATATTAGGCACGGCCGCGTGAAATAAAAACTCTATAACGCGAGGGAAATGTTCCGAGGGAACAGCTCGGGAAAGCATTCGAGATATCGTATGCAATGAACACAGATTCCGCACTTGTAATTAGACACGATTATTTGGTTAACAAACGGTGAACTGGAAAGACATTTTATTCCAATAATATTAAAATAATTATTAATAAAACGTGCCGCGCTTTGCCGTGAATTAATTATTACAAATTCCACGCGTGTTACAAGTGAATTAATATTCTTTGGCAAATTAACAATCGCTATATACAGTTTATTACGGTCATTCGATATTTCATGGAATTTAAAAGAAAAGAAAAAAAACAGGGGACGGTTATTCCCTCGTGGAATCGTCCAAGTCGCGCCTTTTGTTCCTCGATACATTTTTCACTGGACTTGGCGAAACGCCATTTTAATACACCAGGTAACGCAGGGCAGAAGCGAGGTATAAGTGGGCAAACTCGGTCGACACTTCGAAACTTTTGGCTGCAGAAAACGTGTGCGGCTCGTACAGATACCTATATACACATCGGACAATGTAATGTTGCGCGCAAGTTGCGGTCACGGGTCCGTTGAGCACGGTCAGTGGGACGTGAACCGAATTAACATTCCGTTCTACCGGTACCAAAATTATTTCCGGCGCCACCCTTATTGGCGGAAGCGAGACACCTACGAGTTCGTGCAATTTTGCCGCAGAGACACTGCCACCATCTACTTGTAGAGAGAGAGAGAGAGAGAGGGAGACTGGAGGATGACTCTACGGCGGTTACGTGCGGCATTGTTCACGACACTTATCACGATAAGACGGGAAAGTTAGCGATCTCCCGGGGAAACTTCTTGCGGACGGGAATTGCCGCGACAGAGTAACGAGAACGAACGAGGTTTCGCGTGTCACGCCTAATCTCGCGCGGTACAAATCAAGATCGCGAGACTCGGCTGGAAAAGCGGCGAGACAACTCGTCGGTCTCGCGCTCCTCCCCGACGTCTGAATAAGTGTCGAATATTACACCCGTTGCTCTCTCAGATCATGTCCCGGGGGATAAATTTCGCCTACATTAGTATTTCTCTCTCTTGTTGAATCGTCTCTTATGTGAGAAATTTATGCTAACATACCGTTTCCGCGGTGTCTCATATCCGACTTTAAAAAGACAGAGCTAGTGACACAAATTTTCGCAGTTTTCCACGTTTCCGCAAATTTACTGCGACTTGACAAATCGCGCGAGCACATCTCGCGAAAAACCGAAGCATACTTTCGTAAAGGAATCGTATCGCTCCAACGTGATATATAATGATTATTAGAAGAGATATGTTATAAGAGCGTGTTTTTCGTGAAACAGCTTCTCACAACGTCAGGTTTTATGGAGCAGCTTAACATCTCGAAGGATGCTCGATTGTCATACTCGCGCGAGCGCGCGCGTTCTTACGAGCTCGCGCGAGGTGCTCTCACGGTGGAGTGACGTCTATCGCGGCCTGAAACTATGACTGCGGCGGAGAAGACAAGGGGGGGGGGGGGGGGGGGGAGGGGATAAAAGAGCGTCGGAGAATAATCCGTCAGAAAAAAGATTTATTCTCGTGAAAACTGTATTACCGGCCGTCACTCCGGGGAGCTTGGCAGGCGGGGTTGCATGTGCCTTTTTCCGCGAATTTATCCGCGTGAGGAGAGCAGTTTCGGTTGCAGTGGAGGACGTGGAAAATTGGATGTTCAGCGCCACCGGGGGTGCATTCCGAAATCTCCCTCGTACGTTCCGTTCCACGTAAGAGCGCACGAGAACGTTCAGCACGGGATATATCCGCTGCGCTACTGCAGTCTCGAGTGACTGCATTTTCGAAACGCATAACCGTCGGCCAAACGAACACGTTCTGACGTCTTACTCCATCGAAGGATAAGCGCTCCCGCTCTCCGAAGTGAATCGTATATTTTCGGCGTTATTAATAATAACCCTAGTTTTCGAGAGATGGAAACATTCGGGAAGATAGCACGGCAACTCTTCTGTGGGAACTTTGGTTCGCTATACGAGATTTACTTTACGGCTCGCAGCGTAAAAACGCGTGTAGCGTTGACGTTTAAAAAAGTTATTTATGGAGCTTGCTTTATACTTTTTCACGTCGGTTCCGTTAATGGTCCATAAAATATACTTGTATAACGCTCGGAGACTTTTACATCTATATTTTTGGTTTTATTTCTTCGACGACTGCATGGTTAATCTACAAGGACAGTACTGTTACTTGAATCAATTCTCTCCAAGTCTTTAATTATAGTAGAATTGAACTTACTTAATTCAGCTTTACAAAAAATTAGCCAGGAAGGAACTTGGTTTACAATTAATAGACCTTACCCACACTCATCCATCCATATATTTAATTGTAGTATTAAAAGATTGCTAAAATATCACAAATCCGAAATAAATTGCCTCTATGGCTTTACGAAATTGCTTTACGAAATTCAAATTATTTAAATCTAAATTATTGATTGTCCACATAAGGGGGCTAATGACTGACATTTATGATTATATCGTCGCCGGTGGTAAAATTATTATGTGTTTCGATATAATTATCTCTAGTCCCCCTCGGTTCTTCTCGAATCAACTCGTGATATATGTATCAGACTTCGGGGGACGGGGTGTCTCGAGCTCTTGAGATTCCTTCGAGATAACTGTATTCCTGAGACTTTCATCTCGACGTTCACGGCGCGTAAAGGAGGGTCAGCTCGAGGGGAATACTGACGCCAACTGTCAGAATCGGTGACATCCCAGTCCGGGGACTGGGGATTCTGACAGTGGATACGATAGATATATAAATGCACTGAGTAACCAGTTATAGAGAATTCTTAGAGACCTCGATATCTTCGCTAAGTGATCACATTTCGTTTCCTTTCTATTTAACAGAAGAAAACAGTATAAAATAAATTATATACGTAAGAAGAATGCACCATATCAATCTCCTGGTATGCCAAAATAAGTCGTTAGTTATTGAAAAATAAGTATCTAGCTGGCTTGGATAAATTTTATTTGTTTTTTTTTACTCCTATTTAATAATGTATGTATGCAACCATGTAACGTACAATTAATAACCTCCAGGTCTCGTGTCCACATCTCTTTGCCGACACATAATTACATTAGTTCGCACAGTCTCAACATGGAGACTCAGTGGTCATTCACTGGTGAGTGGTCGTTCACTGGTGCTACCCTACCTATCAGCCCTCTACGTGCTACCTGACTCTTCCGCGCCCATCAGGGGATGTGGTACAGCGTGGCGCTTGGGTCGGTGTCACGAGAGTGGGTCGGCCATGACGTCACGCGCGACTATGGGGAGAGATCGATCCCAGGATCCGCGGTCTGTGCCCCAGGGCGTAGCGGTGCTCTCTCTCTCTCTCTTCTCTCGCGTACATTCGAGATTTCTCTGAGGTCCTTCTCCTTCCCGCCCGAATTTTGTCCCGGGCTTTACGAGGCAGTTTGGCCTTTGACGGGATAAGTAAAGGTAATTTTGTAACGTTACGTCATTGGCCCCGATCCGCGAGCTGCCTAAAAATTAAGGAAGTAACAAAGAAATTCTGATAAGCAATTCTAAAAGTCGCGCTCATGATCTCGGCATATCGTCTGACGCAGAATTTTTAAGTCTATCGTCGATTTCTCAATAAAGAAATTGAATTTCCTTATAATAATCTCGATAATAGGCGAGAAGGAATATGAGATATTAATCGTGTGTTTTTGGCCTCAACAGGCTGCAAAATAGGTTTAATTCGCCAAGCTAATGGCCTATGGATGGGGATTTATTGACCATGTTCTTAACGGTATCCATTAACACATTCGCTGTTCATGCATCACTTGCATGTATATATGTGGGAGGATATAACAGAACAGTTACATGGAAATTTAATTAAAGTATAAAATAATTCATGTTATTGTGGATATACACAATACATATTTTTATAATATTCGATAAATGTTGCAAATTATGAAGTTACTCGATTGTATCAATCGTTTATCATTTCGATCTGCGGAGTTAAACTTTTTTCAAATAATGCAGTTTTATTTTATAAATTCTCCTTATTTCAACCACATATCTATTTTGGAATAACGCCGATGTTATTACTAAATTATCAAATTATTCTATTAAAATTAAATTATATGATTTGTTACAACGTTCCTATTATATTATAATTAATATAATAGTATGTATAATGTTACTATCGCTAATATAAATTAATTACTATTTACTAGAACTAAATTAAGTATTACATTGCCAAGAAGAAATGCATAATGTTAAAAACAATGTTAAAAACAGAGGCGATATGAGATAAAATCGTTGATTGCTACTTAAAAAAAAATAAGACTTATTGTTTAAGATATTTCTGTTCAATTTGATTGATTATTTCATTATGACATCGCTGTGACATATAACTCAGTTCGTGACACCGAATCAAGAACTTGGCGTGTCTGGCAGTAAAACATACTCGAACTTCTGAATACGTCGAGTTTCATCGTAAGATCTATATGAAGATTTTGACGTTTATCAAAATAATTGATCGTAGTAAATCGTAATACATTGAGCCATCGTAATATATTAAGCGATAACGCAAAAGGGGAAATGATTACAATGATTTAAGTAGTACACGACAGTACATTAAAACTTCTGTTGTGTGTTGATCGCTTTAACTTAATACCATAAATTACTGCGAGAAACGTTGTAGATTTAACGAAGTACAGGGGCATTCTGCGTCGAATTACACTCGCGGGTTAATGTGGGGTGGAAACGAGGTGGTCGATTTTGCGAATAAATATTATGCAGACGCGGATGCCAGTCGCCACTTCGCGTTTCGCGTCTCGTCTCGTCCCGTCTCGTCTGGTCGCATCTCATCTCGTCTCGTCTCGTCTCCTCTCGTCGCTTCTGAGAAGCAAGTCGCCCGACGCCGTACATAGCGAAAGCTGGACGAGGACAGTTGTAAACGCAATTAAGTCCGGGCGCGGTGCACGTGCGCCCCGTTACCGCAAAGTACCGGCGACGTCGGCGGACTTGCTGCTATACCCCGTCAAGTGAAACATAATTAAATAGGGCGAGTGCAAAGGGCGTGCGCGACGTTTCCGCCGCGCTGCTGCAACCTGCTGCTGCAGCCTCGAACACCTACTTTTCATATGCTCAGCACCTTAACGCGATTTTACCTCTCGGATTTGTCGTTTATTTCTTCCGCCTTCCATTTTACATCTGAAAATTATTTAACCATAAAGCTGCTGCAGTTAACGTCCTCAACACGATACGTCGCCGGCAACATGATACGACCATTTTGTTAGCTTCTCTCGCGATAAATTTGCGATAAATTTAAATTGTATGTATACAACACGGTTAAATTCTTTTATGAAAAGCAGGCGTAAGATAAGTTCTGCAAATTACTTTTGAAATGTGGTAGCAATCGATCAATTTTTTAATTTATAATATATATCGAGAATTGTAGATAAATTAAATAAATAAATCTATAATTTTGTACCAGATATATAGAGCTTATAAATAAATATAAAATAGTACTATTATATCAGAATATATCATTTATATACATATATATATCGAATTGTCTATTATTACATCGTTTTATTGTTTTCTATTGTATAGCTTGCGAGACGGGTGTTCCTCTTTCTTGCCTTGCTGATTATTATTTTTCGCAGTTGTAATGGAATAACTGCAAGAAAAGATAATGTTCAAAAAATGACATCTTTATATCTTTTGTTTCGCACCTTATGTTCATACAGAAAAATGTGATAGCTCTGTGGCGATCCTGGTACTCTATGTTCGATACTTAAATCGTTATTTACGAATCGTAGACAACGTGTACCTACATCCGCAGTTCTACAGGATCAGTAAGTCTTAATTTCGCGACGATTGATAACACGACATAACGCGCTACACGGGCATTTATTTCGCGATTTTACGAGAAAGAATCCGTGCCGTTTGGGTGATTTAAGTTCAGGGGTAGGTATCATGGCGCGGGGATATCGGTCGATCGACACGTACGCGGATTTAGCGATGTCGATCGACGCGTAGCTACAACCACGTATGAAATGGCGTTTACCTCCCTCCCCCTCTCGCTCTTTCTCACTTTCTCGTTCTCTGCAGAAGCATAAAAAGCGGTTACAAAGGTTAAAACGCGGTGGCTGTCGTGATAGCAGCAGGTGGATCTAATAAATATGCATCAGTCGTTACGCTCGGCCTCGCGTAGTTTTTCCGCGAGCTACGCGAAGCGAGCTCGGCCGGGTGTTGTGTGTAGAAACGGAATCGAGCCCAATATGCATTCGTGAATACGAGTCAATTCGATATCGAAGTACGATTTTGTCGGGATATCTTTAAAAATTGCTATGTTATTTGACCTAAGAGATTGAGCAGAGAAGAAGATAATTAGGTCAAATAAAGTAAGAATAAGTGGCAAAATATTTTATAAAACGATAAAGATAGAGATGCAAAGGTGTTGGTTTCAAATGAAATTGAACGTACAAAAACTATAGTACTATCGTTAATAAACTAGATTTTATTTGAAACCAACATATATCTTTATTTTGCTCGTATTTTTGACCGTTGACCTTCTTACGTGATAAAATTAACTTACTCACTATCTCTGCCTCTGTCAGGTGGATTTGTTACAAATAAATCAAAGTGTATCTAATATTCCGAGAATTGTAATTTTTAAGTAATGCCCTCGTTTCTCCATTTAATCAGCTCGGCATTATCTACAACTGCAATTATAATTATGAATCATATCAACAGTAATTTTTAATTAAATAATTCATATTTCATTAAGCTTTCAATTTGCTCATACATCAAGGAATCATTGATTTAAAAAAAAAGATATTTTACTTGAAAATTTATATTTTATTAAATTAATACAATTTCGTGAAAAGGACATTCTATTAATTATTTTATTATTATTGATGTGAAATATTAACGTTTGCAATAGAACTTTTACATAAAAGATTCCATTAAAAACATCTCTTTCTGAAATAAATTGTTGAAATAATGGTATTTTTTTTTTTTTTTTGGAATATATTCGCGCAAAGGATCGAAATATATTCAGTCGGCTTGCCATATATGTGATACCATCCCTAGTGCATCGAGGCAATGCGGCAATGCGTAACAAGCCGTTACCTCGTTCGTCAACGTTTACGTTGTATGAATATTTTTCGTGTACACGCATCGATCGCATGCGGATTTCATCCGTCGGCACGAAACTGCTATGTCACTATGTTTAATACACGTCGATTTAACCCTTTAAGTGGAGGCAGCGGGTGTGGCTGCTTTTACCAATTTACGCGTTAAACGATAACGATAAGAGGAGCTAGGTCAAACAGCTATGGAAGCGACAAAATGTCAGCAATAATGCGTTTACATCGTGTAACGATTGTGGTAAAATCAACGAGGCGGATGCATGCATTGTTCATTATTGTTGATATACAAGTTGTTATTTTTATAACTTTTAAAACATTTGAGGTATTTTCAGAGCTATATTTTTTTCATAATAATGAAGAAAATATTTCGGATTTATGTGTATGTAGAAGTTACTAAAAAATATGTATATTTTTTTTTAATAACTTCTGATCTAAATTAGAATGCTAAAATTAATGTAACATTGTTTCCATTTGTAGCCTAAAAAACAGATTTTTATATTAAATGTTTTCAAAGAATAAACGCGAGAATTGTTTCTTTGCCTCGTGCATTTTCTACAGTCTACACGATACTATCTAAAGTAGCTTCATTTATTGTTCTCCCTGATCTTTGCGTCTGTTAGTTTTGCGTCGCTAAATTTTTTGTTTTCTTATAGACTTTACGATGCGACTGTTGATTTTATATCTACTGTTCTTCTATTTTTACAACCTTGTAAAAATAAGCTTCGTGTATTTTTTCTTACTTATTTATATTTGATAGTAGGAGATACTAATAATTATTATAACGTGACTTTTTTTCTTATATTTTTCTAAAATTGAAATTAAATTTTAATTTTGCTCGCATTTGCCTATATAATCACATCATGGCAAAAAATAACTAAATTATCTATTCAATTAAACAACTCTTTATTTCTTTTAACATTAATAATATAAGTATTTGTTACATCCTAATATATTGACATTTGTGCGGCAACCACTTCAATTTGAGTGCATTATAATTTTTGGCCGCAAATTGACTTTTTCTACTAAAAAATACGAATCGAGTGAAAAAGGACAAGACAAGTCAGACGGAGTTTCGTTGTCAGACACATATTTGTATGAACATTTTTTTCCTGTTTTACATATAGGGTAATATACAATTGATTATAAAAAAAAGATAAGTTTGCCAAATATATTGTAAAAATAACGAAATCTTATCACAATTATTTGTTCGACGCTGCGGACGGATGCGATATTTATCGCTGCCGGCTCCAGCGCGTCGCGAGCCTGATTAGCGCAACGTAGGTTTATTCGGGACGGAATAATACCGCGCGACAACCATTAACCTATAACTTTCCGGTGTCATCCCGGTGGTGGCGAATACAGCGTCGGTTAGGGTGAAAGCAAGAGTAGTTATCGGGCTGCTGCCGGAAGGGTTATGCGAACAGACGCGCGCGCGACAGACGACGAATTCCGTAATAGCGTCACGAACCGTGGCCGGCAAACTTCGTCGGTATTTACTAACGAGGCCGGGGTGTCTTGCAACCCGCGGAGAGATCGGAAGACACGTCTCTACCTCGTCATATTATCGATAGGAGCGAACTGCCGGGCCGCCACGATGCGCCTAAATTCTCACCGCGGGACATTGAGAACGTTGTGTTACGTTTCAGGTGTTCGGTAATCGATAGCGCGATGCGAAAATAATTACAATTAACTTTGAGAGAGGCAAAGCGACGAGAACAACTTTCTTTTGTAATTTCATTGTGTAGAACTTGTGCCAATTTTTTACATAACAAATACGCCCTTTGCGTGTAAAATGTTACTTTTATGTCCGTGATTTCACTCTAACGATAAATAATTCTCCCTCAAGAAAACAGGATAAATGTAATTGGAAAAAATTAGCAATGTTTCTCTCATGTCTCTCGGAGTGAGATGAAGCTACTTTCGTGATCTCATTTCGATTAAATGTAGAAAGTTTACAGATGGAAAGAGTTAAAAACAAAGGCTGAACATATTTTTATTTTGTATCTGGCGAATATTATATTTCGTGAATTAATATGTATAATGTCATCTTCGATTTTAAAATCAAAGAGTAATGTTATACGAGTAATGTTTTTTTCAATTTTCTACGTTTTCATAAATCTACATTTAACCTGGGAAATCACAAGGTTCCCCTTTGACTCGTATTTTTCTTTCCGATAAATATATAGAACAGTCTTCCAACATTAATATCTAAAGGTATACATTTTTAATGAACGTTTCGTCAATTTTTTTTTCTAATTTGGGAGCACCCACGTTGCTCGAAAAAGGACGGCGGGAAAAAACGTAGGTACGTAAGTAAATCGAGATATGACTCGTCCGGAGTATATTACATTTATATTTGCCTCGCGTAACCATATATTTGCCATCGTATGTTAAATTTTCGTATTCACTTTCAAACAAACCCGAATTTCAATCTGGAAAGTAATTTCAGCGAAGAAGCTTTTTTTGCGTCATATACAAGCTTACAATCAATTGGATTTTCCCCGGCCTCGCCGTTCTCGGTGGTACGGAATTTGTATCTTCATTTAACCGGACGAAAAAACACGGGCGCGCGCGCATTTCTATACATATAAACAGTGCGCACTTGCCGTGCATTCGCCGGGTGTATACAAACATAACAAACGGCCCTTGGCTCAATTGCCTCTACTGCTAATTAGGCGCTTTGAGGCGACCCGATGATTTACAGTTACCGGGATAGAGTGAGATCGATATAGTATAGTGTCGCATTCGAGGGGTATTAGGCACATAAATTCCGACCTTTCGCGAGGAATATTTTAACAGTAACTGCTATATATGTTCGCACTATGAAAATGAACATGTTTCGCTAATATTGACTTGATCTAATTATAAAAGCTCTCATATACAATTTAGCTTGGTCGTTTAATTAATGTTCTAAAAAAGTCTCATCAATTTTACGTTTCAATTCTTGAAAGACTCCGCAAAGTAGTAGGATATTTTAATTTAATAAAAGTTTAACAATTTGTAGCATATAAAAAGTAGATATTTACCAATTCTCTTAATTCACGGAATTGCTTCGTACAGTAAAGAGACATTAGGTAGCTTCATTCGCGTGTACCGAAGCTAACGAGGACGGTTATGTCGGATTCTTAACGCAATCCGACGTTAACGGATGGTGACTGCCGGCATGTCGGCCATTCGAGTTAACCGTATATTCCCGCGTCTCCGGTACGCAGCTCGGAGTACGTAAGTTAACGGGGCACGGCATCGGGCTAAGTTCATTACCCGGTTAGTACGTTAATACCTGGGCTAAAGGCCCGGCTCCTGACCGCACAACCGGGGCCAAGTTTCCGGGCTCCTCTCCCCTTTCAGACGAACAAGCAACCCAGCAGCAACCGCCGGTCACCGTTATAGCCAAGGGACCGGGCTCGAATGTCCGCTATTCGCGCGCTAACCGTGTATTCTCACAATTTGACGTCCACCCGGACTCGAACCAGCTCCGAGCTCCCGATATCGTCCGTTTCCGTCCGGCACACGTATACGCACACGAGCTATTCCATTCTATTCCGACGGGGCTTGCGGTAAATCCGCGAAGGGTCGTGCGGCGGTTAAGGCGGTTTCGGATTAAGGCCGTCGGCATCCCTTTGGCAGGTATCGGATTCCGAGGGCGCGCGGGCCCGCGCACCACGACGCGCCCCGATATAACGCCCAACTATCTTCCCAAGAAGGAACTATGGCAAGTAGTTATCTCGCTTGTCGATATATCCGACGTGGTGCTCGAAACTCCGGTCGCGTACGCGATCGATTAACGCGGATTTGCTCCGGCTATGGAGATTTGGGGCGAGATGGGGTATGAGAGGAGGAGAACGGGATCATTTAAATTACCTTTTAATTGTAATATCGTGTTTAATTTGTTAGCAGTATTATGTCAATAATAATTCCCAAAGGTTTCGCGAATCATATTATAATTTAATTATTATTAAATGTGTGTGTGTACATATGTATGACTTCTATATTTATTAACATTGTGACCTTTATTTGTTCGATTTGTCGATGCGCCGATATTTCCGCACGAGAGAACTTTAATCGGATGAATTATTTGTTGCAAGATTTTTGTCTTACGTTTTCCTTCTTTCGTCATGCTACAAAGCATGTGCAAAGTGATACGTTGTTAAGGAATCCCTAATTAAGGCATTCACGTTGCCTTGCGCACGTGTAGAATTTGAGGTGGCTCGGTTGATGACGTGCCACACACGCTTGAAGCGGTGGCAGAGCAACGTGACACGTTATCCTTCGTCAGGACGCTAACCACACTCAGTGGTAACGCTATCGACCGTTCGACGATGTGACCAGATCATCCTCTCGCTGATCAAAGCAGACGAAACTTTCAGGAAATAATCTGTCGAAGCATTTCGATAAATTATAGCAAGAAATAAATTTAGGTGATTTCAAGAATTTAAAAATGTTTAAAGATTGGAAATTTGGAGTTAGAGGATTCAAAGGGAGCTTAAAAATCAATGAAAGATACGGATCATAATTTCTTTTAATTTTCTCTTTGCATCTTATTGCTTTGTTGATTTCGCGTGAATATACTGAAATTTAATTAACGTTTTATTTAATTTTTAACAAATTCTTTTATTCTGCTCGAATATAAATTTTTATCTTAGACATAATTACCATGAAGTTTGAAATTCGAAAGTTGTGAAACTTATGTAATTTCATAAAATTGCAAGATTTAAAAGAAAAGCGAGATGACCGTGTCTCAGGATCATCTGTCCCAGGAACAAATGACGCAAATTACTTTTTGCCAGATTTACTTGCGCGCCAAGCGCGATTTGAGGCAAACAATAAATCAAGTAGCTCTCGCGTGGGAGGACGTTAAATACTTTTTCGTATCGATGTGTCATAGAGAGACGAATAAATCACGGCGTGAAGCTCACTGCAAGCGCGTGAAGGCTTTAGCAAAACGTCCTTTTAACAGGGCAGCTTCTTATTGGTGAACCGCGACGTCGCAATTAAAAGCGACATTGAATAATGGTTAGCGGCGGTGGCGTAACCCGCAGCCGTAACTTGCGTCTTCGTGTTCAATAAACGGCTTGATTGTTTTACGATCGTCGTCGCGCGCGTGCATTTTCGCGCTAGTAAGCGAGCGCGCGCTTATATTCACGCTCACACGCGAGGCGCAAGAGGAAGTTTCGCCTCCGGAAACGAGTATAACGTCAGTTTACAAATAGACTACCAGCAAGATCTAAAAGGAGAAAAGAGTTTTGCGGGGGTGCGGGGAGGGACTGGGCGTAGTCGGACGAACGATATAAATTACGGCCAATCCCTCGGATTAAAGTATCCGAAGAGTAGTCGCATTTGTTCGCGGAAAACGGAGCGACGTACGTCCCGGGACCCCGGACGTACAAAGTGCCTTTGTTTAAACAAGGGATTTCCTCTCCACCTCATTCTCCCTCGGTCCTGCCGTATAGAACCGACAAAACTTCCCCGCCGCAATTCCCTCTACATCTCTTCCGGTTGTGCAAATTTTATCTATTGCGCGCCGTCATAGTGAATGAATATATCTCGGGCGATTATCGTATTCAAACTCGGCCTTTAAGATATTCATTCGCATAGTTTTCGTCAATCTTGCCGCGCTAGATGCTGGATCGTTGATAAAAGATAAGGCAAGAGAAAAAGATAAAAGTATTAACGAAGGTTACTAGATAGCATTTTTATCACTGTATTTATATCTTGAAAAGATTGTTTCACCGTTATAATACAAAAACAAAGAGAAAATAATTATTTACTTGAAAGTGAAATCTCCACGGTGAAAGGATAATTTCATAATTTTTGTCGATGCAGCAGAAGCGCTGAAAATGCGTCTTTCTACCCTTGACATTTTCACGGAAAGAAAAACCTGTTTTAAGCTTTCCGGTTCGGACTTCAAAATATGTAGAATCTACATTGTAGATCCAGTGCCGTCCTTAAAGAGCGTGCACGCTCTGCAAAGTGATGGGAAGCGAAAACGCAGGATAAACTGTTCTCCCTTGATTTCCAGCTTTTAATCCTGAGCGCGCTTTGCTGCGCCGGATCGAATGAGCCGGAGAAGATTTGCATCGGATTAAAAGTGGAACGTGGAATAATGTGAATTTCTCTCGCAGTCGCGGCCAGGTATTGTCATGTATATTTCAAATTGAGGCGGACGTTGGTGTTAACATATTTTCAGCATTTGCATTCTCCGTTTTCGTTCCTCCCCCCCGCGCGCAGCGCGACGCGATAACTTTTTCCCCCCGCGAAGGTTAAATCCATTGATCATTACTTTTTGGCAGTTTTGAGTAACGCGCGGTTATGGGAATTCTACAGGCTAGCTGTATATATTGATTCGAGAGTGAGGAACAAACTTCTGTTTTATATACTTTAAGTATACATAAAGTATATTTAACTTATCGCAAGTTTCCGATACATCAGGCGATAGTAAAGAGAGACAGCAATCGCTCATGCCTTTTTAAAATTATTGTTCCACGTCTCGTTGGATGATTTAGTACGATCGCAAGTAGCATCGTGAAATCTTAAGATAAGATTTAATAAATAAACGAGATTTCTGAAGAGCGAAAAATTATTTTTGGAATTTCACGCTGAAAAGACCATCGCGAGGTGCATTGAGAGGTGATCCTGACAAGATTACATAAATTTTGAAAAGATCTGATTGAGTAGCGATGGTTACAGAATGAAAAAGAATGCAATATCCCATGTCATATACTTTTCATGCTTGTGTTTCTTCAGCCGAGCCATCCATATTCAAGATCGTCTCGCGATTTCCAAGTGCACCCGGTTTTACGGCGCGTCAGCTCCATGAATGGCCCGCGATCACTTTTCTTCGAACGCATTAATACATTTTTAAGGGACGGGCAAGAAGCGGGCGTGATCGTGCACTTTGGTTTTCGCGCCTGACAATTTAATCGCCGACGGGCGATTTAATAACGTGCAATTTATACGTCCGTGGCGGGGGCAAAGAAAACGTCAGGTAGCGGAAATCGCTCGTACCTCTCGCAGTACCCTCTCTCGTCTTCCTTTTTCTCTTTCTGGTTTTTTTTTTTTACGCGCGGTGTACGCGAGTTGCCCGCGACTTTCGCGCCCGTGGCGCTCGTCCCTCATCAACAGCTACGGATAATTAAGTACTTCGCGGTAGCAACCGTGCGACTCGCGCGCACGCCGCGCCGTTCCGCTATTCCGCGCGTTTGGCTCGGCGTTTCCACGCCGATTCCGCGTCGGCGGCGAAATTGCACCGCCGCGCGTGAGAATGGTCGCCTCTCTACAGCGCATCCCGAAGGGTGCACCGGACGTGTATTACGAAGGTAGGCAGGTGTCATTATACGCTTTCTTTCGGGGTCATTGCGGGTCCCGCGTGTCACTAGCCTTTTCCCGTCATTTACGTGAAGGGAAAAGGCTGTTAGCTTCTCGCTAGGCTAGCTAAACTTCTTTTGTCAGTCACTTCGCTTTTCCGCTTTCCACCCTTTGTTTCCAACTTTGGTGTGTAACGTGTATTTTTTTTCCCCTTCGTACAGGAAATTCGTAATAAAGCTTCGTACATTGCAGGAAATTCGCAATAGGGCTTGTGAATGCATCGTATTTTATATATATATATTATGATTTTTATGATAATAGATATATTCTTTTATATAAATATATAATGTACATATATATTTCATGATATAAAAAATTGTTTCTTATGATCTCTTACAATTTTAAACGTAATTGTAATTTCCGCTAATTAAATAATGTTTGCATTATTGTGTTATTGTACATATATTATCGAAGAGAATTTATTCTGCGATAATGCTCTCTTTTAACAGTCGATAATACATCTCTTAATTATTTGTCATATTGCTACCCTGCGCTGTTATACCTGTATTTTATGCATTGCGTATCTTCCACTTATTTGATTGCGCGAAAGCGTTTATTACAGCGCATAATGAATATTTTCTCTTTCTTCCTTTTTCACTCTTCTCATCTAATTGTCTTCCAGTGAAATTGTTTACATCCCGACGAGAATGCTCTATACCGTTCTTGTCATTCTACATTATAATTACTCCAGCAATAACATCTGCTTTTACATCGTTAATTTTACTAATTCAGTTTATCTTAATCAATTAATCTGTTCAATTAATGCGTTTAATATCTCTCGTTCTCTCTTCCCCTTATGCAGCTTTATTTGAGCGAGGGGTTTCGTTATACCTTGACATTTTACGTAACTGAAAAGAATTCAACCGAAAATCTATTCCCTTAATCGCCCAATATATTCTAAAAATTTATGGCAATTAGTTTAAGTTTAACTCTTTCAACTTTATAAGGATAATTTTTCGCGAGTTCTTAAAAAAAGTGGGTCGGACCGCTGTTGCGCCGAGTCCCTCCAGAACTCTTAACTCTGATATAATAAATGTTTTTCCTTTCTCCCTCTCGTCACGTCCTTCCACCTCATCTGCTCTAAAAAGAGAGGGAAGTGTCGAAAAGGAGGGACCGCGTATAATCGCCTCTATACGAACCCGGGCTATCGATTTTCTTCGACGTCACGTATATAGCGAACGTGCCTCCACGAGGCGTATCGCGCGCGCATTTAGGTTCGGTTATGGAAATTTCGGCGTCGTTGTACTCCCCGGGCACTGATTACTGTGATTATACGCGGTTGGTGATCGCGTATCGTGGCGCGTCCCACGGTGCGACGCGTGAGAAAGAAGCGTTTCCGCACCCGCGCGCGCGCGCGAACGCTTCCACTCTATGCAGACGCGCGTCTCTCCGATAATTAGAGCTATGGCTGCGGCACGGTGGTGTAAACCGTGTAAACCGCATCGTGTTGCGAGAGGAGAGTCGCTGCTCCCATCATCGCGCGCGTAGCACCGTGGCGCGCGCGCGCGAGCGAGCGTGCTCCCTTAAGATGACGGCATATCGCAAGCCTTGTGTATGCATTGTTGTCAATGCGCCGCCGAGCTGCCGTTTAGACGCGTTATCTGCATTCATCGACACGTCGTCCTCGCTGCCATCGCCGTCGTCGTCGCCGTCGCCGTTGTCGTCATCATAACGCGCGAGCACGAACTCCTACCCCGCGGGAACCCGGCGAGCATTTATCGCGCGCGTCGAATCCCGCCGATTTACCCATACAAGACGCCCCGACGTTGAATCGATTCGACCGATAAACCCAGATCCGTGACAGCTCGCGATGCATTACTCGCGCGTCGATGCATCGCGATAATACTCCGGCGGATATGGATTGTTAGGCTGGAACTTGAATTTCAGAGGGATGGGAACTGTGCAAACTTTCCTAAGCTTACGCTCTTAAGTAACTGCATTGACAATTTTATACTATATATAGCGCGTATACAACGTAATTGAATCGATAGCGGATGCGAAAGAGCTGATATGCCGCTTATTTAGGATTTAACTACGGAATATAATGAATCGAGTGTTTGGGCGAATTTTTCTCTTATGTCTACATCTATAACTACATTTCCAATTAAGTGGAAGCGTCTATGAAATGCGAGTTTAATTAGGTTTTAATTAGTTGAAATTATCCTGGTCAAACACGTAACCGGGCGATTTCTCAGCGCTATCGCTTTTCCGCACAGCACACGGGCACCGTTATGACGCAACGTTACGCGAAAATGGAGCTGTGCAGTCGTCGAACCGGCGAACGCACTAAACGACGATGAGGCGAAGGGGCGTTACATTAACCGCGCGCATATACCCGTTATAATCGCTATATCGTTTTAATGGCCGAGCATTCGTCGGGTCTTTTACTCCCATGTCCGAGCGATCGATCGACCGACTTCGTCTTAAAAGACCGGTGTCGATCCGTTGAAACTTGTTTCCCCGCGACCGGATGAGCTCCGGCTAATCCCAGGAAGACGGACTGCCGCGGAGTAATTTGTACGCCGGACGGGAATCTCTCCTTCACTGTCTGTCATCGGCACGTCTAACGCTTCACGATCGCTAAATTGCCGCGCAGACACGTTTTTGCGCTACATGTGACACGATTTTTCACCATTTCCCGTTCGCATTCCACACGTTCTCGCAATCCACGCGCTTGTCGGACTGCTTTTCCGTCGAGGATACTCGCTCTCCCGTTACACACGGCTCCGCCCCATCATATTGTCACTTTGCGAAATACATGCAAAGTGACTTTTGCCTGTGCGCGGGAACCAACCTTCTTCTACCTAAATGTAGTGCGCGATCCGTTAAATCGGGACGCACGTGTAGTACATTTACTCCGCGTCTGTCTATTCTTGTCAAAATTCTTGTAAAGCATGCAACTTCGAAATGAATGAATTTTTTAATGATAGATTTTTCGATAAATATAAGGCCGATATTTTAAATCTTATTATTTCCTGTAATTTTTTTTAATATTGTTATTTAAAATGAAATAACATTGAGTTATAATTTAACGAAAGACAACGAAAAATATGACGACAATGAACACAAATTGAGCTTTTATGTTGAAAGGATGGTGACTTTTTAAGTTATTAATATTTTAATGACTTCAAAAGGATCGACTGACTATTAAGAATTAACTAGACTTTTTAAAAATAAAAGAATTAGATTTTAGAAGAATTAATTTTTTAAATAATATAAATTAAGGTTGTAATTGAGTACCGGTGTGCGAATTCTGATGATTCCGAAAACCATTTTGGCGCGATTTTGTTCCGAGGTGTTGATCGTGAAGCGTAATAAGGAATGAAATAAAGAACTTTTTTATATTAATCTACCTCGCGTGCATGATAAAATTCACTTGAGTATGGCGTGCCTAAAGGTGCAATTTCATCTAGTCAATTCGCGCGCACTAATCACAAGACACGAATTCGTCGTCTGTCGCTGCGCAACGCGGGTATTAATCCAGCTTGGCTTCCGCCTCCCGTAATCAATGACACTTCCACCGATCGTTATCTCCCATGGATCTAAAAAAAAGCGTTTGATTCACACTTGCATGAATTCGGGTGAATTACACGCTCACGATATCGGTAAACCGTTTTTTAAAGCGGCATTGAATTTCCATCTTTCGAATCGCCATTAAGCTATGTAGATTTTTATCTCGCAGAAAATAAAAACACCCGATATTTCCGACATCCTTTTTGTAAAAAGAAACCCGCCAAATTTTTTTATTAGTAACAGAATAGTTATGCAAGGATAAATGATTAGACAACCAAAGCTTTACATCGAAAAATATCTATATATTACAATAAAAGTATTATATTGTTATGTTTGAGATGTTTTATATTATAAAAGCCACATTTTACGCACAGACTAAAAACTAAAATCATTAATCCTCCGATGTTTTCTCTCTTAAATGTGCTATTGTTAAGATTACGCATGTCAGTTTTACAGTATTTAACGCTGTGTATGGTACTAAAAGCTAATTTTTTTACACCTATTATTCGCTGTAAAATTTACTTTAAATTTAGCATCTCACGTTTCTTAAGAAGGTATTTGTCAACGCGCAATAAGTTCGTCAAGATTTCACCAGACTATTTGTCGTTCTCATAAAAAGGATCTTTAATTAGCCGAAGTTGTTTTGCGAGAAGTCAGCGCAACATTGAATAAGTTATACACGGCTCTTGACATCTAAGAGGCTATCGCTTTGATATCGAGACTAAAGTAAGAGCGCGCCAAGCCACGTTCCGAGTTTCGTCGACTTCTGACTTCTGTATCCTTAATAGTCCGAGCCGCCGTTTACCACTACTATTGCCCCGTGTCGGAAGTGGAATAACTACGTTGTAGTATCCGGCATCTAAAGAGCCTGGCGCGGGTAGGTAACGGGGGCTTCGCGTATCGAGGGAAGAAGATCCGATTATGGCTTAACCGCATTACACGCGGAAAGTTTACTTTCGGTAATTCCGAGCTGGAGCTGAGACGGGGAATGAAGGAAAGAGAGAGAGAGAAAGAGAAAGAATGAGAGAGACAGAGAGAAACGAGGGTGCCGATGCGATAGTTACACCTGTAACAGCAGCACCTGCATGCCCATTTCCGTTTCATTCCGTTTCGGTGGAACGCGTTTGGAGTATCTTGGTGTCTGTTCGCGCTAGAAGAGTTTTATCGTGTTGCATTTTCTTATATAGAGTATTATAATATATGCGATTTATAGTGGCGTAATCTATTGTTAATAAGTGTTCGGTTATTATTAAATTTATAAGGGCATAAACGACGTTAAATAGATAGATAAAAAAAATATCGTCAATTTTATTTCGAACGCCAAATCCTGCGTAATAATTTTCAATTTTTGCGTTATTAGTAGAGAAATATTGAAAATGTCATGAAGCATCCTTTAATAGCTTCTTTAGCAAGATAAAGTTTGTAAAGGAATACTTAAAGTTTAGAAACAATTTAATTTGAATTTTCGTACTTGTAGAGATTACACGCTGTCGTGTAATCTTTTGATATCTCGCCATATTTATAGAAAGATTATCAGTTATTTATTCTTTACAACTAATTTATTATTCAATCAAAAACTAGACAAAGGCAATTGAGAGCAAACGCCGGTGGTTTAGCGATGTAAAAACATATATGTAAGATTCAATCTACAAGACAAACGTTTCAGTCCCGGTATTGGACCATCTTCAGTGTCATAAAAAACCCCCCTACACGAATCGCAAAGAAAATTAATCGTAAAGAAAATGAAGTTGTTCGTTAAGCGGGAGTCGAGCAAAATTCTTTTAAAACAATTGTTTTAATGTCTAATTTTAAGGGTCGCCTTCAAATAGTCGTAATATGTTCCAAAATAAATAATAATAAATAATAATAAATTATTATTTATTTAGGAACATATTACGACTATTTGAAGGCGATCCTTAAAATTAGACATTAAAACAATTGTTTAAAAAGAATTTTGCTTGAACAATGCGGGAGGTACGGCTGATAGAAGATCAAGTTGCGATGAAGTTTCAGTCGCCATTACGTCTCTGCGCTTCGACATCAGTTGTCGGTGCATCGAGGTGTGTATAATGCACTCTCGCAGGTTGACAAGGCAAGCTTACGCGTCGAAGCAAGAAGAGTGCGCGCGATTCACACGTGGAAGCACACATTTACACACATATGCACATACGCACGTATGTGCATCGAGTCGCGTTGTTTGCTGTCGCACGTGTAAACCGGGATAACGTATAATACCCATAATGGCAGTCGTCGCGCGTATTACGTTGTTCATGAACCGTACCGCCTCGCACGCCCCCCATGGACTCTCCGCGGATGCGGAGGGAGGTCATCGGACGCTCGTTAACCCCTTGGAGCATCGAGTTCTTATCGATTGCGTGCGGTCGCGGTAATAATTTATCGCGTTCGATGGATTCATTAAGCGAGCAAACCGCGCGCTGCCGCCTCGCGGTTGTCCGAGGTCCGACCACGCGCGGAAACAACGGGCGATCATTGATAAATATAATAAACAGAATGAGAGAGAGAGAGAGAGAGAGATATACGTATTGTATAAAAGCTTGAAAAACCTTTCTTTTGGATACTTGCGAAGATGCAAAATCGCGCATTTCCGAAATAAATTAAGTATACGAATAAAAATTTGATCACATTATATTTTACATTTTAGAATATTAACTATAGTAACGATATTAATTAGTAACATAATAACAGAATAAACAGAATTAAATAGAGTTTTTATAGAACACGATATATAACACTCATAAACAAAATTCTGGTGATTCTTACGAATTTGATACTACGTCGATATTACTCGCCGATTATTTTTTCCGTCGCAGCCGCTCGCGTGTCCGACGATTTTTGATTTAATTATATACAAAAGTAACAAAAAGGTAATGGCTCGGTCAGCTCCATCGATTCTCTCTCGAAGGAGAAGATTCGCGCACGCGTCGAACGAGGGGAGAAATCTTAGCAGCAGCTTGTAGGCAGGTGGATCCTCCACCTGGCATGCACCTGGCGCCGTGTGTATCTCTCTGAACAGAGTCCCTTGGATCACTGGCACGTGCGCGGCTACGTAAGTCTAGAGACCGAATTATCATTCGGCGTGCAGGTTTGCCCGCTACAAAAGCATTTGGTGGATGTAGGACGATTTCCTTTGTTGAAAATTGATATGATGTAAATGTAGGGTCTTTTGCTCTTGTAAATGCTTTTAAGCGACTTCTCAAAGGACATAAAAACATATAATATATCATTATTTATGATTACATAATGTGTGTAAGCTTCTTCCACCGATAATCTTGGCCCAAAAATAGCTTCTGCAATTTGTTTCTCCTGAGAAAAACACTTTATTCATCCCTCTCAGTTTCTTAAATTCACCGAATTTTAGAATTGCCTAGAAGTATCGTATATATATCTACGTTTCTTCGCGAGAAAAATGGAACAGACTGTACCTTACGTCTGCTAGCTTAAAATAGCATCAGGAAAAAATTTCAATTATCTGCCTGCATTTTATCTTCGCTCGCGTAATCTAATCCATCCGGGTAATTACGAGAATATTAGCCACCTAGCGCGGAGTTTAATTTAGCCAGGTAATGCTCCGGATATTACGACTCTTCGGGTATTCAGTGTCTTTTAGTGATTTCGATTACCGTTTGTATACTTCATAGTTGTCTTAAGTTTCAGAAGTTGATACACGAATATTCAAATTAGGTATCCGATACACGTATATTTCTTGGCTACTTCGAATTTTTCTGGCTGCTTAAAATAGTATTTAAGTATCTCGGAGACCGATTTTTTGTAACGATTCTCTAATTGTAGTGTTAGTGTTCGAGTGTTGGCAATGCTAATGCTATTACGTAGAAACAATGAGCTTAAAGTAAAACATGTTCTTTGGATTAAAGCGATTTCAATTCTTTGAAGAGAATTCGAAAGTGGATCGAAATGTTTGATGTTTATTGCATTTTTACAATTGATTATTAGACAATTATAATATAACAATATTGTAACAATAATTATTATAGTTAAAGTCTGATTAGTTCTTTTCTTATTCTCACGAGTCTGCATGAAAATCACGTCTTTCTTCTTTTATTAAAACAACGGATGCTAAAAAGCGCCGTGTGGCTAGGAACGCGTGTGAAATGCGAAGGCTTGTTATCCACATAAGGACCAGGATTTGCGGGCAAAACGTAATTAACTCGTTGCGTGTGTTTCTTGTTTTGCAGGTGAGTGCAGTAAAGTCGGAGAATAGCTGGTCGTCTAATTTTCGCGAGCCTATGGTTACGCGCGTGCCACAAATGGCGCAGAGAGAACTGAGGGCGATGACAAGGAGAGAAAGAGAGAAAGAAAAAGAGATGGAGCCGGGTACAAACGCGTGTCACGTGTAAGTTGGACAACTTTGCTTGCAAATAGCTCACTTTTCGGCTGTAATTACTATTGTCCGCGCGAAAATTTTTGTGATAACTGTCGTCACTGGTTCTCCCGGCTGGCTGAAAGCAAAAGAAGCTATTTCTCTCATCTTTACAATTTTTACCATAATTGCGAGTAGTGTTCTTTTTTTGTAAGAAATAATTTTACATAAAGGTTTTACACTAATATAATACCATTTTCCGCAACATTTTTATAATGCCGATAATTGTAGTATTTTGTTCGGCAAACGTTTACATTACAGATTATAGATGATATATAATAAGTATCATATTTAATTCGTTTATTTTAATTGTTTATATTCTCTCTTTCGTTATATAATATATTCATTTCCTAGATTTATAAATATTTTTCTAGATTTCCTGATAACATGGAAAATATGCAGGTTACAGACAAAGAAATACTATATATAATCAATACTCCCGTTATTAGTATTTTAATAGAAATCCGTTTCTCTCTAATTAAACTTCACAGTAAAAACTCTCTATAATTTTCTCTGTTAATGAATCGCGTGATTTGCATCGAGCGCAATTCTGAGGAGAATCAGTGACAATACCGTTAGGGCGCGTGAACAGTAAACGGAAGCGGGTCATCTTTGCGCGAAATGTCTTTAATCGACGCTGGTATATCGGCACGCTTAATGAGAGACGGGGAGTACGGCGCTCGACGATGCGATGCTCCCACATTAGACGCTTGATATCGATCGTTAGTCGAGGATATACCGTCGAGATTAATTGAGTCTAATTAAAGGCGGGCCGAATGTAGCAATTAGTATGAAATCAATTAACGAGCCGGTCATCGACGACGCCGGCGTACATTCCGCGCGTCGCGTTCCGCTTCTCGCCGTGATAGGATCATCTGCGCTGATCGATTGATACTCTCCCCCACGGGCACGGCGTGGATCGATACCGGTAGAACGATAGGTATCGTCTTGACTTTGGAGGCAAACGGGATCAAAGGATCCTCCGGCAATCAGCGATCGATCTTTGCTGACGCCTCTGCGCGCGTTGTAGCTTCACTTTGATGAGAAGTTATATATTCGCGATTTCGCATAACGCAGATTCAGATATTCACGACTGTACGACAAATATTCAAGGTGAAAGAGCCGTTGGGAAAATTCTTATTCGGAGAAACGTTTAAAATTGATGTGGAGTATATATATATTTCACCGATTACTAACTTTTGCTTCTCTTTTTTTATTTACCAAAACACAATTAAAATATGTGATTGCTATAACAAACTCGCGATGGCTGTTTGATATTGGGCGAATCGTGCTTGAAAGTGATTCTTAAATAGATTATGATATAAGCTTTTTCGTCGGATAAATAGGAAATATCGTAAACTCGCGAGTCACGTCTGCGAAATTGAAACGTGAACATTTTCGAAAACTCTTGATCCTAACCCTTTTGCTCTTTTCGCGTTTACCCAAGAATAAAGTTTCGCCGATGGAATTCCGCTTGACGCGCGCGCGCGCGATAGATTTAGGTCGTCTCCGTCGAATATCGCGACCCACCTTCTCCGCTTCCTTCCCGTCTGCTTCGGCGGGAATCTAGCGTATACTGAAATATTCGGCGTGCTCGCGGCGATAGGAAGCGGAATCGCGGTTGAGGCGGTTCGCGGCATTTTCGAGTTGGAATCAAATTTCTACCTCCCCCTCCGCTCTGCCGGTCGTCGTCTTTCCGCCCCCCCCCCCCCCCCCCCTCGTCCTTAACTTCACGGTACCTACCAAGTTGCGTCTTGAATCGCCGAAGTTTCGCGGCCGATGGAGGTTCTCTCTCCGTTCTCGCGGCGAACTCGCGGCTTGACAGCAGCCCGCGTTTCGCTGTATATATATCGGTATGAGAGAGAGAGCCCGCGAGTCTTCCCGCAGGACACGGCTCCGCGGGGCTGCTATAAAATTGAAAAAGTTCATCCTCGAGCGCATATCCCCCGTTGCCGCGCGGCCGCGCCGCATATCATCGCAGTTATCGGGAGTCACGAGAAACGATGTGGCGAGAGAACCGTAAGTATATAAAGACAGTAGTAGTACATAAAATAAAAAAAAAAAAAAAAGAACGTAAGCGATAAAAGCGTAGGTAGTAAACAAATCGTGAGACCGCAGTCGAGCGATTCTCGAGAACTCCAGAATCTTATAAAGAAGAGCCGGTCGGATGTGAGTATTGAAAAGCGCGAAAGGAGAAACGTGTATCGAAACGAAATATCGACACACATTGAGGATAAGGATATCGATAGCTTTTTTTTTTCGTGCCGTTCATAAATGCGTCAGCGCGCCATGTACAAGCCCATGTCTGGAATATAACATTGATACGATTATCGGTAATGGGATGTGCGATTGGTTACTCGAGAGTAGCCTGGCTATCCTCCCGGATAGCAGAAATCCACCGTTTCTCCCAACAGAGATATAACCGTGTGTCGTACGGATTGTCCCAAGAGAAATCTGCCAGACTTTGAGAATATGTATATTATTCAAGTGATTTTCTCTAAACTGAGAATCGTATGTGGATATGGGTTGGATCTGAAATTTTTATGAAGTTTGCGACCGTTTGTTGAATTATTTTAATATAAGTCGCGACAGAGAAATATCAATAATAACGCGCGAGATAACACCGAACCCCCCCGCGACCGCTATAATTTCTCGGGCTTTGCAAGTGATATTTAAGCTAAATCGAGAAAAAAACGACAGGCGCGAAAATAACCTTTGCTTAAAATGTCTGCCCCTGATCGATCTACTTTTGTTTGTATCGCTGCGTGTTTTAATTGCATTCCAGATGGAAAGATTAATTGGCACCGCTGGAATTCGAAAATTGCTTCGCGAGAGAGTTAGAGAGAAAGAGTGGCGAGCCGAATAAAATACGTCTCGGTAACGGCGCCATAAATTTAGAAATTGCGTATATCGAGCATCATTTAAGAAAGAGAAATTTCGCCAAGGGGGAAGATTCTCGTCTGACTACGAAACTTATACAAGACGTGCCAAAAGTCAGGAAATCCATCTGTCATGACGACAGATTTCTTGATTAGTTATAAAAAAAGGATTTGCTCACTACAGTAGCAAATCTTTTAGCTCTTACTGCAAAAAATGTTAGCTGTCCATATAGTAGCAAATCCTTTTTTTCCGTGTACGTTGCGAATTAAGTTGCGGATTTGAAATAAAAATTTTGCATTTATCATCGTTTTTTGTTGAAACGACGTAAGGCAGATTTTTTTTGTATCTGCAACATCTAGAATAAAGCTCGTAGCGGTCCAGTGGCGGTTTCGGTACTCGGAGCGGGATTAAAAATGGGACCGAATAATTTTAGAAATGCCCGGCTGCTCTCTCGGATATCCGGATATCAGAGGAACCGCCTCTCTTTCGCGTACGCCCCTTTCGCGTTCGTCCGCGCGCTCTGACTACCCGCGAGTGGCAATATCTCGCGAGTACGCGATAGAGACACACACACACACAAAACACACACGAACACACAGAGCACACATTGCATTCCCATGCACACTCGCGTAACCTCGATATTACCGAGCCAGTCTCTCTTTCGGCTTTTTTCCGGCGCAGGAAGCGACCACAATGGCGCTAACTCACTGATGCTTCGTGCCGTATTTTCGTCGATAGCAAATCTTGCGGTCGCCGACGATCTTCCGCCACGGGAATTCCGCCGCGCAACATTGTTACGAGTTCGTATTATACTTCATCGTTTATATGCCATTCGTTGCGATAACCGCGTTCCTTCAATCGACGAATCGAGAATCGAGAATTTGCCGAGTCACAGTCGTGCGCCGCGTATCTCTCCGGGGGCCGATACAATACAGATCATATTTCTCTGGAACGTTGGCTCTAATTCGCGACCGTAAACGTATCGACGAGGTCCGGAACGACGTGAATCAAAACGTATAGCGCGCAGAGAAACTCGCCAGCCTGGTATAGATTCGATATAAAATTTACAATTTTTACACAAACGTAGTGTGACTCAATCTTAGAGCACCTAATTAAATCTATATAATTAGTTTCTAATTGCAAAGAGATAATTTCTTAATTAAAGTTCGCATTTTGAAGAAAAACAAGAAAATTATCACTAAGATTTACAAGTTAGTGGAATAAATTTTTTTGAATTTCAGAAAGGTATTTTTTAAATTACTCTAGCACTATTTTTTTTCTAACTTTAGGAGAGACAATATAATTATTGAGATTAATTTCTTTTAATGTTGTCGATTTTAACGACATTGAAATGAACGTTGAACGAGAAAATAGGATGAATCGGAACATGTTTTGTCAATAGAATTTATTGTCAGCGAAAATGGACGAGTGGCTAGTTTAATTAGAGAAATACGATTCTATTCGGCGTTTTGCGAAAAAGCAGTTTTATATGACACTCTACTATTTCATATCGCCATCGATTCGAACAAAAATTGAAAACCAAGGGTTCGTAACGGGGTACAATGTTTCGAATGTATTTGCTTGTATCCGATTGGCATTTATTCAATCTAGCTCAACGAAGCGTCAGTTTGCAGCACAAATGATCTGGTTAATAATCTCGTCGCTCCACGCATAGAGCCGTCGTCTTTGATATTAATCGTCCTATCAAATCATTGATCAATAAATATCGTTTGTGTCGAATCGACGGCCAAGCGTTCCTGATTGATGCAAAACCAACTGGTGACTTGTGCATGTGTGCGAGTTAACAAATCGACTGTATTGTCGGTAAAACAATGTCGCAGATTATGAATCTAATAACGATGGAAACTCCTATTGTACCTGCTATAATAAGATCTTTTCTCGCTATTGCCGAAGCGCAGCATAGAGACTGACAATGAGAGAAAGAGAGAGAGAGAGAGAGAGAGAGAGAGAGAGAGAGAGAGAGAGAGAGAGAGAGCGAGAGGGTGGAAGGGGTTGGAGGGAGGGAGGGAGAAATTCGTGTTATCGATCGTGCCGGATAATCGGTGCTGCGTGAGCTTACAGAATATCGGAGAGAGTTCGATAATACCGGTTGAAATTGATATTTTCGCCCGTGCACGCTACCCAACAACGTTATTGGAGCTTCGAATCCCGATTACCATAATATTCACAACAGCAACAAATGGCGAAAATGGCGTTGTCGGGGATTTGCGGATTATCCTGCGGCTGTATCAAGCCGCATATACACGCCGCCGCGCGGGGAGCTCTGGGCTCGGCCAGAACTGCCGGCCAACTCCCATTCCGGCATGCGAGAAAAAGCAAAGGCGTCATTTTGAACGTAATGGTAGTCGAATTGAGGACGCAATGAGGAAAGATATTGCACCTCGCGTTAAGGATGTTCTGGATGGTTTTGTCAAAATGCTACGAAGCTGATGAAAATTACAGAGATTATACACTTATGTGTGTCCCAAAAACCTGTGTTAAATTTCAGATCGATTGTCTAACCCGTTTAAAAGTTATTCTAATGGATATATTGGAGGTATTATATATATCAGAAATGGTTGTGACTGTTATGAGATGTTTCTAAATTAAATTAAAAATACTCGAAAAATTTTCGAAAAGTGATTGAAGAGTTATTTAAGTTTAACGTTGATAAAATTAACATTATCCCTTATGAAGAATCGACATTTTTGCTGTAAATCCACTTCTAGTATAAATAAAAAAGTCAGATATTTTTAAAACTTTTTTTATGTGTAAAAAATACATCATTGATATTGTATTTTAAGTTTCAAAACTTTTTGCAAAAAGAAAGTTTTTTTAAATTGTTTAAACAATACTAATAATTTAAATAACAAAAAAACATACTTAAACTGTTAACGGTATTCCCTTTTAACATATAAAAAATTTTGAGTTGTTTGACATACAGCAAAGTCTTCTTTTATTGAATGTTTAACTTTTAGATTTTGACAAACTATAATCCAGAACATCCTTAACATATGCTACGTGTGTTTGTTGGTTTACACGAGCGACTGAGAAATTGATGCGGTTCACGTTGCACTAATACCCCGCTACGAAATAAACGTTCGTTGGTTTATGCGCGCGAGTCAGGGGGAGAAAACTTTTTCTTGCTTGCTACGGGAAGAAAAGTCTTTCCGAACAATAAGAGTCTCTTAAAGTCTTTGGTAAACGCCACGGAAGTTTTCCATAGTCTTTGCTAACTGCGGCCGCGTTCTTAATTCTTTAATGCGCTCGAGAGCTTTTCTGAGACATCTTGCCAACAGTATTAATAAGTACTACTGTTCTAGTTAACAGTACATACTAATATTATTGCAGAGAATATTTTAATATAAATATTTTTCCAATATTTTATACTGTGGAGTTTGATGGAGTAAAAGCGACCGTATTTAAACAGACGCACATATCTCTCATAATTATAATTTGTAATTATAATTATATTTATATATATTTATCTTATTTATGAACTCAATTACCCATTAACGCGTGTTGTCTTTTCCTAATTAAACACTTATACTTGGATTTTAAAACCGCTCTTATATAATTTATTTTATAATAAGTATTGATTATATCTATTATTAACCATCACTTGCGGATCTCTTGTTAAACATTTTCTTTAGAAAATAACCGCATAAGTTCGTAACGCGCCATTGTTACGGAAAAATCTGATTTTCTCTGAAGTTAGCGCCTCATTTTCAGAATTTCGATACAATTAATAGAGTTCTGGCTCTTCCCCAAGGAACGATCGAGTTCTACAGTTTCTGATAAGTTTCAGAAAGAGTTTCCACGATTAACACTCGAAACGATAAAAGTAAAAATGGAAAAGTTCCGGTGATTTTGTAGCCTCGGGTGAAAATTTTATAAGCTTCCCATGTGGATGAAAATTTTTCGCAAAAATCTGACAATTTCTTTTGAAGTTTCGGAGTCCCTCGAGAGTTCTAACAATTATTTTTTAACAATTGGAACGATAAAAACGAGAATGGGAGAGTTTCGGTCATATCTGTTTCTTGTATGGAAATTTTTTAAATCCGCATGAATATTTTTTTCCAGAAATATGACATTTTTTGAAAGCTCTATAGATGTAGCGCGTCTTGAAAATTTTATGAAATTGAATCAGAACAAATCGATTATCGAGAAACAAATCAAGACGAATTTTTCATATGATGAAAAAACGTAAAATTATAGCATCCCGTATTCAGATCGAGCTTTGTTTCTTCAGTCGTTAGCGCTATTCTGGAAACGTATCATCAGGTCCGCCCAGAGCTCTATCAATCACATCGAAATTCTGAAGATGGGGTGCTAACTCCGCGGAGGTTGATTTCCGGCGATTTGTGGTTTACTCGATCGTCGATCGCGCCCGGCGAGAATTTAACGCGAGCGCGCGCTGTAATGATAGCACCGGTGTGTGTGCACAGTTCGCGAGGAGGGAACAAGTTCGCCAAGTGCGATGAACCACTCTCGGGCCGGGTGCGCGGGATAAAAAAGGCGCACATACACGGCACCACACTTGCCCATCTCTACCTACGAGTTCTCCCATCCTTCCTCCCTGCTTCCTTGCCACGCTCGCCGGAACAACCTGTTCCGCAGGATCTGCCCGTAAAATTTACCCCACGTGAACGTCTGCACCGGGCGCACGCAAGGCGCGCGCGCACGCACGCACGCACGCACTCCCACGTGCGTGCACCGGCCGTGTTTTTTTCCCAGCGGAATAAGGACACGCGATAGTGTGCAAATTACGTTACTTAGTTATGATAGTTAGTCGAGGGGGGGGGGGGGGAAGGGAGGAGAGGAGCAGTGGTTTATTCTGTGCAGAATACTCTGCGAGTTCTCGGCCACCGTGTATTTCTCAGCTTGATACGTTTCAATTTTCCGTAAATCTGCTCTTAAAATCTTGCCATGCGATGTAGGTACCTCATATTTTTCCACCGCTGGCGCCGATATATATCGGACAACGAGATTAAGCGGCGTAATAACGAAAAATGATAAAATCATTATATGCGGTGAGACTAATGGCGAAATAATTAAGAAAAAATGATAATTTGAAGAATACCTGTATAATTTTGTGATTAAATTTTATAATTAAAAATTATAATGACAGCGTGCGCGTGTCGCGTGTCAATGTTTGAATATATGATCGCTTTTATTGAACTCCGTAATAAAACATTTGCAAAATATTCATATTAAAATTCCTGACATTTCTGCCTATCACACATTACATGATATGCACGTGATATTACAATTTATCCGCAGCATCAGTTAAACACTTCGTTTTCGATTATTTTTATCGTTATATACTTTGATATCGTTGTAAGTACACATATAATTTTAATTTATATTGATTTCAATTAATTATCAAACCAACACATGGTCTTTTTTGGTTATTTTAATGCTTAAAATTTTATTATTAATACCGTTCATGTATCGAAATATAATGAGACTTTTGACATGCAATTTTTTTGCACTAAAAGATGTAATGTAGATAAAGATTTGGACAACCTTGTCTGATCAGAGGAACGGAGAGAGTTATAGGAAGGCGGCAAATGTGTCATTAGAGAGCTCATGCTTTAATTATTTCGTTAGATATATTTTATTACGTCGGCTAAAAGCGGCAATCGAATTGGTCAGCTTTAATGTTTGCATGTTGAAATTCCGACGCAAATATGCACGTATAATTGCGTTCTAACATGCTTATGGCTATTTCGTTTAATGATCTTCGATCGAACTTCCCAGCTTGGTTAATATTACAAGGAACATTATACTGAAAATAAGGGTCTCTTAAGGTAAACTCTTGTCCTATAAAAATATCACCAGTCTAAATTCATATGTATTTACCATGTATTTATCACAATAAATATTTAACATAAATGGGACAAAAAAATTTTCAATAAAAATAGTAATGAATTGTTGTTAATAAAGAAATACGCATATGTTATTAATTTAAAATAATAAATTGTGTTCTATTTACTTTGTTTCAAAATTTCTTAAAAGTTAGTGAAATGAGAGTTAACATAATTTTGCTTATTATATATGTAGATATATATATGTATAATGAATGTAGGGCAGAAATATATGATGTTGATCATTAATTTAACATTTTATTTTTTCGTTACTTTTAATTATTTTTTACGTTAACGTAAATTATTTTCTGAACTTCAACGCTTATGGATATTTAACGGGATTGCGGAATTACTGAAATAATTATAGCATAAACTCTTTAATGACACATTTGCCGCTTTCCTAATATAAACTCTCTCCGTTCCTCTGATGCGATAAGGTTGTCCAAAGCTTTATCTACATTACATCTTTTAGTGCAAAAAAATTGCATGTCGAAAGTCTCATTATATTTCGATACATGAACGGTATTAATATTAAAATTACCTATTTTTGACAATTAATAATGTTTAATTAAGAAATAAGAAGAAAAATACCATGCGCGAAATATAGGGCAGTAGGGACACTCTGCACAAAATCTCTTTGGCGGTATACTTATACGTCATAATCGAATAACGCGTCATAATTGAATAATGCAAAATACGTCATAACGCACTCGTGCCTAGGAGAGCGCTAATGAAATTTATCACGTTCTTAAACGTGCTCGCACGTGTGCCATCGTATCAAATAGATACGAAGCGCGAAGCGTTAATCGATTCCCATTATCGCGAAGCTAGGACAACCGACAGGCAGTCAATTATAGTAATAGGCAATTACGGGATCGTTTATGTGCCGAAGTTGTAAAAAGTCGAGGGCGGATATACATACGTAACATATCTATTAATCACAGTACTCTTCCTTCGTTCGGGGCGCGTTTCCGAATAAATATACAATTCGATTTCTCCCGACGTTCGATCGACACATCTCGCCGCTCACGACACATTGACTGGAAGTTTCTAGATTCCTGGATGTCTGCCTACCTAGGAACCATCGAGGCATAACGAGGAACGTAGTAAAGTCCGTCTTACGTCGCGCGAGAATTACGTTTCCCATAACAAGTTGCGTAACAAGCAACTTTTCCGAGAAGCGCGCGCATAACTTTTGCGCGAAGCTTACTGCGCGACGAGCAAATGCAATATTTTGTAACTTTTAATATTTTCGTCGACCGCATTGGCAATGTAAATATGTTAAACTCGTAATGCAGTTTAATTTGATATCGAATTTAATACTCTGATTAACAGAATTTACCCCGGAATTCAGTAATTAGCTTCTTCGTATCATCGTTATCCGATTTCGATGTCGAATGCAAAAGGCACGCAACATATAATGCGGCGTTCTATTGATGGTAATATTTTGGCTAACCTTAAGAATCATCAAGCAAGACGTTATAATTGTGCAATATAATTCATTACGCAAATTAGGGCAGATTCCATTTCGCGCGCGATCGATCTCGCTGCGCGAGCCGCGAACTCATCGTGCACGTGCAACCGCAGTCTCGCGGCAATTTCTGGACGGAGTTGTGTAGCTGGCTGCGCGTGCAAGAATGGCAATGGAGCGGTGTATAAGCGAGGTTTTAACTAGGACTGACGGGGAGAAACGGGCACGTTCCTGGGAAGAGGAAAGAAACCGAAAATGAATGTCGTATCTCGGGTCTTTTTTTTTTTTCTCTCGACGGTCGTCAGACACGGGAAATAGGGGCGTCAAGGGGAGGACGCCCGGTGGAAAAGGCGCTTAATCGGAAATACTTACTGCGAACGCGCCGGGAGTTACGAGGGGAGAGAAGGCGCGAAAGAAGAGGTAGAACGGGAGAGTTCGAGGTCTGATGCGGAGACGCGTAATTAAGTATTGATCAGGGCGGTGGCTTTGCCGGACGCTCTCCACCTGTTGCCTATTTCTACACGCTCGAAGGCGCCGCAATTCGATAGAATTGACCTTTATCTCGTGGCATCGAGATACCCGAAGTATTATGCTTCACCGGATAGTTGGTTTACGCGGTTATCCTGGTCAATTGGAAGAGCGAACTAACGTTGCGAAATGTCCCGAGATGAACTGCGCTTTGGTCGAGTTTTCGACAAGAACGTTGCGAAACATTTTTAATTTAAAAAGAGGAACACACACACACACACACACACACATTCACACGAATTCTCAAAATATATAGTGAAAAGTACCTGTGAGTTAATTAAAACATTATATAATATTTGATTTAAATTATGATATTTAAATAATTCAATTTGATTTAATCTAAATTATAATATTTAAATAATATACAACATATTTCACTTAGAGATACAGTTGGTCTTCTCTCTCTCTTTCTCTTTCTCTCTCGCTATATTATATGATTTGTGTTATGTATGAAATATCACTTTAATACGTTCAGAATTATGCCTTCTGATGTGTGATTGAAAATATATTGGATTACCAGTATTGAGTATCAGAAGCGAGATATAGTAAATATTTTCTGCCGTAACATAGGACGGAATAAATGAACTTTTGCGCTTGTCATCACACGTGTTTGTGATAAAGTAGCTTTGAATTATTATTAAAATAAATAGTTGTAAATTTTAATTTGCGATCGGAAGAGGTCTATATCCGCTGGGTAGTAATTAAATTAAATTTATTAATAAACTAAATTTTGTAAAATATAATTTCCGTTTAATTTTGAATGTGAATTAATATCCTATTACAGCATTGAATATCAACGTGGATAAATATTGTTATTAATATTAGAATAAAAATATCATAATCCATATTTTATTATATGCATGTATATATAAATGCGATATCAATATTAATAGTTGAAAAGCAAAAATGTTGAGTTTCCCGGATATATATTGCCTACAGTTGAAAGATAGAGATAGAGACGATCTATCGAATCTTCGCTGGAAAGAAATTCATCGCATACTCGAGTCGAGCGGAAACATGCGATGCTCAAGGCACCGTACATACTTTCTGAATGATCGACCCATCGGCCGTGGAACGAACAGAAAGCCTAAGGCAACAGCGAGTGTCGTCATTTTGTTCGCGAGTCATTAATGAAGCGTGAAAGCGGATTACAGACGTTGTATACGGAATGTCGATCGAGTCGTCGCGGCGAGAAAATGAAAAATCCATGTCGCGTAACACGCTTTTCGCGTTTCGCGCGCGAGGGATGAGCGAACAATGAGTGTTCCTGCGAAAACCGCGTGTAAAACCACACGGCCGCGCCGGCGAAATATGACGAGGGGCCGCTTGGATCAACGTAGGGATTACATGCTCAACTAATTTGATGCGTACCCTGCCGCAGCTCTCTCTCTCTCTCTCTCTCTCTCTCTCTAACTAACTAACAACCTGCTGTTCATCCACATCTCGTAAATGCGAGACGAGATATCCGTTTGGCTTGAAGTCGATCTTTCCGCAACTCATCGCACAAGTGAATTCTCGCATACGCCATAATTGACTATTATTTCATCAATATTACCCGCGAATTGATGATACAATTCACTGAGGGCTACATAAATCCATTTAAGGGCATTCGAATATAATTATGTAATATTGAACTATCTTCAGAATTATATACAGCGGCATAGTCGGAGAAATATCATGAATAAACTGAAAAGTAATTGCGAGACTATTGTAAAGGACTATTGGTTATTGATTATTGAAGAACTACATTCATTTGTTTAATTTGTGCAGTTTCTACAGTTGCATAAAAATGTCGATTGACACAAAAGTCCGCATATCCAAATGGCGTTAAAACGTATATCCAAATGGCGTTAAAAAAATTGACTGTAATCAAATCTTTTTTAGCGGAATGCAGAATGGTGAGATGTCTTTCCACTATTATCTAATTTCTTGAAAATGGAGTGGTTTCTCCGTCTCAACAAATGCTTCTAAAAGCGTCAAAGGAACTCGAGGCAATTAAGTACATAACTCCTGTATTAAAATATACTTGTCTCTTGTCTTGAGTTACTCTATAATTATATAATTGTCTCCGGGCAGTTTGACAATTCGAAACGTTCCCTCGTTAGTGCGTTGTTCTCGCCAATCTCTATCCCGCCATTCGTAAATGATGCGATTATTGTGTAAATAACGTTCATTTCATCGTGATAACGACGTCGAAATTTAATAGAGACGGTCCGTTAGAGAGTCAGCACGATCGATATTACGATTGCATTGTACAATCCTTTCTGTCCTGAACTGCAAACATTTCTGCTGTTCGAAAGTTAAATCGCGCGTTAAACACAGGGTAACATAGGCGTGTGCAGATTTTTTGTCGTGGAAAAAGCGTATTCGCTAAATTGTTGAGGGTGTTAGAGAGTCCGGAGCTTATTAATGTTTCTAACAGGCCGAATGGTGAAAATTTTTGCTAGCCATTATCCTAGTCTTTTTCACTGCTCGCCCGAAATATTGCATGAATAACGTAATTTACGACTGCTGGTAAATAACAATGTTTACTATTTTATGCGATAATGTAAGTAACAATTTGAAGATTGTTTAATTTTTTAGAGAGAATCTGTGAATTATGTGAAACTTTTATATTTTGGAGATTTCACTAATGTGGGGACATGTAAAGAAAAATACAATTAAGTAATGGGTGTTAGAGAGTGCGAAGCTTATTAATGTTTTTAACACAAGCTGAATAGTGAAAATTTTTGCTAGCCATTATCCTAGTCTTTTTCGCTGCTCGCTCGAAATGTTGCATGAATAACATAATTTACGACTGCTGGTAAACAACGATGTTTATCATTTTATGCGATAATATAAGTAACAATTTGAAAATTATTTAGTTTTTTTTTTTTAGAGAAAATCTGTAATTATGTAAAACTTTTATATTTTGGAGATTTTACTAATGTAGGGGGACATGTAAAAAAAAATATAGGTAACTAACAATAAGTGATCAGATTTTATTTTTTATGAAATTGTTAAATTTCTACACAGCCGTTTAAAGCGAAATGAACACATTATTTGAAGCGCAACTACGCGAAGACAATAATTGATCACTTCATACAAGTAATCGTCTCAAGAGCGGTGCTAAACTGTTCGCGAGGATAGTGCGCTGCAACTCCGCGTCTCTCAAGCTGAATCGAGACGAAGCTAAGAGCGCGCGTACATTTCGCAATGTACGAACTTGCTTCGATTAATCTGGCGCCGCGAATACGGGGCCCAAATGTATCTACATCGGCGAATACATTTCGTCTCTCGTCGATCGTCAAAAGAATGAAGCGTTCTCGCCGCGCTCCTTCATCCCAAGTGTTGATTAGTTCGTTCTTGCTAGTTTTAGCCCGGATTCAATTTTAAACGGGTCTGGAATACGGGGCGACGCGGACGCCGAGCGACATTGCGAATCGAAACTGGACTGTTGTCCAGCGCGCAAGCTTAGCAAGTTGAACTCCCAGCAATTACCGTAGTCGGTCGCGCGATTCGCGAAGGGGTGACGAGAGGTAGAGAGCGGCGGCTCTCTCACTCCCGAGATGCTCTGGGATACACCGGTAGCTTCGGAGAGGCCCCGGCCGACCGGTTTGACTAGTCCTTCCTCGTCCCCGGCTGTGAAAGAGCAGCGAAAGGAAGAGATGCTAACGTCCGCGGGACGAGGAGACGGTGCGGGATGGTGGAGGAAAGGGTGTGGCGGCGGCAGTGGCCAGGATGAAGAGAATGAAGAGGGCATCAGGACGAAGTGTGGCGGAGGAGGAGGAGGAGAAGGAGAGAAGGAGGATGAGAGCAAGGCCAGTGGCGGATTGCTCGCTGGGCGCAACAGGCGCGTGCTTGCAGCCTTGCGTGTGAAAGGGGACTTTTACACTTGGACTGTATAATTAGCACGCTAATATTTCGGATAATTAAGTTTCCAACGAGATAAAACGCGGCAACAGAGCGAAAACGCGGTTTGTTTCATCCCCGTGTTGTTCTCTACTTTGTTATTCAAATATATGAAGTTATTCGAATATATATATTACATTAATATATAATTAAATATCATTACAGCGATAGAACGGGGAGTCTGTCGCTCTTAATTCGATTTACTTTATTTTAGATATCATCTCCGTCACTTTTTACATTTAACTTTCTTATATCTTCGCTGTTCAAACTTATAACTTGTATATGCGTGTATAATTATAACTCTTACTTTATTTTTAAAATTATATTTTTTTAATTGGCTTTATAGCAATATTACGATATTGCAATATTACGATCTTTTCAAGAACATATGTGTAAAATGTGTACGCATACGGGGCTTCGACGTTACGCCGCGCTCAAGGTCTCGAATCGTCTTAATCCGCCGTTGGGCAACGGGAGAGTGGGGGGGGGGGGGGGGGGGGGGGGGCATGGGGAAGCCGGTTGTTCGACCGGCGATGCCTCGCTCTCTCGCCGCGAAGGAGGTGAAGAGAGAGACGAAGGTTGAAGGGAGCACGCCGGGCCCCTTGGCCTGGCCCGACGCACGTTTCCGGTGAATGGCGAGCGCCGGCCACGAGCCAGCATCCAATCAGGACGGGAAACGACGCTGGGACCACGCGTCGTGTGCACTACTCGCTCCGCTGCCCTTCGCTCTTCCCTCTTCTCTCTTCTCCTCTCAGCTGCCCCGCCACCGAGTTCTCTTCTCTCCATTCTCTGTTGGCCGCACGAAGTCGATCTTCCCATCCCTCTTCTTTCGTACTTCGGGGTCCTCCCCTACTTTATTATCTTTTCTTTTTAATCATTGTTATTACCTTTATTATTATTATGTGTTGGCTATTACAGGCTTCAGATTTTGACGATGTATCGTCCCCCCTTTAGGTCACAGATGATATTCCTCGTATAAATCTTCTTCTCTGGCTGAGTCTTTCGCTGATAAAAATACGTTTACCAAAGAGTCTGATATATTGTTTTACGGCATTTTGATCATTGAACTTGCATTATTTAATCGTTTTCGTTATTTAGTCTATTTTGTTTGGGGTAGATAAAAATTATCAAATCTCGTGTATTGTTACTAACGCTTTGCAAATATGAAGTATCGTTTTTCTAGACTTCTCAATGTCCTTTCGTACATGCTTTGATGATTCTTGGACTGTTAAATTTTAGGTTCTTATTATTATACCTATCTTAATTGAAGCGTATGTATCGATCGTAGGAGTGAACTTGATAAAATAGGCCAAGTAAAAATACAAGACGAGCATAAAACTTTGAGTAAAAGCGCTATAAAGTAATACGAGGATTTATCACCTGTCCGATACGATTCGCCGTTCATTAATCCAGCGAAATACCTTCATATTAATTATCCGCTTTCTCACTTCTAGTTATCCGACACAGTGCAAATCTTTACCATTTTAAATATAAATTTTTGCACTTCGAAGAGCCGGCTTATTATTAATTTATAGCCGTCGCGTCGCAGGGATGAATTATGATGACGTGTGCAATGTCGAGACCCACAAAAAAGGATCAAACAAGTTCGCGTTTCCGTGTTAAGAGAGAGAGAGAGAGAGATAGAGACATTCCTTTTTTACTTTATTTCTTCTTGATCGAGGAGATCGGGATGATTATCTTCTATAGTATCTTCGTTCTATCATAGTCAGACTCTTTCTCTTCCTCATAATCCTTATAATCTTCGATCAGCTCGCTTTTTCATCTTTCAATATCACGACAAGTTTTACCACGGTTATTTCGAGAAGATGCCTCGATCTGCGTTCGAGAAGAGTTCGAAACCGGTTTGTTTCATTTCGGCGAGTTCGGTTTTCGATGTTGTGCGTAATATCGTATAAACAGTTTTAACGCTAAAGACGGCGTATACTATAGACATTGTGAGTAATATAATGCTATCGATAACAATATAGATAATATGGCCAAGATATATTCTACGTTAATAGAACGCTATATATTTAAACAAAAGAGTTAGATTAAAATTTCCAATTTTTAAAATATAAAAGATTTGAAAATGATATATTTTATTTTCACACGCGTATTACTACGATATATATCGATGTACGTATATATTTAACGTCTTTTTTAATCACGGGCAGGTCTGTTAACAGGATTACTGGTTTTGAAAGCTAAACCCTTGGGGGTATTTTATTGGGGCCGTCCTTTTTAAACTTACAATTCCTATTGCGAATAAATACGGTTGTTATTTGTTGAAATTTGAACTTACAAAATTATACTGGCTCCGGGGTTTCTGATTTCAGATTACAACAATCTCTGCGTATCTCAAAATTAAAAAAAGCAAAGAAGAAAAAGATGTAAAAATCGTATGTTTTCTTTTTAAAAATTGACAGTTATTGACTTCACCGATTGGAATATCGATATCCATGATCTATTATTATTAACGATATAATCGATATTTGCCAATTATTAATACCCGGTCATTTAGGATGTTAGCGACCTAATTAGCTATATTGAAAAGTATACGGTAATAATTATAATTACATAATGTATGAAGTATATTTTATTATACAATACTAATAATTATTACAAGTATCGAACACACACACACACCCCTTAAGATGCCTTTAGCTGGTAAATACGATAAATAATTTCATCTACCTCTAAATCCTAATTAGTCCTCGTCCCGCGAACATTTGCGCTCTGATATCCTTGAGGGATCGTTTTATCAATAGTCGCGTAGTAGGAAGGACAATACGGCGGGCTATATGGTAGGTCGCAGGGTCCTGCGAAAATATTTACTCCGTTATCGTTCAAGATTGTAGGGTCGACTTTTTTTTCCTCTTGACCAGCAGCGCCTCATCGCCGCGCCGACGGCTATTTCGTCGTCGCCTTCGTCGACGAACTTCAACGTCACGATGCGATACGACGGAATGGAACGAACACGCACACAATTTCGTGCTCCCTTATACACATATCCGTCGCGCAATTTCTCTCTCGCATGGACTGTCCGTGACTGCTCCGATGGTTTTTCTCCTGACGTGAAAATGTCACGCTGCCCATGACACGGCGCTCGTAAGAAGATGGATGACCGGACTTGGGCTCGGGACCCCTCGCCACGGTCGGCGCGCCGCATTTATAGGCTCGTTATTTGGCGAACGCGTTATGTTTGGCCCGCTTGTTTTACGATATTCTGCTCGAGACACTGCGCCTTTAATCTCCGCACCGATAAAGCATACTGAAGTTAAGGCAAAATTGATCCCAGTCACTATGGTTGACTTCCGCCGCTTATATACCGAGAGTGGATCGGGGTAACTAGATGACTCTTTGATCACTAGAGGGTAAGTGCAGAAAAATGACGGTTGTTTAAAGGGCGAGACAGTTATTTGACGTTACAGAATATTACGGGACATTTGACAAATAAAATAAAAGTAGGCAAAAACTTTATGAATTGATTGTCAGAAATGTTTGGACGATATTTAAAAGTTCGCGACAAGTGTCTGATCGTCTTCTCTTTGAAGAAGTTAAACCAAGTAAAAATTTACCATTTATATCATATAACATGTATCATATTGTTGTATCTATATTGTTTTCGAATAAACAGCGAATATTGGAACAGATGACTTCATGCACATGTAAATTAATATTTTAATGAGGTTTTGAAAGGTAATTTATGCCAATCTCAAAATAACCGAGTAATATATTATGTTTCTTGCATGAATGTTGGCGTTATCCGTATGATTCCGTGTTGGAAGTAGTCCAATTTAATGCGTAATTAGTTAACCGTGGCAATATTCTTGTGTCGACATTACGTTGCGCGAATTACGGGATATTATAATTTTGGACTACAATAATTATTTTAGACATGTAACTCATCACGTACAACACGGATGACTTGTTTTGTCAAAAGTTCAATTTCCTCTAATGATATGGAAATAATGATTCTAAATTTTTATAATGATGGACTCTACATTATTTTCTTGAATAAGAATGTAATCAAGTTTCCATTGAATCAGTACGATTAAATCAATTTGTTTTTATCAATTAGTATTAAAGATTAATTTGTAGCTTTTATCAGAAAAATGTTTGCTTAATGATAAAAATATCGTATCTCCGCGTTGTTATAAGGCGGCGAAAGGTACGCCTTTAAAATATATGTGTCAATTAAGCGTGCAAACGCCACCGGGACAAAAAATAAAAGAGGCCGGAGTATACCTTCTATAGAAGGACGTAAAAAAAAGGCGTCTTTGAGTCGCGCTGATCGTTAAAGGCATGATACCCGCGCGCGATGAAACGATTGTACTTGATCCACACTGTGACTCTCTTTATAGTCGCTCTGGTTAAGTGTAGTAACATGAGTCCGCGCGCCGCGCTCTCCTTTAACTCGACGCTTCTTTAGCTGGCCGCTTGCATGCTGCCTGCCATTCGCGTGGCAGCCGTACTTTTAAAAGCCATATCTTCTCCCTCAGCCATCGTCCCTTGCGCTCCGGTTTCTCGCTTCGTCGACGGCTACGACAGTTTCTTTTACACGCCCTTCGGTATTACGTACTTATTCTTTTGTCCTGGACGCAGCGAGAAGAGCGCGGTCGACGCGAACTGCGCGAATAAGTAGACAAACGTGTCGTTACATACATTTTCCCAAGAGGAAAGCGCGTCAATCTGTCAAGAGGAGCGTGCTCGCCGCGCTTTTTCCCTTCGCCGCGACAATCGGCGACATACGCTAACGTGTGACACACAGGATGATCAAGGAAAGTCCATAGTCGCGTATAATTTTGAAAGAAATTTTGAATCGATCTCTTTTTTTTCAGTGGTTCGTAATTCATCATGTATATTTCATCTTCAACGACGATTTCTCTTTCTCTCTCTTTATTTTTTGTCTCTGAGGCCTCGTAGCCTATAGCTGAAATCAACTGACAAACGAGGTTTCCCCGCCTGTCTGTCCCCGTGAAGTTTAATTCACCGAGAGATGTTGGCAAATTTTTGGCGACTTAAGAAGTTAGAGCGCTTGTCGAAAGTGTCAAAATTCAGTACGCTTCGCTGAACTTTATCCGTCGCAGCCGTACAACAGTTGTACGTACTTAGAGCTTGAATAAGTAACAGTACTACAGTCGTCGTCGCAGCATGAGTTGCTTACAAGCGCGCTCGTGTCAGCTTTATCGTCGAAGGCGTTGCTGGGGAACGAAGGGGGTCCCACGAAGCTGCGATTATTCTGAAACCGGCCACACGCTGCGCGCCGAGCTGTTCTACTGGGTCAGCTCTAAGAAACTTCTCTCGATTTCTACATGATTACCTCGGCGATCATGTACCACGGCGCCACCCATTACGTTGATCGATGCACATACCTATGATTTATCACAAATTGACCGTCTATTCGCGAGTTCGTCCTAACGGAATGTTTAATCACAGCTTTTTTCATTTTGCGCACGTGTCATGTATTGGATTGCGCGTCTTTATGCTTTTCCCTGAAATTCGATTAAAACGAGGCGATTATGGTTGATCGCGGAGATAATCTGTACATCCTTAATCTTGAAAATCTAGAATCTATAATCGATCTAAGAAATTGTTATTATTACGGATACATGTAAAAAATTTTCTACATTCTTTTACGTAATATTATTAATATCAAATTGAGAAAAAGTTCATCTGTTTAAGATATGAATAAGACATCAATAAACATGAAGCTATTGATCTATCGAAAATTTAAGAAATTTTAATAAAAATTGAACTTAATAACGACGTATTTAATATTGAAAAGAAGTATTCAAATAATATTCTATCTTCCGTAAAATTTAGATTGTATGTGAACATGAAATATTTTGTGGGCACATAATTTTAGAATATACCTACACAGACTATTATTCATATTGTTAGAATTATTTTATAATTGAATAAAGGCTTGCGGAATACTATACATAATCAAATATAGGATACCGTGTTGTGTGTGTAGAGGGAAGATTGCCGTATTTTCTTCGTTCTATATATCTTCGTAAGGGACAGCGAGCGTAAAATACAGAGTTCGCGCAAACACACGACTACGTGGGCGATCGCAATGTACACCGGTATTCCTGCTTCTGTGCACGTTAATAGATATTTGTTCGCATCAAAGATATTAAAGGGTGGAACGTGCCTTAATAAATACCGCTAGCTAACAGCAGAAGGCGGAAACAAACGCGTTGAATAATTACGGCGTAAATTTGCCGAGGAGGTAAGAAGATGCCCTCCTCCTCTTAGGACATTGCACGGCCGTATACGTGTAAACGCACGTGCTGCACGTAGATACATATTATCTATATACATATACACTGGTGACACACCTCCACTCTGAACTTCTTGGCTCTTTCAGCCAAGTCGGCGGCTGTCGAGTCAGAGTTAAACGGTGATTGACACATGGCAATTGGGGTTAATTCCACATGTCAATTGGCACTCGGATTCGATGTGAGTGAAATTCGTCCGTAATTCGACATGCGTCTTCGTTTGTATGCGAAGTCGACGGCCTGCCGGCGGATCGGTCTGTCATAATTCATTTCCCATTTTTCTAACCGATAGAACGCGTTGGAAACAACGTCAGGCGCAGAAAATCCCGGGTATCATTCTTGTAACTCTTCATACAGCTCAATATCAGCCACATAAATTCTGCGCTTTAATTTTTCACCGTAAATATACATCGTCTGTTGCAAACATTTTCTCTCACATTTTCCGAAGCTTTTGAAGAATCGACATTTGTTACATACATAAATACTCAATACTTTATCTTCGGCATATATTTAAAATCGTATTTCCAATATTACGTTATTTTTAACATAATGTATAAAATAACCTCGATGTATCAGTCACTAGTCAATTGCCATATTAGTAATTAGTTTGCTTTGATGTGCACTTTTATTAAAATTTAAATTTGTTTAACATTATAAGGCCAGTATATATAGTTAAAGGTACAAAAATATCGCAGATTGGCATCCAATCTTACAATTAGTAAAGAATGGAGGAAAACACGGTCGAGAAGAAGGCTTGGAAATTCTAATCACGTCATTGACATGGGCGATATTTCCTTACGAGTTTCGGGATGTATAAAGGATACCCCAGCAGCGTAGGGAATAACCGTCCCGTCGAGAATGAGAACATGCAAGGATCGTAGGGTCGGTAGATAATTGGATCGTGCCAATTCGATTCTGCTGGTTCAATTAAACGCAATTGACCCGCTGACGTGCGAGGCGCGTCTTTGTTCGTAGGCATGTCTGATAACTCTTCGTCGTGATTGACAAGTCGTGCGGGATCATTGGTATTCATGGGGGATACGTCTATCATGCGCGTATTCCATTTTTTTTCCTTCTCTCTTCTCTCCCCTTTCCGATCCCTTTCCCTCCCCCATCGGCCGCTCAATTCTTCCTTTTCAGCACCGGTCTTCTCGTTAAATGAGTTTTCAAGAATTTGTTGTCGTGCCCCGAAACTCGGGCGTTCCCCGTTCCTTGGCTAAGGTTCCAAGAAGCCTTGTGTATCCTCGTGTTCGATCACGCGCTGTCGTGTTTGGAACTTCGTTAAACTTTCTTCTCCCGAACTATTTCGTAATTCCTGATAAAACGATAATTGTTCATTTTCGTTGTCGTCGCGTGTTCGGTGTTTTTATTAAATTTGATCGAAACTCATCGATGTAGTTTCGGCGGATGATTCCAGCTGAGACATCCTCTGAAAGATTGAATGCCGCGCGTCAGTAGAACGTGAAAGAGAACATCGATCGTCGTCTATTTTGCAGTACTGTCACATTGACAGTACCCAATAGCGGCGCGCGTGATATATACGCGTACCTACGAAGCGTTGATTTGATAGCAAATGTGAAAATAGAGATAGAGATGCGCCAATATTAATATCCATAGTATTCCACACATCAAAGCATTAATGTATTTCGATATATGCTTTAGAATTTAGCTATACATTTGGTAGCTGAGGCATGTATGATTAGAATATGTTGGTACACCGAGGGATGTATACATGGCATAATTGATACGTGAATTATTCACATTTGTTGTTAAAGAGACGCACGCAAGATATTTCGAGGATATTGTTTCAAGTCTCTCTTCAATTTTATAATTTTTAACAGTCAATCTCTTCGAGTGGTAACCGAGTTTCGAATCTGGGTTTCCCGTTGAGCTAAATCTCCCTTGGGATCAGCCGAAGGATAGGTTTAACGTCGGCGCGGGGCGTCGGGAAACGCGACGGTGCGTCCGGGAGAAAATATGTGCTTATTTTTCATGAGATTTCGAAGCGCTAAAAAAACGGACCCTCGACGCCCGGAGAGCCGCAAACAGAATGGCAAAAGAATACACTAGAGAATGCCGCAAAGAAAGCGAAGGAGATGTAAACCTTTTGGTTTTCGAAGTGTCCAACTTGTCCCGATATAAGCGCCGGGATAATCTATGATCTCCGCTGTATAAGCGATTCGTTGCGGTTTTATAACAGCCCGACTTTCTTATGCAGCCCCGGATTTTCCGTCTGTGGGCACCGTGCACCGTCGCGCGACGGGGGGCACTTTATGCCCGCGGAAAAGAAGGCTCGCGAAAGCCGCATAGTTTATCGACCGATTTCCATCGATGCTTTAAAGAGGAGTAGCGCGCTCGTTCGTGGAACTTTCGTCCTCGGCCATGAAAGAGGAACTGTTCGTTCCTTTTTTCCTATCGCGCGATTTTCCCTTGCAATAACTTGAGTTTCCAACCAGCGCGGATAACGGTGGACCAGCGCGATAAAAAATTCTTGCCAAGAATATATTTTTTAAAGAACTTCCACACTACGACGATTGCATATATTCTGTTTCGAGAGAATTACAGACAAGCTCAATTATATAAAATAATTGTCATCTTGTGAAAGCAGCAAAGTACATCAAATAGCAAAGTAAATTTCCTATTTTGCGTAATGTTTCACGATAAAATATTTTGGGTTTCGATTTGATGAGTAAAACGATTCGTGAAAAGAAGCGCGAGGCTTCAATTTCTGGGAATAAATGTTCGCGCAAAATTTTCTCGATATTTTCTCTCCCGATCCGGTCTAGTCTTCCAATTTTCGAATACAGGAGCGATGAGGGGGAAAAAAAAGAGGCAATGAATCGATTTGCAGTTTAAAAGGGATTGGAAATCAGTTCTCCCTTGTTGAAAAGAAATGAAATCCGTTTCTTCACCCGAAACAAGGGGGGGGAGAAATTTATTTCCGATGTTGGAATAAAATTCCCGATATTTTCTCGAAAAATATCGTCCGTCCCGACGGGAAAGTTCCTTCGTTCGTCATACAGCGGGGACGGCCCGATAGATTCGTTCTGCAGGAACGAAGGACGGAATGTCACCGCGCGCGATGCACAGATGTTGCATCTTTGCGGGAGAATAGTCTCCGGCTACGACATGCAGAGAAAATGAGCGAGAAGCGGTGGAGTGGAGAAGGGGGAGGAGGGGGAGAAGTACACGGGAGGCTGCTGGCAATGCTGCATACACGAAGGACTGATACAAACCTCCTCCGAGGGCGCGGACACACACTGTGACCACATGTTCTCTATGTGAAGAAGAAGTGGAAGAAGAATATCGCGAGATGCACCATGTGCGCGCCCCATTCGCTTCTTCCGAGAGACATCGGTCCGTTATGTCGCGCCGCGAGGATCGCGGCGAGATCGCGTTTTCTTACGGATATACATACGGCTATTTGCGTTAGGCCGCTCGCATTTCGAGGTTTTCAAAAAATCGTGGCGAGGAATCGAATGACCGAACTTGCGACATTTTTTCATCGAGTATCCAACATCGAAGATTTTTACCTATTTCAATTCTCTGCATCCTTAATTGTTTTTTTTTTTTTCAACATCTAAGTCCCGGATTGAATTTTTACTTAAGTAAAAAGAACTAGAGCGACGATCTAAAGAAAAGAAAGTTTCATTTCATCAAAGGATTTAGTTTGCCAAACCCTTTTAACTTTAAATACCGGACGTTAAATGACGGAACAGCTCTGTTTATTTCGGCTTTTATACCGAGACCATAGATTAAACTTTTTCCGTGAAATTACTCCCAAAAAAATCAAATCCGATATACCTGGCTTTTGTTATATATACCGTAATATCGATAGAATTGTTTCAGCGCGCTGGAAATCCCCGCGAAATTTACTACATCAACAAACACCGGGAACACCGGAAAGCACTTAAAAGTAGGTAGCAACAAATCACTCGTGGTGCACCGCATATACATTTTTAAAACGGCCGTTCGTGGCACTCGCCACGTGGAAGTGTAAGCAATTTATATAAGGTGTGTCGACGGTAGCCAAAAGGCAACTTCTACCGACGGCACATGTGTGCATAGCCGACGAGAAAGACGGATCGGCGAGAGAAAGAGAGAGAGAGATCGGGAGAGACTGCGCCCAGGATCGCAGGATGACGGTGGCGTATGCTTGCTTTTTCACGACACTCGGTCTTTGATCGGCTTTATGAAAATCCGATAATAACACCGCCCGGGGACGGGCGGTGCTTGTTTTGTCATTGACGCTCGTGGATCCGGGTTTTACCGGATTGCCAATAGTTTCGCCGTAGAGATCCGCCATGAGTGCACGACTCAAAAGTTGTACCAAGAGAAGAGAGAGAGAGAGAGAGAGAGAAAGAGGGATCGAACGTCGGTGATTGCCGCGCGTTAGGTGATCGCGCACATTTCCTACGTGCACGTGTGTGTATGTGCAAACAAACGAGCAATTTCTAAGTGCCTACTGCCTGCGCGCGATAATATTTCCGTCACGTTCGAACGCCGGCGCGGGCGCGGGCGCGGCAAACGCGGAATCACGGAGAGCGTATTCCGACCTCGTAAAATCGGCGAGATAACACACGCGAGGGGCCGGGCGGCGTTCATCGTTCTCGAACGACTTTACGTCGGCTAATTTTATCGCCACCTTTCTTACCCCGATTTCCCGATATCGGCGAAAAAGGCCGTGGCCGATGGGATTTGACAGGAAGCGGGGGGAACGCGGCGCCGTATCGTGGATCGTTACGGCTTTGAGGGCGCGATACTAACGACCTGCATGGAGTGGGATCCCGATATAATGGAAGTTGCTAAACTAGATTAGGGAGCGTGTACATAATATTATATAATTGTTATTAAGCTAAATTGGTATCACTTCCCATCACGTTAATACGCTTCTTAATATCAGTTTTTTTTTTTTTTTAAATAGAGGGAATCCAAAGAGGGAATTAAAAATGCATGTGCTTATTATCTTCCTACTTATTTTTATCAACTGATTAATTATAGTTAATGGATGTTTCTTGTCCGTGCATAATAATTCAGGGTTAATCACTGAATTCAACCTTTTAGTAAACCAACGGCCAGTTTTGCTGCGTTGTCATTTCCTTCTAACGATGTTCCCACGAAGAAGTTCTGGAACTAACCGTCCACTTCCTCTCTCCTTCACGCCCTCAGATTCCGGGCTGTCTTTTTCTAAAAGCGGGGCAGAGGCGCGGACAAAAACTTGATTTCCAATCTTTCACGTCATGTCGCGACAAATCCCGGGATAAAACGTGATTGAAACCGACATTAGAATGCGGTGCGAATCCGTGGGCGAGCGTATCGTCGTTTCTGAATGTCAGGGCGTCTGGCGGCAAACCTAAGTACTGTGTCCTGGGGGGGAACTACGTGTAACCGGTGAAGTTTCGGCAAATGATACAGCTCAACCGAGAATTGGATGTTTCCACTGGATGGGACGCGACGCGATGCGCTCGAATGTGTGTTTCCGCATGGGTGCTGTTTATAAATTAATCACGTTGCTTAGTTTATCAACGATCGCACGACAAAGTTAAACAAGCTGTGTAAACGCGCGCACGCGTGCATCCCGGCGTCCGTAATTCTCACGCCCCGCGATGCCAGTCCATTAAGTTCCCTTCCCTTCGAACTTGACCCAGTCCCGCCACAACCGAACCTCGCGAGTATTGCGAACTGAACGGAACCGAATCGGCGACTGCATTCTTATCGAAGCATTTGCATTCAGAGACGGTAAATCTACTTTTTATTCCCGTGTTTCCGTAGCATTTGGTACTACAACCTGTTACTCCTAAATGCGAATGGCTTTCTCTTAGGATTCTAACATACTCCTTATTCATATCGTTTGACGCGTTTTGTTCGATCAATAAAAACGATCAGAATCCACATCGCTTTATTCATATAAACTCTTTCATGGGAAACGGTTGCCGCTACGAATGATTGATTCTTCAAAAATATCCCAATCAGGAGGGAAAAGATATTTATTTTAAGTTTTCTTCAGCAGCAACTCATTTCATAGTAATATATAACTCTCCATGCTTAATGTATATTCTCTTGAATTAAAATTAAAACAAGAGATTTAGGCTGATCAATGAATCCATGCATTTCCTAATTTAAAGGGACGTCTCTAACTTAAAAATAAGAATAATCCACGATTCAAAAGTGAATTAAATTACATTATCCGTCATTTTACTAAAACTGTGATGTTCGAGCCTCATATGACGATCGCTTATCAAGCTCACCGATTACGAAAGAAAGGAAATGCCTCGGGCATAGAGCGGGCATGTTCATCCGCATATGCAGCTAGTGCTCGTTGACTCGGTCTATTTGCCTGTTGCATAATTTCCTATCTCGAAATTGTTAATCCGTATAGGTTACGCCACGCTACGAAGCAGATATAAAATAAACACGAATCGCAGGGCATTAGACCGCTCGATCGGAGATCGGTGCTGGACGGGCGCAAAGTACCGGGGCGAACCGCGTATCGGTATCGTCGTCAATTAAAGGGATTTCCGAGAGCGCAAACGCACTTTGACGCGAAATACATGCGTTGCACGCGATTGCGGGCAATCAGATTGATTCCATTCTCTTCCTCTATATCTTCATCTCTCTTCGTCGCTTTCTCTCTCTCTATCTCTCTGTCTCTATCTATCTACCTCTATCTCTATTTTTCACTGGCATATAAGCGTCGCTTATATATCACCTGACCTCGCTCTCGGATTGCTGTACTGTGAGAAAGGAAATCCCGAGCTCTGAAAACTCGATCCGTCTCTGTACGCGTCACTCGATCGGCAGCAGTCGATAGTTATAGGAGTAGAAAATATGCGCGTCCGTCTCTCAGTGTCCCTCCTCTTCTTCCTCCCGATCGCCCTTTCCATTTCTCTGCTTTTTCGATTGTCCGCTCGGCCCGTCTCGCACGCTGGATTTATTATATGCCAGTCGAATTACCTCGTCCGCGAAATTTTCGAGTGCATTGCCGCGCCCGCGCAGGGCGTGCAGCGGAAATTATTTTTGCTTAATGGACTAAATTATTCTCGCGATTAACCCGCTATTAGTACCCGTTATTCGCTGCGTCTTTTCTCGATTTCGCCGCTTTTTCAAGGTAAAAATAGAAAAAAAAAATTTATTCACAATATTCGAAATTTTTTTAAGTATACCAATCTGTTTATTCTACACGTCTTAATGTGATCTTACATCTACTTTGAAAATCTTGGACAATTTGTAAAATTGTTTATCGTTTACAAAAATTCTATATATATATAAGAAATGTAAAAAAATCTACAATTCTATAAGGAAGTTTTAACTTTGCGAACGTCTGTTAACTCTAATCGCTTGAGATTTTTCGTGCAACAATATTGTCTTGATCTTACGCCACCAGAAACGATATATCTTTCTGCGGAATGTTCGTGGCGACATTTCCGACGAGTTTTAGGGCGTCGGAATCAAGCGTGATTGCGACAATTGCTTCCTGCACGCCGCGCCGTGACGAGCGAAAAACCCTAATTGGTAACTGCAGTTTAAAATAAACTAAAAAAATATTTAATGCTTAAATCGTATCTTGTGTACCTATACAAATCAAAATACATGGCAGCTAAGAGAATTTTACTTTCATTGATGAATTCATAACGTGATCTACAGCCATGAGAAATTATCTAATATAATTCATCTAATAAAATTAACTTTTATCTCATTTTTATCCTATTTATAGACTTCTATTTATATAAAAATTATTTGCATATATTTTATATTTTTTAAATTAATACTTACATATGTCTGATATAAAAATTAAATCATTTAAACTAATTTTCGACTTAAGGAGAAAAGGATACTCATCTCAGCTTAAAGACGATGACATAAAAAAACACAGACTGCTGTGAATCCGCGTTGATTTGTGCGTTACAGTGATTGCGCATCGCGCATTAAGGATTAATCTTACGTAAAGACTTCCGGCAGTCTAAAAATTGAACGCCGTTCGGTGTTACGGTATATCTCGCAGCGTCAGTCTGATTAGTTCGCTCGCAGCTTCTTTATTCGGGCTCGTGCTCATTCGTTCTTATGTAACGGACGAATAATTTCTACATAACGGACGGATAATATATAATATATCATTTGACTTCGAGTTCTCGCGGGTGCGACGGATTTTTGCGACGGGAAAGGCGTGTACCTCGCGACTCGCGCCTCGTTTTTCCGAGACCAAGTTAATGCCGGTTTCTTCGCATGCCGTCGCAGCAGTTTCTTTTCCGCGCGGCCATTACCCTCTTTACGAAGGCGAGCACTTCGTTTAAATGATAAACCTTAGTCCGAGCGCGAATCAACGAACTACTTGCTCTTTAATTCTCCCCCGTCAAGCAATTTAGTTACTGCTCTACGCTTTTCTGCTAATTCTATTTATACATAAAGGATACCGTTACCTTATTTTCATTCAATGAATTACTTGAGGTTAAACTAAGAAGAACGATGTCTTATTGTTGCGAATTTAATTGTTTGTAAGTTAAAATTGGAGGAATCTCTGGGCAGGTTTAATAAATTAAGATTTATCGGTATAAAAAAAAGTGACTAATGAATAGCTAATTTATTTACACTTACTTGAACAAGATATTATTTTGAAACTCAGTTGTTGGTACAATCAGTACAATCGTAGTAACCAATGGTAATAATGGTTATATAAATAAAAATGTTTCATATTCTCTGAGAAAATCTCGTAAGATTTACCGTAATGTTTAATGAGGATAATATAAAAAGTCTCAATCAGACGATCTCTCGCGAAGTCGTTCAGCTCTTACGTGTCATTGAACTAAAAATCGCCATTAAAAATCGAGGTGGAAAGTGCTGCGGAGGCAATGAGCGTGAGCGATCTCGATACGATGAAGATAACGGCGAAGAAACTACTAGAACCATCTCGGTGGAAACGGAGAGGCCGGGTTGAACGGCAGGAAAGCCGCTGCCGCCGACGTGGTTTTGCTAACGTTTGGCTAACCGGCGTGCGAAGAAGAGAGAAGAGACAAGACGAGACGAGACGAGCGAAGGGAAGGCGGTACGGCCGGACGTAGTCTCGGCGGTGAGGAGAGTGGAAGGGCGAAAAGGAGACACAAAACGAGGGAAGATGACGAAGACTCAGGGCAGAGAGGAATCGGCTGCGGGGCGGGGCGGGGAAGGGAGAGACTGTGAAGGGACCAAGGAGCAAGATAGTCTATAACGAAGAAGCTGCCGGTCGGCCTGGAACCGGTTCTTCCCATTATCGCCGCTCCTCGTCGGCCACGCGACTTTCCGTCCTCGTCGCACGCCACGCGAACGTCGAGCGACCGGCCCGATGCACCTGCAGCTGCACTGCACACCGTTCATCAGTTACGGCCGCTCCGCTCCGCTCCGCACACGCGCGCGCGCTCTCCATCTCTCTCCGCGCCTCGTCCCCTCTCTATCCTCGTCCTCAACTTTTCCTTTTCTTTTTGAACCAGCCAGCGGGCTGTTTCGTTCCTTCTGCTCCCCTTGCCCCCTCTTACTCGCGCTTCTCTCCCTCAAACTTGGTTCTCTCTTTTCTTCTGTAGCGGGCAAACGTGTTCCGCGTCCTCTCTTCTTCTTCTTCTTCTTCTTGTACTTCTTCTGCTGGAGCGAATGAGTGAGCTGATCCCGTCTCTTCCTCTCTCCTTCCTCCCGTTCTCTCACGATCGTCTTACCACGCGACTTGTTTCTTCCATCCTTATCCCGGCTCTACCCGGTGTGCGCCGCTTCCTCCCTTGGCACTCCTGCCGATCGTACACACACCGGCGTAGCCCATTACCCGATATAACTTGTCTATAGGAAAGAGAGGGGGCCTGGGGCTATCATCCGCAGAAGCCAATCTCACGGCGCACAAAACGCCGCTCTCCTTTGTCCCGTCGGAGAACCGCAGAAGAACTTAAAGGACGAACATCTCGCTTGTGTGTGTGTGTGTGGTGTGTGTGGAGCGCGCGCGCGCGCGCGCGAGCTTCGTTTCGCGGGAGAATCGGGACCCCCCGTTACCCTTCTTCCTCCGCCACCGGTAGCGGCATCGCGATCATCGCCGGTAATATCGAGATGGCGTACCCGGTATCGGATTCCTGTCTGAGACAACGCGCAAGTGTATAATGCGCCCCGTACCCCGCTGAAACACAATTTTACAACCGCTAAAGCTTCGTTCAATACCTTGAACGTCAGAAGGAAGTTTTCGTATGCGCGTTGATGAGCGCCTAATGTAACTTTCCTGTCGTACATTTTCGACAGGTGTGGCTGGACACCTGTTATGGCCATTTTTAGAAACGTGCTTAGGGATAAGCGCTCATCATAAAATCGACCGTTATACCTGAAATTTTATGTTCTAACGAGAGAAAGGAAACTCTGCCCACGCTTCGACTCGGACTTTTTATCTATCTGTCTCTGCATCACATGTTGGTGTCTCTAATTGATCTACTATCAATTAATGTACTAATTATTTCATAATATATAATATTATATATTAATTAATTTTTAATATACTAATCATTTTATGCTACAATACACGCATATGTAAATTATAGCGTATTATGATTTAGAATTATACCTACACAATACGCATGTCTCAAAGAAATCTTAAAGACGTCTAACAGACATTTAATAGAGTAATAGACGTCTTAGATGTTCTTAAGACGTCTTTGAGGACTTTGAGACATGTGTGTCGAGTGGTTTCAATTCAGATTAAAATTTAAATAAAAGGCATCTTGTACTCGTTTCTCATCTGTACTGGTATAAATCTTGTAAACATTTGAGAACATACTTGTTAGTACGTAATTCGAGATTATTACTACCGATACGCAGGCCGCGCCGATCGTTGCCTTCTTACGATTTTATTAAACCGAATCTCGCGATCGATTAATTATCTATTCGCGACATCGTTACATCGCGCACGCGCGCATTTTCTTCGATCTGCGGTGAGTTTGCAGAAGCTACGCGCCGCGGCTTTTGTCTGTGATCGAGAGATAACAGCTCCGAGCTGTTCGGTATTGCCTGTGTCTGCTCCGAAATTCTCCAGCGTACGTTGAATATCCGTGTGTAATAATCGGATTATAGAATCGGGGAACAGCCGGCATGTGCTCCGTAATTGCATTTTTGCCTCGCTTTTGGTAGAGGAGACGATATTCTATCGTTTCGCGTCGCTACAAAGCACGGCTAAACCACAATACCATGCGGTCAGTAACTCAATATACCGGGCGGAATATCGGCGTATTATACCCGCCGAATTTTGGAATGTCGAATTCTGTCGGCAGCGCTCGGTTTCTCTCATAATTGGGTAGTTACAAGGAAACGCTTGAAACCGCTCAAACTTGTCAATAACGATGAACTTTGAATATGTAATTCGACGTAAAAGATACTTACTGTTACAACCGCCATTTCGCAAATGAACCGCTTTGAAGAGGGCTTCAACGCGATTCCAGGTCGATTTTCGTGATTTCCAATGAGGACAGTCTTCCCCACTTTGAACAGACTAAGTACCACGCGGTAGTTAACTGTCGTATATCCTGTTTTGGCGTTTCTCGTTCCCGTAATCGCGCCCGTCCGCGAAGATGCTAATCTGATTTCTAACGTAACACACAGAATAGACGGGGGAAGCGGGGGACAAAACGCGCGCGATCAATCGCACGCTATTGTTCCATCGCGAGCGGGTGTTTCTTTTTTCTTAACGTCTCGGCCGCGATTATACGCGCGTTTAATAATGGGAACGTTACGCCGGGTTCCCACGTGCCTTCCCGCCGTTGCCCTCGCGCCTTCGTCATTGTGCGCCAAAGAGTTCGTCCGTTGCCTTCCTAAGGTTACTTACAATTACAAACGCCGTACGTAACCGCGGAAACCTTAATTCCGCGCCGCGCCGTCGGACTAATCACTTCCCACGTGCACCTACCCGCGCCGCGGTGTACGTGTCATACATACGGATGCGCCCTCGGGTCTCTCCTCCCGCTCTTCACGGGAAATGCATATCCGTGGAATCGCCGTGTGTGTACAGTTACACTTGGCCGCCACACGTTGATCACGCGAGCGCTTAACCCCCTGTGGCTCTTCAGATCCTAATGACGCCAACTGTGCGGCGTGGCTGTTGTGTCTCAGCGCAGAGACCAGATACATATTCCCCCATAGGATTTTCATAGACAATGGATCCGATGCAGCACGCATAAATTAAGAGTAATTGCGGTTGTTTTTTTTTATTTTTTTTCCATACGAAGACGTACAATTTCATTAAAGTCCAGTCTTGTTTGAGAGCAAAACGACTCTGATGTTTCGTTGACTCTTCGTCCTGCAAAGAAAATTTAGCCAGTTTCGACACGAAACTGGCGATACGAAATTAGCGAGTTCACTAGCTGACTGTAACAAATATCGTAAGTGATATGTAACAAAATCAAAATTACTGGTCTTGAGAGATTAAAATTAAGATTATTATTAAATTGAAATTATTTTTGAAGTTACCACTGTATGAGATTTTTATTCATGACACTTACTTGTCTTGTGTCGCTCTTCGATTCTTTTGTTAATGCGTTTTTATATAAATATTGATAGAAGCGCAAATACATATGGTCGCGAACGTCAATATTTAACTATACGTTTTTTCGATTGTTCTATCTTTTGTTGTTTTTTTTTACTCTCCACCTGGCAAAAGCTGTTTTTAACGGTCTTGCATTTTGCATGTTTGTACGGAGTGTTTAATAACTCGTGGTATTTACGAGCCCCTTTACATCCTGTATTTATCATTCTTATGATGTGCCGCACAGAATCCATTTAATGCAGTCACATAATACATATATTAGCTGTGAGAGCTCTCAAGAATTACCCTCGGCTAAAATGCGACAGTGCTAGACGTAGAAAGTTTTCACGGAGGTTAGCAGTACATTAAGCTTAAACTCTGAAGAACGGCTGACGCAGCGCATACACGTTTAAGCGAGATATGCATTTCCCGTGTATTTCGCTTACGAGACTTCTAACGCTAGATGGATAACAATAAAAAAGATATACAACGTCATTCAAGACGATCTCGACGTCCGATATTGCAAACACGCGGCATGAAGCGGAATATGTTATTCCACTCCCATAAGCGAAGTTTGATTGGTTAGCATATAATATATTTATATTTAATATATATTTTTCAAAACTTTAAAAGCACTATTGAACAGAAATACAATTGTGTAATTATAATCTAATGATGACACAACTAGATCTTTTTAGTAAACAATCTAATTAACTAAGTAAGTTTAAATAGATAATTTTGAATAGTTGGAAGTTACTGGATAAATTGGACAAGACAATATGTCGTTCATGAAGGAAGCTGCTATTTTTTTAATGACATAAAGGATGGTACTTTATAAATAAAGTTTTTTCATTCGACTTAACTATCGACTTAACTGGCTATCTTTATTAATTATAATCGTCACGACGTATAATTGACCAAAATCAATGGTCGAAACGTCGTGACGATTATAATTAATAAAGATAGCCAGTTAGGTCGAATAAAAAATCTTTATCGTTAATTATTTACTGGCGAAGTAAAGTTTCTGATTTGATGGTAGGTGCTTACGTTTGCCATGAAAAAAGTATTGCTATTTCTCGTGTGGTTGCTATTATTAATCTTGTGGGAGGGGAAATAAAAACTCAAAACAGCCATCTTTCCGCCTCTGTCTCGCGCGAGCGATAAAATTGTGATAAAATCGCGCGGAGGGTAGAATTACCGGCGATGTTTCGACCCTCGAGCTGCATCAATTAAGCGCGCCTGAAATATCGCCACGGTGGATTCTCCCAGGTCGGAAGTTACATCGTTACTCGCTAACTCCTTTCGCGGGCGGTGCGGCACCCTCTTTTTGTTACCCCGGGCTCAAACAACTGCGAGGCGACGTTATCGTTGATTTACCGACGTTGATTTCGCTCTCCCACCTACCACGAAATGTTTCATCGAGGGATGCTCGCCCTCTCTCCGGTCCGGACGATCGGACGTCGCGATCCGTCGATTCCGTTTTCGCTCCCGTATCTCCGCGGGGTTATCCGCTGACACGCCGGCTTTTATCCGGCTGTAATCTATAACCGCGGCCGGCAGCAACCGCTCTGCTGGATTCGACAGGTGGTTTTTCGACCGGGAGAGAGGAGGTGGATCGTTAGTATCAACCTAAAACCTACGCTACGGTAGCCCGAGGGCAACCGACGACGCGAGAACTCGCCTTTTTATCTGCCCGAGTTTCTTCCGTGTTCGATCGTGCTGTGGGAGAGCGGGAGAGCGGGAGAGAGAGAGAGAGAGGGCACTGGGAAAGGCGGGGAGCCGACAATTTGTAGACTTCTTTTGGACGATGGGCACGAATTTATCCCGGCCTTACTCGTCAGGTATAACGTTAAAGAGATACGCTTCTCCTTGTCTCATTAATGCGGCTCTCGGGCCCCAAAGTCGATGACTCGCGCGTTTCGCCCGAACGTGATTACATTAATTTAATTACCGTGAGAAACTTTCCCTAGGCTGACGAAACGGCGGTTTCTGCCACGTCGTCCTTGACGACGATTATGGGAATACTGTGGTAATTGCCGAATCATGATAATTTTTCTAGACGCCGGAAATCGTCGTTGCGTAAGAGGTAATATTTTTAACAGAAATGGCTTAGATTATCCTTTCGAGGTAATAATTTTGATCGACGCCTTCTCTCGTTCGATCAGATGTGATATGGTAATTAAATGATGGTAATAATTGACTCGGCAATTTGTAATACACGCACGCACACGCGTCGGTCGGAAGAAATGAAACTTACTTATTCCTAGAGTAGTGGGTCGCGCGTGTCTTGCGTATTCTGAAAGTTTGTCGTCGCGCGCCTTTACTTACATACTTGAGAGAATTTGCGTCTTTATTTTAAACTTCTTGGTATGCATTAAAAAAAAAAAAAAAAGGAAAGTTAAGTTTCGACGCAAAATATAATTTCAACAAAGCCACGAACTCGCTCGCGGGCAACTAGCATAACATAAGCTCGCGCTTTTTCAAGCAATCGAAGTTTTATACCGGGACTCTTTAGGTTTCCCAGTCAACTACTATCTTTTTCCGACCGAGCGAGGAACAATGGAGGGCGTTCGTTTCGACATGGAGCGCGGTATATACGTGTATATACGGTTCAATGAAGTTTCCCAAATGAGTTAAAGAAAGCAGGGAACTGGATCGGGATAATACAAAGCCGATGTGGGGGCGCTGGGGTAAACGCGGCCGGGGTATTGGAAGGAAGCAGGTGAACCTGGAGAGCGAAGAATATAAACGGATAAGAACACGCAACGACCGTGGAGGAAAGTATTTACCCGAGTACTTGGAACGGAAGCGGCGCGGCGGCCCGAGGAAGCGGAGTTACGGGAACGAACGGTCGTTCCCGGGGTGAAATGGGAACGAAGGGCGATAGAGGAGCCCACTTCGTTAACCGACGATAAAATCCACTCGACTTAATCGATCCTTTTTGTCTCTGCTCGTCTAGCTGCGCTCGCTGTCTTACTATCTCTCGCTTTTGTTCTCCGAAACTGGCGGATAAGCGCCTCGTTCTCTCGAGATCGAGCGAGAAGAATGGCCGGCCGCTCGCGTTGTTCGCGTATAGTTATGCGGCTAGTATCGCGTCTCGACGAGACGAAGTCGTCGCGGTGATTTGATAAAAAGATGAGGCCTCATACATAACCGCGACTCACCGCGATTGTCGTCGCCGTCGCCGTCGCCGTCGTTGTCGTTGTCGGCGAAACTTAGAGTCGCGGGGAGTTAAGTATCATCCATATTTATGGTCGCGCGCGCGTCTCTTTGCATTTCACAAGACTAACGTTCCGCGCGAATTGTCCGATCCACTTTTCTAACTTGCAGATTCACCGGGTTCTTCCCATCTTGTTAAACGCGCGAATCTGTTTGCGCGACGAGAAAGCACGGATTACTCTCAATATGCGGTCATTTTGCGCCGCATTCACGTCCTCGACGCTGAAATCCGGGCGCATGAAACTTTCATAGAATGGCGATTTTTCTCAATTTTATCACGTCGACTATTCGCGAGCCGTGTTTTGCGTCATGCAGAGTATTATATAAAATAAAATAAAATAATGAATTTTGAAGGTAAAGTATCACAGGCAGGGACTAAATAATATTTTTAAATGTTTTCATATCTTTCTGATGCGGCGAGAAGAAGCCGCGTAACGGTTGAAGGGACAGATAAATGAAAAAGAAATATTAAATTTCCACAAAAATTGTGCTGTTATAAAACGAATAGCTTTATGTTGCTAAACAGGCGTTTATTCATTCTTGTATTCTCTATACCTATATTAAATATTTAATGCTTTATGCAGATCATATCTGATTTCAGAAAATTGCTCTGTTTTGTTTTATAATTGAAATTAACACTGTTGTTGTATTTAACACTAAAACTGTCAAAGCAGTCAAAATAAATTAATGTAAATTTTAAAAAAATTACTCAAATTTATAACGGTATATTTTCTGAGATATTCCGTAATTCTTATTGCAATATATAAATGATTAAGTTTCTTTCTTTTTTCAAAAATACATATATACTGCAGTGCATTACTAAATAACAAAGATTAATCCGGTAGTTCTAATGTTAAATCAACTGACTGCTATTGACTTCTAAAAATCTTCTAAAAATTAAATAAACTTCTTTCTGTTATTTTTTCGCTTTACACACGCGATTGAAAAAATTCAAGAGCAGAATCCGCGATACTGATTGCACTTGCGTATTATTCATACATACCTACATATTAAAAATCTCGTGTCTACGTCTACGGACACAGAGCCAAGCATTTTCCTGCATTATTGCCGTCCGCGTAATATACGTAAAGAGGATTGCCGGTCATACGACGATCGACGATTTCAGAAGAATCAATCGTCCACGTCCGATCCGATGCTTGCTCGCCAGCGGCCGAAGCGATATAATATTTCAGAGCACGGATGCGCTATCGAGCGCGACGATAGCAAATGACAAGCAAATCGTCCTATCGCGATTGCGGCTAAACCGCGCGTAGCGCGACATAAACCGAAGTACGTGCTTGCGGAGCAAGCCGACGACTCGGTACTGCTGGCGTCGTTTCGCGAGATGAACGACATATCGAACCACCGGCGCGGCGCCGCGCGGTAAAACTTTCGCGTCAGTCAACGCGCGTCGCTTTTATGTTAAAAAGCCGATCGTGCAGAACGAACACAGTCCTGCGGGCTCGTTTTCGCGTGTTGCATTGAATCTTACGAGCGAGTGACGTGTGCATTAGTTCTTGTGCGCGCAGTTGAAGAAGTGGCGAAGGCTCGTTGGGTATCGAAAGACACTAATGGACACGTTAAAAGGTGGTGGACATGTGAAAGAGCTAATTCTGAAATGCGTTCTGCCACATCCCAATGTGGCATAACGCATTTCAGAATTAGCTTTTGAGCACTTGAAATTACTTGGGCTTGAAAGAGGCCGCTGAGGCTCAAAGGTTTCAAAAATCAAGTTAGAAGAAATGAAGAAGACAGCATTAAATGAGTTTTAATCACAATTCTATATTGGTATTAGTTATATATTTTATTCTTAGAAAAGATATAACGTCAAATTATAGTAATTTAATAAGTTTACAATATTTAATTATACGCTCAATGATTATCATAAAATTAGTAAGAAATGTAGTTAATCATAACATATTGGAAAACATTTTATTGGAATTATTTCGTTATGTTTCATAAAATATTGGATGAATATCTGCTGTTTATTATTTTCATATATTAATCAGAGGTATTACAAACTATAACAATTCTAAAAATGACCGTACTTTGCCAATAAAGAGTCGATCCTGAAGTTATTAAGAGTCAATTATCAAGCAGCCAGACGGCGTTTACGAATCATTTATATGCACGCAAATCGTCACTAAAGTGCTTCGATACTCGCGAGTTTACGCCGAGCATCATCGACACGGAAATAACACGCCTTCTTGCAACAACGTCAGAGATAAAATTTGGTTTATTACTAGCATTAGCGACTTTGACTGGTAGTGAGGCTTATGGAAGATTACATAGTTGCGGTTAAAGCGAGCGAGTTCGGGCCGAACCGGGAGGGGCAGGACAGAAAGATGCGAGAGACGGAGATGACGAGCGTTTTCCAATTAGAGTTCGTGAGAGTACGGGCGAACGATCGATGATCATCATACCCGGGTGAAACCAGTCTCGACCGAGCGGAAAGTATCGCGCGGTGGAGGAGAGCAGCGCGCGAGCAGGGGCAGGAACGATCCACATTCAGATCCTTTCCCACAGTGTCCGGTAGGCCAAAACGAGTCGAGCTGCCATCTCCACCTTCCATTTCACCTGTCCTGTCCGTCCCGGCTCTCCTTCGACCGGTCTCTTCGTTTGTCTTTTACCTTCATCCACAAAACCGTATATTGCCGTGCGCGACCATATATCGTCCCGCTACACCTCCCCCGAGCCTCGCTACCGTCGCTATTAATATCTATGGCCAACAACACTGTCTCTACCGATGTCAGTGCTCGGGGTAAGACAAGACATGCACATTTGCGAGCGATGACGAACGAGCTGAAATGCGAGTGAAGTAGATGACTTCGACCTCTCAGCCGTCAAAATTGACAGCTCCAAAATGATTGATGAAGCATATGGTCGAAGTACAAAATTTGTTTACGTATTATTTTGCAGCGTTGGATATTCTAATTTTCGAAAGCTCGTTTATGATGAGTAAAATTTAATAGTTTCCTTTGATAATCGTTCGGATATGTGGAATAAATGGATGAAAAATTCAGAGTAAGAAACTGGAATCATTTGCAAGTTGCACTTTAATTACTCTGATTTTGTTACTTAAACTGGATTTCGCAGATTATGGCCTTGATCCATTCACTCTCGCTCCGAATCTATATCTTAACTGCAATGCGAACTGAAATCTCGTGAACATGAGACTAACGGCGTCGTTTATGCGATCGCTTCTGCAATTAAAGAAGATTCAAACGAAGATAATGTAATAAATGTACATAAACTTTGTTAAATGATCGGAGCTATTGTGCGTATTTACTCGCGGATTCGCATCTCTTATCACTTGCAACTTGTCCATGTGTACAAGGCTTAACTCGTTTCTTGCCTCTGTCCTCGTTCCGTTCCTCGTCTCGAAATTTTTTGTTTCTTGCCCGGTGGGAAGCAGGTCGTAAACGTGAGGATGCTGGTTCCCTGACGGTTTTCTTCAACGGTGAGCCACGTGGCCGTATCTGGAATGCGTAGGTAGTCTCACACCGTCCAAAGTAGGGATCTTACCGATCGCGGTAGCATAAATGGTATACGTAAATGGTAACGGACACAGTTATGGATATTTTAGCAAAATGGGAGGATGGGAGACACTTCGAAGAAATGAGAGGTCGTTATTTTATAAAACGTGGTTCTTAAAGTATCTAATTTCAATATAGAAAGAGAAATACCAGTTGAAGCCCAACTTTTTCATGATTATTTTAATTATTAATCATAATTGTAAATTTTTTCTGATGAGTTTTTAATATTCCAAGATATTCTAGATATTGAAATGTATATTATTATTATTGGGCGATATTTTATTTTTAAGTCAATATAAATTTTTTTTTAATTGACTTGTTTTTTATTGCTGGTTCGATAAGTATCGTCACCGGTTGTGTCTTGCGTCACTCTGCAACTGCCATTTGCCATTTATACGCGTTCCAAAGTTCTGTCCTGGATGGATGGACGAGGGAGCGTATTGACTGCCGCGACTTTGAAACAATTGTCATTTTTCTCAGCTATACCAGTATCTGCAAGCGAGGAAAAGTGGGCGCGGGCACCGGGACACCCTGTATAATACTGGAATAACGTGGGATATCCGGACGCTGGCTGCATTCGCCGGTCGGCTGTATTGACAGCGAGCAACTTTTTTCTTCCCGATAGTTTGTCCTCTCTATCACACTTCCAAGTTCCCAGATCGTAACAACTTCGGCAAGAGATATCGTACCGATCGCACCAACGATCGAATCGTGAAGAAGCCAGCCCCAGCTTTTAGCGAAACTTATGCGGGGAACGTGACTGCGCCCCGGTACCGTGTCGAAACTCGGTCGATTTCGTGTTTTCCGCGTCGAGGATTCCTCCGAAAATTGATAGCGTTTCCGATTGACGCGATTCTCGAGAGCTCGAGAGCATGCAGTTAGACTCAATTTTCGCGAGTTCGTGTTTGTATACGAGTCCAAACAGAATTTGGAAATTAAACGTATGATGAAAGACTCGAAAACTAATTATTTAACTCTCTTTGTGTTACTAAAATTCGCTTTTAGTTAAATAGAAGTAAAGGAAAAAAAAGAGAGAGAGAAAAGAAGAATCTTAATGGGATAAGAATCGCATTCGATTGCCTCTCGCGATAATACCTGTAATCCTTTGTCATTTTGGGGTGGAAAAGTGCTGTTCACGTAAACTCGAAAAGTTGCAGACAACAACGATTTCCGTGAATCGGGTCAGTGGCCGTGTACGGCCGGCCGCTTAACTTGTCTTCGTGTGCTTCACTTCGGAAATGGCAGACGATTACAAACGTCATCTCGTGAGCCAATCCAATATACCTCCGTACGATTGGTTCGTATTAGTTTCGAAAGTTAATCGAAGGGATCTTCGGCAGGTGTCACGATGGCGCAGTCACGTACCTACCCCTCGCGCGAGTTCGGAAAGCCGAACCGATTTCTTTACGACAGTCGGAGAAATTACACGCGGATATACACACCGCCGCTCCCGGATATTGCAAATTTCATTCCGTCAAACGAATTTCCGTCAACCGTAGAATCTGTTATATTAATCTGTTTCCTTAATTAAGTATTCCACACGGGTTAATGTAGAGCATGATTGCGTCTTAAAAAAAAGTCACGGTTTTTCTTTGCCACATGAAAGAAGTCATACAAATTTTCAAAATGTATATTCAGAGTAAGTCTACAGAAGATACGGCGATTAAGCAATGTTGCAGGACACAAGATACACTTAAACATCGAAAATTGATGTATTATAGCCCGTGCTTATGAATATTAATTCGCAATGTGTGAAGCGGCGAACGTTTCCATAGAGTTAACTCTTCCTTTTATGTTTGAGTAACATCGTGCTCTCGATAAAACTTGCTCTTAAGCCGGAAATCAATTAAGAAATTAACGTGGCTACGGATTAGGTAGGAGAGATGCTGAGGTTTTAGAGATTCTCTCATAAAACTCGTTTGCCAGTAAACTGCCGTTAGATGCGGCGGCTTGTGATGCCGCTTCACTTCCGCCATCACCCAATCTCGAAGGGAAAATCCTTTGTCGATAAAATGTCGAGAGGTCGAGTGCAGCGGCGGATGGGAAACGGGGTTACCTTTTATACATACGGGGTATGTATAAAATGTATACATACATAATATATATATATATATATATAAAATTCTGGTTCATGCGAGTGCCTGATTGTATTCCGCAATGCGGATGAGCGATAACGCCGGACGGGAAAGAAATATTTGTTTCCCCATGTTATATAATGCATATTAAACGCGGTCTGCTTAAGCGCGATAACAAGATACCTACAGAATATTTAACTGCATCAAGTGTAAGTTAGATATGGTCGCTTTAATTGAGGCAAAGTCAGGTTACAATCGAGACACTTTTCTCAAACGAAAAGTTAGGGAAAGATGTAGAAGCTCAAGAATTAGAGATTTTTATGACAATGCTCGTTTCTGCCAACGGTTAACTTTAATCTTAGGTTAACTCAATCTTCGTCTCTTTCTAACTGTCGCCCTTAGAAAGGGACGAAGAATGAGTTAACCTAAAGTTAAAGTTAACCGACGTTGGTAGAAACGGCCATTATTAAGATTTTTTGAATTTTTAGGTAATGTTAAGATTTTTACATTAAGTAAAATAAAATAAAATAAAACATTAAAATTTAGAGAATTTTTTTAGATGAAATTTGTTGAAACATATTATCAGTACTGAAGTAATATTCAGCGGTCAAGTCCAGATAAATAGATCTGTGTAAGGAATTTCTGTATTATATCAATATGTAATCAATAAGAAATTCAGGAGGAAAATATGCAACCACACAGCAGTTACAATTTCTTTTCGCCGTTAACTTTCTCGCCGCGCTTTAATCTTTCCGCGCTCGCAAACTTGCGGACGTTGTTTTACTGTGAGTTTTACTTCTTAAGATACATCATGTGTATATACTGAAGACGAGGGTAACAAAGTGGTGAGATAAAGCGCAGAAGAATAGCTGTGAGGACGGGAGAGACGGCGGGAATTAAGTCACGCCCGCTGTGCTAGGCAAAAGAAAAAAAAAAAAAAAAAAAAAGAAATGCGCCTCGTAGGAGCTCGTTTATATATGTTCGACACGGTCGGCTTCGCGGTACTGTGCTCGCTGTCTCTTGCCGTAGTTTTCAACGCCAACCGTACTGCTCCGCGCCTCATATATCCTTCTACGAGTTCCACTTACAAAGGAGCGGCCTCAATTTCAAGCGGCGACGAAATTCGCGAGCGAACTCCGCCAAAGTACTTACCGGGACAAGGAGCGACGAGCGCGTCGTTATTTGTCAAGTATTATTAAATGGCGGCCGTAGCAAAATTTCGCAAATAAGAACGTAACGCGGCAGCGAGACCGGGCGAGCGACGACGCGACGGTGGGGTCTCTGAAATTCGCATATAACAGCGAATGCAGCGAACGCGTGCATTGCGGAATTGCATATTGTACGAAATACACGCGCGAAATACGCGCAAGTAAATTAGATTATCTCCGTTGGTTTTATGATTCGACATTGGTGACGCCTTTCGAACTGTAATTAAAACGAAAGGTCCTTTTTTTTTTTGACAAAGTGGCCGCGATATCCCAGAGATTTTTGTGAGTTATGAACCGCCATTGCATTAATTGCAACATTTTTGAACGACTGTTCGCGAATGTTTTTGCGAATGATACTTTTTTGTGCACGACAACTCCCTCGTGTATTAGCTCCAGCAATTAAAACGGAAATACAATGGTATGTCCGTAACTTTCCGACGGTTAACTGGATATTTGCTAGGGAACATGCGTAGGTTCTGCCGTCGTTCCATGATTTTTTTTTATAATTACGCGAAAGGCTAATTTCTAGAACTCTCTCGCGTTTAAATTATGCAAAACAAAAACTTTGCTCCGTTCGGCAAACCAGCAGGACAGAAGATCGATATGAATTGTGGTAGACAATAATTTCAAGTACTTTAAACAAACTGTGGAAACTTATTACTTAATTTTCTAAATTATTAGCATAATGTTTGTGTTTTTAAAAATTTGAAAACAAAATTATTTACAAGTTCTCTTTTTTCTTCTTTTAGTTTTACAACAGAATTGTCACACATTTTCTGCACGCGTATTATTTGAGTGAGAGAGATATATATATATATATACATATTTGGGATTTTGTATTTTATATAATATAAAATCTCCGGCTCGCGTGTACCATCTATCTTTCCAGCGCATAACTCTTTCCTTTAATTTCGCCGGTATTACATCCGCCGGAAAATTTGCGTCACGTTGAATACGTGCCCAATCGCTCTTCGAGCCTCCGCTCTGGCGAGAAGAATCACGACGCGGATTCCATAGGCGACCAATAAATAATACCGAACGAGCCGAGTAACAAAATATCGCGCGTATTCGACTTGCCGAATACGTTCTGAGTGCCCGTCCTATTCGTACGTCGTGCAAAGAAGGAGAAAAAGAAAGGAAAAGGGAAGAAACGGCAATGGCCATTTGGCAGAAATGAAGTCGAGAAACTGAACTGGCGACGAGGACCGAGAAGGTCGTAGGTAACCCGCCTCCAAGAACGGTTCTTCTCTGCTGGTGGTGACACGGCACCGTGGTGCACTAGCTTGCACCGCCATACTACCTGCTATATATGTAGGATAGGAAGAAGATAGGACGCGGATAACCCGGGCCATGAAGAGAGTCGGGAACGAAAAGCATGCGAGAGAGAGAGAGAGAAGCGACGGAGTCTCACACATACGGGGGATTCACACTAAAGCCCACCACGCTGTACACCACACTGCACTGGTAGAATTGTGTTTGCCCTTCGAACTTGCGCGGCCGTGCGCCAAGAGACGCGACGGCAATTTACATCTTAAGCGCGTTCCACACATCGGTTCGGCATCTTTCGGCTCTTGGCGGTGCGTTTTTGCGGGCAAGACAGGCAGACAGGCAAGCTGGTTATTTGGTCGGTCGACACCCTATATAGCGCTTTATGCAGCATTAAAGCCACGAATTGTTAGCCGTCGAGGAAATTGGATGGTGAACGCATCTCTATGTGCGATCAGGATCACCCATCGATCTGTATGTGTGTACGTGCGTGTGGTGAACGCGTGCGGCTTCGCAAGCCACACGTGCCACTCGTGCCAGTTCGTGTTCGACGGAAAAACGAGTGGGTAGTAGGTCCTTTCGACAGCCTTTTTCGGTTGTCCCGCGGCAGATAATCTCGTCTAAATGGTATATCCGACGACGTTGCGAGTCGTTAAGGAGCGGCGGTGCGTCGCCGACTCGCCGTGGCTGCGATTGCTTTTGGCCCTATCCATGCTGAGTCACGGACCGATGTTTGCGGAGCATAATGGATTTGACGTAAAAAACAGATTGCGAGAGCGTTGCACTCTCTCGAAATGATTTTTTTCCTCTCATAAAAAAGAGTAACACACGCCGGAATTACTGCGCCAGCAGCGCCCGCGCCGCGCCGCGCCGAGCTTTGCATACGCCATTTACAAGAGCACACATTGATTTATTTATCTATTACGTGACTTCCATTTATTTATGCACAAAGATTGCTTATAAAAAATTTGCTCACGGCATTCCCATTTTCCAACATTCCTTTTTGCGTAGAATAATTTTGTAGAATGCAAGTTTTATATTTATCAAATTATTTTATTCTTTTTCATAAACATGCGCTTTATGATATGTTTTACACACCAAAGTTGCAATTCAAATTTCATGAAACCCATTTTCGCTACATATGTATTTCTATTTTTATTTTTATTGCATACGTGAAATATAATGCGTCCCAGATTATAATATACAAAATAATATGGAAAATAGAAGAAAAAAAAAACGCACTATCAAGCAGACGCATTCATTGCAGATTCCTTTTATTCTCGTTTATTTATTAGAAAACATTATATCTTCTATTTATTTCATTTCTTTGTAATTGTATAAATTAGATTTTTACTCTTGTTTGCGTTTTTCTCTTTCCGCTTCAAAAGCGTGACAAACAAAGCGATAGAACTTTGAACATTGTAAATAAGCTATGAACACACGGTGATAGTCGCGGCTTGATAATAGAGTTGCATCGCCCCGGGTGAATCAGAGATGCACGATACGAGCATCGGTGCGAGCTTTCGCGTATTTTACACTTTGGAAAACATCCCACGGACCAGCGAACCACAAAAGGACAAACATTCCCGTGTGTGCGCGTCCACCAACGTTCTCTCGCTCTCCCTCTCTCTCTCCCTTTTCCTCTCTCTCTCTCTCTAGATCCTGAGGATCCCACGGCGGCGGATGTCTTTGTTTATCGAAACAGGTGTATTGGAAGCGTAGCTCATCGGACGCAAAGCGTAGCGCAGTAACGTAAACAATTGTTAGCATACAGTGTTCGGTGTCTCGGGCACCTGTGAACTTCGTATTAGTGGCCCCGACGCGACGGGGGGCTGATCGTAGAAAGGTCAAACAGGGAATTTCGAAGCGCGTTGAATACCTATAATCGCGGCTAGCAGTAATTAAAAATGCATTAAATTATAATAATATGCGGAGCATTTCAATAATTTGCAGGGTGAGAGAGTGGCAATCCGGGCGTCCGCTTTTCGCAAATGTTAATTATGTATTATGAAAGTACAATTATTTCACGACTTATAATATTTGTTGTGCCACATTTATGTCGATAATTAATGATAAAATTTGTATAAAAATCTTTGTAATGTCATATTACCGGAATAGACGCATTTTTCCGTAAATGCAATACGATTCATTCAATGTTACTTGATTGGAGAACGATATTGTACAGAGCCAGCATGCTATAGGCGATCTATTATAAAAATATACGTGAAACGAGAATTGAGAGTTAAAGAAGTATACCTGTACTTAAAGAGTGAGCTTTCGAAAGTTTTTTCTTCGAGAGCAATCTTTGGATTAGGTATACGGATAAATATAGGCGAAATTATTTGCATTCGAAGAAATTACGTAATTATATTAGCTACTTTCATTTCGAGATATTTTTACGTGAAATGCATTCAGGCAAATTGGTAACGAAGTTGCTAACTCAAAAAATCTCGAGTAGAATAATATCGTCAAAGCGATGCACTTCGTCGCGTCGTTCAAAATTAATGAGCGCGAGCATTTTCCTCCTCGCGTAAGACTCAACTTTTAATGAGGGAAATTGCAAACGCGCGCGCGCGCGCGCGTCGCGGCATTATGCTTCTTATCTTATCGGGAAGGAATAGGGATGGAACGATAATTTCAGGATGAGCGCGTGGAACGCGTTAAAAATTGAAACACATAGTTCCCTCGAGGCCCCCGCGCGCAAAGAGCAGCCGGTCTCGCGATAAAGCTTGAAAACTGACAGGGAGAGGGTTAACTCGCGGTACACCCTCGAAGGAGATGCTACGTATTCGAGACCAAAGTGATGAGTTTCTCCGAGACTACATCGCCGCTATTCACTAACAGCATACGGAGCGAACTAGAAATTGCACACTGTACAAATGCATTGTTGCCTCGCATCGGCCGGGATCGAGCAATGACCGATCTCAACGTTAAATGCCAGCTGCGGTGAGGTCGGTTAGCTTTAATCGTGCGCCAACGCCGTGAAATTCCCGCTTTTATTAAGAGGACATAGCATTGCTGATTTTTAGAGGTTTTCGAAATTCCATGGCGGATACGATCGAAAAGGCATTTCATCACGGTTGAATAAATCGCGTTACCATTATTGTCAGATGCATGATTTAGAAAAGGGTATTAAATGGCGAATGAGTTAGCGAATTGTTATCGATACAATGACTGTATGACAATTTCCTATTTTTCTCTTGATATATAAGTATTATATTTCTCTTTTTCGACAAGTAAAAATTTCTTATCTTGAGGAAGAAAATACCTTAAAGCTGGCAACATTGTTTGATAGCAACTTCATATAGTAATTTCTTTAATGTTTCAAAAATATTAATCGAGAAGTTTTTATTTCTTTACAAAATTTATGATATTTTCTTGCAAATCGATTTTTTCAATTACTGATTTTTTTCGAGAAAAATACCATAACCCGCGGTAATACCATAACCGACGATATTACATGATTTCCATGACGACGATCTGTCGTGAATGCCATGCGGAAAAATGCTGTAACGCAAAGAAACGCTCTTCTCGCGGAGATCGCTGAACGAGAGCAGCGGATCGTGGCATTGCTATGAGAATCGCTCGTAGCAAGAATTCGAAGCGCGTGTGCATCGAGGCTTTTGCGGTCAGGGAGGCATTGTAGAAAGTTCGATCGGCAGGAAAACCGGCAGGCGAGTGATACGTGATTTCTGATGCCGCAATACCGCTGCCGTGCTTCCTTCCGCATCGTCGTCTGGGTCAGCCGGAGGAACGGCGGCGCAGCCGCCGGCCGGCCGGCTGCCGCGCCGGGTCGACCAGGATGCAGCTATCGCCGGACGCGAAAGATCAAACGGCGAAATTCCCCCGGGAGGGATGCGGTGTTTCCCCTTCGTGCCGCCGGAGGGTTACTGGAAAGGAGATACAAAGAGCCGGGTAACCCCTTACGGCGCTACGCCCGGATCTGGTACCACAGTTGTGCATCGTGTTGTACAACCTGGCTTTACCTGCAATATTGGCTTCACCTGCAACGAGGCGTATGCGCGCGCGCGCGCGAGCGCGAGCGCGCATCTCGCAACCATTCTTGTCTCGTGATATCGTTCACGTTATCGTACTCCTTCCCCTTCGCGCGATCTATAAAAAGTATCTCCTCGGGAGTTATTCCGGTTTATACCGGATCGAGACGAGACCCTTTTTGCCGCTGTTAAAAATACTCCGGTGGAATTAATTACGGTGGTTCATTCACGTTGAGACGTCGACGCTGTTCTTTAACGTCGCGAACAAAGTGACGAGGCTTCCTCTTGTCCCCAATCGATCGTTCATCGAGAAGAAAAGTAATCGCTTCATTATATTAGCTGCTTCCTTTTTTTTTTCGTTATTATGAGATAAACAAATAATGTTCTCTTATAAATGAAAATATCAGATATGTTTTCTCTAGATTATCCTCGAGCATCGCGAGGGAGCGCGATGATATACGTCGACGTGTCTCGCCGTTTCTCCGCGAGATAAACGCGATTCCAGGCGAACTATACCTAGATCCCATCCGTTGAATTACCTATTCGGAAGATAACGTTGAATTACGTAAAGTGCGTCAGTAAATAGCCATCCGCCATTATTTCCCGCGGTAGACTCGGCAAAGTCTTACTGTTAGTGCGCACATTGTACGACATTGCGCTAACGAGCTATCCTAATATTTGCCGCGGCTTATTGGTATAACCCGCGATACATCGTGATTTTACTTGCAGCCTTAAGACGTACTCTCCAAAGTTCAGACTAATTGTAAGTAGCTTCCCATTGTAGTGGCGCAACGGGTTGTTATTTATCGAGTTGGGAAATTACCTCCCCCCGGAGTGCGCTTAATAATCGAAACGATCGTCGTAAACGCATCTCCCCGGGCGTGTTATGCCGCCCGTTATTTCCGCGTCGACACACGCGCTGGTCTAATTCCATACATTATCAATTGGCGAATATGTATTGCGAATTCATCGTGAGTGGCAGAGAGGCGGATAGGGAAAGGGGAGAGAGAGAGTGAGAAATAGGAAGAGAAATAGAGACAGAGAACCTCTCCGCGGTTCGTCTTCGTGCTATCGATTCTCAACCGGTCTAGGTCGTGCTATTCGTCGGTCGGAGTAGGTCTAACCACCCTCAATCTTCTCCAAATCCGCGCTTAACCCGCTATTGTACCGGCGAGAAGAATCTAGGAGCTGGAAAGAGCTGCACAGGCTGCTTATCACAGACTTACAAACTATACGGAACATTCCTCAATGGCGAATACTTTGACGAGCTCGGGGGCGATTCTTTGTTGGCGAAAATTCGTGGATATTTCCTCTTTTCGCGTTGTAGCGATCTTAAAGATCGAAGCGCGTACTATACATTACATATTTTAACCAATTGATCAAATAAAAATCAAATATCAATTAAAGAAAAATCTGGAATAATTAAAACTTGTATTACAAGATCCTGGATATTGTTTTATCCTTAATTTAAGAATTTAAAGAACAAATATATGCACGTTATGTATAAATATACCTAATAATATAAAATGGTTGTAAGAATTTTTAAAGGTCGATAGATGAAATTATGCTGAATTTTACAGCTTGAACAGTTCCATTTCTGTCTTGTTACGACGATTATAATGTGATCGACATCCTTCATCCTAAACGGTATTTACGCAGAAACCTAACTGCCTGTCAATAATCGCGCACGAAGGCGTGAAGGAAACGCACGTGCTGCGTGGATGCTCGTGCATTGACGACGGATTAACTCTGCGAAGATTAAAGAGACGCGGAAGTTTTCCACGAGTTTTATTCTCTCGCTGCATCGAGAGTGTCGCGGTACATAACGACCACGGTCGTTCTCTCTCTCTCTCTCTCTTTTTCTCTCCCTCTTGCTGTCCCTCCTTCTCTCCCTCTTTCGCTCGCCTTCTCTTCGAAAGGCGTTCACACGCCGCATGCTCGATTACCAAAGAGCCTCTTTGCAACAAAAGCTTCTCGTAGCAGTTAGCCGTATCGAGTCGAGATCGATCGGCGAAGTGGTATATAGTGGCTGTAACATTGTGCGCCGCGCGGCGAACGCGGCAGGCAATACCGATAATATCGATGACGGTCAATGGCCAACGCAGATTAGGTACCTCTAATCGACAGTTACGCAATGGAAGCGTCACTATACGTGACGTCGATTAATGGTCGATTTGCGAGCTGGTGGTGTTGTGCGCGCGTCGGACACGTACCAAAGTCTCCCCCTTTTTTTTTTCCCCTCACACGCGCCGCTTCACGCGAAATCTCGCCTCATGATCAACGGAACGGCCGTGCATCACGCGTCATTTTTCATTTCGCGCGCGGGGTTAAATGCGCGAACGTGGGAGGATAATCCAATAAATGTGCGCGCATCGTACATCGACGACATAATCCGACTCTTGAGCCAAATTCATTGCGGCGCGACGCTTAGGCGCGACCAACAGCGGTGATCATTCGTGACGCGCGCGACCACCCGCGAGTTGAACAACGTCTCCGCCACCGAGTTATGAAAGCGGTGGGCGTGCTGCAGGTGGTGGTGCAGGCGAAAAAGGGACAGGGGTAAAGGGAAGTCGGATTTATTGCACCCGGGCAATCTGCCGTAATCTAGGCGAGCGTGGCGAAGACACGGATCGTGGATCTACGGTTAACTACGTTTTCAACGCTTGATTATCGCGTTTCACGAATAAGCACCCCCGAGTGCGTGCTTGGAGGTGGCTGGCTGGCAAGCAAGCTGGCTGGCTGGCTGGCTGGCTGGCTGGTTGCCGGTCGGAAAGTTAACCCAAACGTGGGGCGCACACGGGGAGGGAACGGCGAGAGAACGGTCTAGGCGTGGCTGCAGCGACGAGAGACGAGTGGAAGAGGGAGGAAGAGAGCGCGTTGCATTAGCCGCAGATTGCGTTTATACGCCATAGCGACGCGCGGAATTATGTACCGTCGAGCCGCCGGCGCCGCGCCGTAACGTCGCGCGCCATTATTTCACAGTGCAAATAATTAGTATTCCGGTGAACGAGTGCGCGAGGGTGAGGATGGGAGGGAGATAGGGAAAGTGCACGCGCGGGTGAATAGGCACGCGCGCGCGTTCACGCTCATCTCCTTTCCTCCTCGTTCGTTCGTGTCACAACGTTGCCTTTGCTCCGGCGCGGCGTGCGTTACCGTCGCGAAATCGAGACCGTCGCACCCTCGCATTCTGTTATATTGCACCCTCCCTCTTCCTTCTTCTCTCTCTTTCTCTCTCTGTCTCTCTTTCTCTCGAAACGCGCGACACGACACTTCCGCGACTGTATCCTACGCGCGTATGCATTGACGTGCATTCAGCGACGTCGATGGTAACAAGCATGCATGACGATGGACGTACTCGTGCGTTTCCAGCGAAAGGCTCGCTTTGAAGCAGTCTCGGACGATCGCTGTCGAATGCGGTGGACAATTCTTTGAAGTCGGAAAATGTCACGGTTAATTTTTAACAAGAGAGACGGAGAGGGAGAAAACTCGTTTCGTTCGCTTTTAAAGGGAAAGCTCGTAATTTAAGGTTTTGCATCGAAGCAAGGTTTAAGCTGCCTTAAAGACTAAAGGAACCTATCTAACATAACAAAAAATATGTTATGCAATCAATTAGAAATTAGAGAATAAGATGCGATTTTTGGTCGGGCTGGATCTTGGTAGTCTAATAATAATATTTCTGTGTGGAATTTTGTATACTTTTTCCAACTCACAATCAGTAAACTGCGTGCTGATTATTCACACTTAAATCGATCCTAATCGATTTAAATTTTGATTCTACTAAGCATCTTTTTTAAATCTCTGTGAAGAATTTATTGCGAAAAATGTCACCCCAGCCAAGGTTCGAACCTGGATTAGACCTCCCTCAATCCGTGACAGGCGTCTAAAAATATATCAGCTCTCGCACGTAAACCGTTTTTTAAGTTTTGACGATATTGAGAATCAATATTGCAGGATTACGGGCTTTTTCATCACATCGCAACGAATCTGTGATGAGATATACCGTAAGTTTGTTAAACTCGGAACGTACTGAAATTGAAAAATGACTTCATTCCTAATGAACTATTTCGTCAAGGAATATTTTGAGGTCTCGATTAACAGGGAGCGAGCTCATTCCACGAGTCAATTCATATTTACGCAACAATAATACTTGAACGACGACAGCGTTCACGGTTAATGCACGCTACAGACTGCCACTTCCGTGCGCATTAAAGCTTTCTCTGCTCCGTTTCTGTGATGCACACTCGTATGGGCGCCGCCGAACTTTATACCGCACAGAGCCGCGCCGTGCACTGTTTTGTCCCGGTGATTTGCAGCATCTGCGGCTAGCACCTCCGAGCCAACCACCCAGCCAGCCAGCCAGCCAGCAGGCGAGCAGAGTGAGTAGGTCGTCGTCGGGTTCATCCACGGCGTCGCGTCGCACCAGAAGGGGGAACGGGGGTCGTGAAAATTATTTGGAATTAGGCGATGCCGCGATTTACGTGCCTCTCCGGACCGTCGTCTGGCGGATGGATGGCGATTATATATACGGGGGGATAAACCAGGCGTCGCGAGAACCGGAATACCGTCGTCGTCATCGTCGTTACGGGCGACGAGAGTTGTAGCGAGGACGACACTAACGCAAGGAAATTGCATTTCCGCCGAAATTACTGGGGCCAGGGGGCGTGCGGGCGGAGCGGGTTATTAAAATGGAATTATTATTAAAACGGCTAATAAACCGCGCGAGAGAGCACCGCCGCCGCCGCCGCCGCGCCGCGCCGTTGAGTTACGTCGCGGCTACGTGAGAGTTGCGGATGTTAATTCTTTTACGATTACGTAAAGTGCGGATGTGCGCGACGGCGGTTGCGCGACCGGTTATCAAATTTCGCCTCTCCCCCTTCCCCCCCTCCCCCCCCCCCCCCCGCCTCCCCGCCGCCGATTCAGATGCGCGGCAACAGTTTATCGCAGTTGAATAGCGATACTGCATAAAACAACGCTTCATAATACCTATATATGAACGTAATATATATGAACGTATAAACATCGGGTGTAGCGATCGGATTAATTGAAATTAATTGAAATTAACGAAAAGCGAGTTTGTATCGCCACTTTTCAGGTTTTTGACACAATACAGCTTCCTTCATTAAATCAGTAAATATACTGTTTCGTGATTAATTAATCTCGAACAATTAATCGTTCTATATATAATTATGTAAATTCCTTGATACTGTCAGTTGCACATTAGTGCAATTAATAAACAGTGTTATTTTTTTAGTCAGGATCACAATTACCACATAGAGACACATATACGCGCTCGTATATATTTTATTTAGTGTACTATCATTTCGTATCGCGCGGCTTTTACCACAACTCGATTAATGTCTCCGCGCCGTCTTGATTTGACATATGATGGGGCGAGACGTTGTCCTTTTTTGGATTGCCAGCCACGCTTTTCCGCAACATTTTCCACGATCGTATAGTTTTTCGCGAATGAAGAAACCGCATTTTCCGTCGACAATTCGCGCGTTCATCTCTCACAGTGATCTCACCGCGGTCTCCTGAAAAACTCACGGTTTTCGTGTCTCGCGCGTTTCTCCTACGTCAGTACGTCGGGACGCGAACGGCGTCCCCTTATCGCTTTTGCGCTCGCTGCAACGCTTTTCGCGGCCGCCATAAATATTTCCGCAATTGAATTTGAGGAGAACAATGGCTCCGTACTCGAGCGCGATAAATCAGAATCTATCTGCGGAACGCGAAGAGGAAGAAGAATCTGCAAGGTACGCCGATATCGGGCGTACTCGATAATCGCAGAGATTACTAAGAGGAAGCACTTATCCCGTTCAATAAACAAGATAATGATAAGGAATAGGAGAAAAAAGATGCGGAATGATTCGCAGATAAAAAATCAGTTGTGACGTAGAAGTGCTAGTACCACTTCAAACACAACAGTAGTTATAATTTATAATCACCAAGAAATTAGATACTTATTAAAAGAAAAATAATTATATTTTTTTATAGCAAGAGAGTTTCTGCGTTATTTGTAGCTTAATGATTTCATTATTAAGATAAAATAAGGCGTCAAAAATAATGCTTTTGAACAACATTTTATATAAAACCGTCAATATATACATATATTTATAACTACAATATAAAAATAATGCTATTATAGTGTGCGATATGAGTAAAATATAAAATATTAGTCACTCATATTATTAATTCATAATATCAAGGTTACAATGCAATGCAATTATGCCAGATAATCGCGAACGAAGATAAAAATTATTCGCAGTTTTGTCTCTTTGAAGTTAAGTGATATAAGTCAACAATAAGTCAGACATCTGACGAAGTGTCGCGGATAATTGTTTCGGCGTGACGTAAAGTTGTAACTTGTTTCCCCTCCGTAACCATGAAAAAGCCATTGAGCTAAATGACTTTTACATAAAACTGTTTCGTGAACTTCTTTGTTTCTTGAAATAAAAGAAAATAAAACAACTTGTACCATTGTTGTCTTGTCCAACAAATTGTATTTTTATGTAGGAGTGAATTACATCCAAAGTAGTTCACGTTAATGACCTTATCACTTTTATATCGTAAATCACATCGGTATTGCGAAGGTTAATCATCGAGTTAAGGGAGATGAAATGGGATTCCTATTAATTGACCCTTTTATTACGGAAAAAGGCAAATGCAACACACATTCTTTGTACGGCATCCTATCTTTTTGTAACCACAGTTGAACGATTTGAAAAGTATTTTTCTAGAGAACGTTGTAGTATACTGACGATACACAATACAGAACAAAAGCGGCAACACTTGTTCTACGGATTCTTTGACCAATTTGGCGTCGACTGTTTGGCAAAGCAATAAAAACGTCTCGAAACGAGCGGTTTTTCAATTAATCTAACGGAACGCAAACAGGTAGTGAAATATTGCTGTTCATTTTATTTGCAATAAGTTCTTAATTTGAAGTTTATTTACACATGGAAATTAAAGTTTAAATATTGCACGTTGAAAATTAAAAGTTATGAAAGAAGAAAAGAGAGAGTTTAATTAAATATTTATTAAGAAAATGATGGAATCTAAATTGGTGAAGAAATTTATAAATTAGAAAAGTTGTATAATAATTTATAGATTAGGAAACAATGCATATTTTAAATACTCACAATATTTTTATCTATAATAGATATTAACGCCTGCTTTTTTGTATAAAAACTTTCTTTATCACAGCGGTTTTTAATAAAACCAGACGTGCAATTTTTCATCAATCGGAATGAACCGGTGGTAAAGAGACTCCAGGGCACTCGATACGACGACAGATCGACGAGATTATTTGTTATCGTCTTACCTTTGATGTCCCGTCGTGCGGGAAGCAATACTCCGGCGACTGCTCACCTGTTAGGAAAGACCATGTAAATTGAAAACTCCCGGTCGATACGTCATAACGTAACGACGCCAGCCGCGCTACGAGTTTCAGTCAGCCGGTGAGCCATTAGCGACGATTAATTAGGAGGCTTTTACAAGCTCGGCTGCGCTTTTATCGACTTCGCCCGATTGCTTTCCCACTTGACCGTTTAAACTCACTCTCCGTCTCTCTCTCTCTCTCTCTCTCTCTCTCTCTCTCTCTCTCTCTCTCTCTCTCTCTCTCTCTCTCTCTCTCTCGTTTCTCTCTCTCTCGTTTCTCTGCTATACCCTGCTCTCCCTTTCGCACTATCTCGCGTACCACCCCTGCATGGGCTCGTTGCTCTCTGCCTATCGCTCTTCGTACCTCTGCTCTCCTCTCATCCTCTCGCCGCCGTCCTTCTTTTGCCCTTCTTTGCCTCTTCCTGCTCCTTTGTTCCAGCCATCGTTGCACCGGCGCGGCGCAGCATTCCTTTCCGTGCCCCTTTCCGTGCAAACTCTCTGCTCGCCACCGCCACCATCGCCGCGCCGCGAGACGACCGGCAGTACTACGAGTCCACGGGGAATCGAGAAATACTGCGGAAATTCTGGATTAAAGTGAAACTTTAGTTGCCACCTGGGCCGATGGCGGTGACGGCCGACAGGCCGCTTCTTCGCGAAGAACGAACTCGCCGAACCGGCAGAGCAGCGAGCGCTAAAATCCACCGTCGACCCGTTTAATTTCTCACAATTGTCATACTGCGCAGATGAAGAGAGTCCATTAAAGACTCTATTAATAAATAACAGATTCCATTATCTTACGGTGCCTCACTGTAAAATTCTCTTTCGACTTGCGCGGGAAATGTTTTGGAAGAAACGCGTGGGAAAATTATAAAGACGACAGGTAGGACGAGATTGTAGGAGTTGAATGAAAATGGCGGAAGGCGCAATTTGTCAACAATGTCTATAAATTCCGCGAAATTTAATAGCGCTTCCGCGAAGTGCATAATGGAATATAACTTTATCGGCTATAACTATACGTCGTAACTGCATCAATCACTTTGCGCTATTGCAGGTAAGAGCGGATAACTATTGTCTTGCACGCGAGTATTGGAGGGTTAAAGGCTGGTTCAAGGGCCGGGAGCGGGTCGATCGCTCTGGCTTTGATATTAATATCACAGTCGAGTTTGCCGCTGCGACGAGAATAAATTCTTCCGATAAGTACAGTCGAATCGAATCTCCAGACTCGTGAGCCAGACTTGCTCGCGGAGTCGTCGTATTTGCCGTCTCGGTCGGAGCAAAGCGGAAATAATAATCATTTATTGGAGGTTCAGTATCTCCCTCTCTCGTGTTTGCGCTAAGTGATGTGCTACGATTAAGTCGTTGCATGTAAAATATCGGATTTCGGAAGTTTATGTTTTACGGAAAGCCTTTCTAGAGCGAATATCTCTTCTGATAAATATTACACATAACGTTAAATTGACATTTTTTTTTCTTACGAAAGAATATCCCGATTTTTGTAAAATGTTTACAATTTTTTAACTACGATTAAACTTCCTACATTTGATTGAAAATTAATTTTTATGATTACAAAAATTGCTTGTTATATTTTGAATATTAGATTCTTTTGATTATATATTATATTTTTAATTTTTATACATTTTGTTCCTTTAAAAGATTACTCGAAAATTGTTGATATAAAATTAATACTCCATAAATCTCGAGATCTTAGCATAAACTACGAAAACAATGCGAAATTAAATATCTGTCGGTGTATATTTAATGTTTTTAAACTGATGAAATCCGTGGCGCGGGTTCAAAGTTTCCTTATGTGATAACTTTCATGTGTTTTTAAGGAAAGAATAATGCCGGTCTCGGGCTACCCCGAGGGAGAATAAACATAGCTGACAGCGAAATTGTATCGACGGGGGATAGCTCGGGCGAATAATTTTCTAAAGAAAATCGCGAGTACACACATCGAGATAGCAATTTATATGAAAATGGTCACGCTGATATGTTGAAGGATATTTTTACAGGCTGTTCTGTTTATCCGCGATATTACCTTTAATGTTAGGTTTTAAATGACGAAAATATGTATATTGTATCCTAATTCCGATCGATCGCGGACTAAAAGTTTGATTAACTAAAATTAATGCGTAAAATTAAGGTTTAGCGAGCAGCTGATTTGACTGAAGTCAAAGATCGTAAAGACCGCCTCTACGAGATAAAGCTTAATACGGAAGGAAAAGGGAAATGTTTTATCAACGTCACGTTTCATCAACGAGAAGGAACTTTGCGATAACTTCGCGATAACTGAGGAAACTCGTGATAAAAGAGCTAAGGCGGTTCGCGCCACGATCGAGCGTTTCAGCCTTATCACTGTGCGATGCCGTCCTTATCGAAACGATAGTTATCGCACGAAAGAGATTTCAGTACCCTACGGGGCTCAACGGCTGCAATTTTGTACAGATTTCTCTTTGATAAGAACTACAGAATTCTTAAGCTCCGGCTTAAACCGATTATATATATCGAGGTAAACATGTCACTGGAATATTCTTATGTATATGATGCGGGTAATAGTGATAACTGTTAATTAATAACTAATAATCTATAATTATTGATTATTATTATTATTGCTAATAATTATCAATTATTACTAGTTACATCGTTAGGAAACATTGCGGCGTTACATTATTACGAGTATCGCAATTATTTTGCTCGACTATATTTTTTTATTTAGATTATAAAGCAACGTATAAGAAACTGCTTGAAGAGGTATTTCAACTTCTCAAAACTCTAATTGTCCCGAGGGTTTTTTCTTCTTTATTCGAAGAGAATGCACGCTGCGAATTTCGGCACAATCGCTATACGTTTTCGCTCCGAAAGTTCACTTATCGAGCTTGCAACTTGAACGAGAATATTACGGAAATAGTTCCGCGATGAATTATTGAAGGGTCGAACGGTCGGCTCATTATCCGTGATTTTGATCGTTTATCCCGCGACGTGGACTCTTTAATTTCCTTGAGGGCCGCGCGACGTTGAGCCGTCAATTATATATGAAAAATAAATAATCCGTCTCTCTCTCTCTCTCTCTCTCTCTCTCGCAGAACGGATTTGTTCCGCGAAACGAAAACGGACGAGCGTGACGTTGTTATCCGAATGTCACGCGCGCGAAAAAGGTAAAGCCATCACTGCTGCTGGCTTGGGATCCGCCGCACGCTATTGCACCGAAATTTAGCGTTGCCGGGCAAGAGAGCGCGGGGGGCCGCCGCAAAAAAAAAGCGGGATAAATAAAAAGAGCGAGGAACAAAGGAAAATAAAATACAGTCAGCTTTGCACATATTTCGCGAAAGACACCGAGCCAAACGCGGGCTTATTCGCGCGTAAACACGCGCGCGGGTCGCGCGCTGCAGGGCCGCCGCGGCCGCGCCGAGGACGCGGCGCGGAAAATATTTTTCGATAAAAGGCGATATTTTTTTAAAGCAATAAACATCTCGTTCGTAATTTGCACAGCGGAATGCACGCAGATTACGCACTCTCTCCTGTCCTGTCGAGCGCGGCGCGGATAATAAATGTAAAACTTGAGCGTGCCCTTAAAAACGGCGGTGTTTTGTCATTTTTATCGCCGCGCGTACACCCGTCGCACCGCACGCCGCAACCGTCTCGCCGTTGCTGCGCAGAAGTTATTCGGAAATTATTGCCATCGTATATATCATTACTTGACGCACGCATATGAACATACACAAGAGCACGCTGCAAATCCCTGGAAATTTTTCAAAACTTGGGAAATACGCGGGCAGCATGCCTGAATACGCTATAATAAATATGGATCAATTGAGGGCTAGGCGAAACTGCAAATATCGGCAATGACACGCATATTTAATGTACGCGAAAATGTCAACAATCATAAATCGCGAATTTCGCATTGTCGTCATTTAAAATTTCTCCCGTTGGCATATTCATTATTTTTCGCGCGGACTTAATATTCTTCCAACGTGACAATATATTCTTCCGCTCGCCCTGTCGCGAATTTGTCAACAGCATTTTTGAGGTATGATTCTTAACATTCGTTACTCATTGTCAGTGATATTACATCGCTCGCTAATGTTGCGCTTAGCCCCCGTTGCTCGCAGTTATTTCTGTTATTTTCGTTAGTGACTATAACAAAATTGATACCAGAGACCAATTGAGCTTGCCAATTTGCAAATTGTTTGCGTATCGTCGCGGTTTGTTACGCTTCCCTGAATAACGCTCCGTTGTTTTCATGCCGGTATATTCCGATTGAGTAACGCTAATTCGGCAAAATTATGTAAACTATGACATTACGCGGCATATAGTTGATTTAATTACTATCATTTATACTAATTTGTACTAAGCACGAGACTGAATTGCGTTAATTTTATGATGCACGCGGTTAGAAAATAAGCCGGCTGATTCGTGATAATTGACTGTGGATTATAGTTTACCCTGGTATTTTAATATCGCGTAGATGTTTAGTATTTTCGAGTTATAATTGATGCCGTTAACTTCACGGCTTTACTACTTCGTTGAACTCGAAGCCGCGGTAAGGCGATTTAAAGGATATCGTCTCCTACTTGAAAGTAGGATCCGAACCGAGTTTAACATTTAAAATACACGATGAGATATGAAGAGTGTGTTCTGATTTACTTAATTTTATAATATGATTTTTAATATAGAAATATTAATATTTTTAATAAATAAATACGCACGAAGAATATCTTGCTGCTGCCGGTCGTCAGAAAAGTTAACGTTAATCACTTTTTATTGATTGATATGTAAAAACGGAAAGGCGCATGACACAATATCGATGTCAGATCCAAAACTGGCGGAAACGACGACGTTAATGTAACGAAAATGAGTTTTTGTGTTTATTGGTATACGTCTCATTTAAAGCGATTTAACATTGTTCTCCGCTATCTAGCTATGGAGTCGTTGATAAGCGCAAATATTTGGGTTCGTTGAAAGTTAATAATCCACGGGGGTGCGTACAACGGCACGTGGAGGGTTAAATCAGCGTGAAGCGTAAAGTACACCCGTCCCCTTCCCCCCCCCCCCCCCCGCCCCGTTGTCGTCGATGACAGCGACGATAGAAGGCAACGCGACATTCTTGGAATTTCGCGGAATGCTTTCCCGAGGCTGAGGATTATCGAAAGCTCGATATTGCTCGCCGTCACCGCTAGTTATTACGATCCTCGCATTAAGATGCGAGCATTTCGCTCCCTCGATAATGCCTATCTCGATTGAAAAAGATGATCAAAAGTGTGCTTCGTGGCTATATTACAAAGGGGGGATATCGTTCTCATTGATAAACGAGAGTTTTGGAGTATCTCGTCGCGGGCGTATAAATATCAGCTCTCCGACCAGAGAAATCCTTCAGGTCCATTTACGAATTATTTATAGGGATTTCATAAATTCCTTCGTTTACATAAACTTCGCGAGGGGACCCACGGTTATCTTAATTGCGAAACATTAATTTCTCTCTCAAGATTGAAACCCGAAGCGGGATGCTGTCATCGCACACCCACGCCCTAACGAGCCTCGTCGGACCCCGGTGTCCATTTGTATGGTCACCGGTGTGACGTCTTAGATGACCATGGCGACTAATGTCGCGATCAATAATCATTGTGGCATCTTCGATGATTTAGGTGTCACATCGGTGATACCTAACATCAGTATTTGGTAAACCACGTATTCATCCTTGATACCGCGTTAGTCGCGCGGGTGATATATCCCACAGGAATATTTTGTTAATACTCTATTAAATTAAAGCAAAGCATTTTACATTTAAATTAAATTAAAGCAGTATAGTTTAAGATATATTAATTTCGAATCTCGCGACCGTCGCCCATAGTGTCTTTAATCATTAATCACAGTCTCTCGGATATATACCGATTTATGACCGATTTATGACTCACACGAAGATTCTGACGCGGATCGTTGGCATGAAACATTCACATTGATAGCATATACGATTGACAAGTTTACGCTGGCAGCAGGAATACTGATCGCACGCGGGAATTCCGCGTATAGGAACCGCGAAACGATACATCGGCATAAATATTTTCTCTCGCCTCGATGCGTGGCACCGTGAAGGGTGAGAGTCGACAACCAGGGGTGGTAGTCAACGTGAACGGCGACGAGCGTCGCGACGAGGACGAGGAGAGGGCGAGTGAGTGAGTCTCCATCGCGGGATCGTGGGGACGAGGGACAACGTCGTCGTAAAGGATGGAAAAGAGAGAGAGTGAGAGTGAGAGTGAGAGAGAAAAGGACAGAGACACACGGTAGCGGGAAGACGTGGAAAGTGTGTTTCAGAGGAGAAGAAGATAGACTGAAGGACGGAGGAGAACGAGATAGAAGGAAAGGAAGCCCTGGTGGAGGGCGAGCGGAGATGGGAAACGAGACGGCGCGCGGCGGCGGCGGGGTGGCGCGCGAGAGGGCGAGAAAGACTGAGGGAGACTGAGAGGGAGGCTGTGAGGGAAAACCGGTCCGCTTGCCCGCTCTGCCATCCGCCGATCAATACACTTCCACTGCTGCGAACGGAGCCGTGAGGATGGGCGGGGACGCGAACGCGAGAAGAGAGTAGATCGGTACGACATCGGCATGGCGTGGCGTGGCGTAGCGTGGCGCGGGCTTGGCGCGGCGCGACGGCGGCATGGCACGACATTGCGTGGCAGAGAGATGTGTGGCTGAACTGTGAGAAAAAGGTCTGTCCGGCTCGAACAAATGGACAGCCGCTCTGCGCCAAACAAACTTGGAGCGAAATTAACAATGCGTTTTGGTTCGCCTTATCGAGATACACACATACACACGCGCGTACAATATATATAATACATGTACGTATGTGTAATTTTGTTAAAATGATATTATATACAGAGTTGAATTATAATATAATGTAATCTAATCTGTAGTAACAATAATAATATATGCGCGGCGCGCATAAAATACGTGCGTGTTTTGTTAACGCTGCTTAATATTTGTTTGCTGACGGATGATTTGTCGAGTTTCTTTTCGGGGTGAGAGAAAAATTCTGCGAGATATGTAGGTACGTATATATATATAAAAAAGTAAAACGGCATGGTATCGCATCGGTGCAGTGCGTGGGCGAGAGAAAAATCTCGGTATTGCCCTGCCCGCGCCCGATGCGGTTATCGCATTCGCGGGATTTTTCTTCCTCACGCTTGCGTTAAGCATTTCGCGTTAAATATTTTGCAACGAAGCAGGGAATGAATAAATAACGAGAGATTACGGGTGTTTCAGCAATGTGGCGGAGTTCACAGCCATCATTGTACACCGATATTGGTATTTAATACTTTATCGGACAATCTTTCAGATTTACACATGGGAATTAAAATAAATAGGTTTTTAACGTGGAAAATGTTACTTAGAAAACACGCGGCTTCGAAATATCGCGGTTGAAATTTATTCGAAGCTACATTTAACATTTTACTTTAACGCACGATCAAGTCTGACGAATTAAATGAATATATATTACAGATTCATTTAATTACCATACAAAATACATAAATTATAAATAAGGCATCTGAAATTGTCTGACTTTTCGCGATACGTGACACGTCCCGATTGATTTCGCGATTGCGCCGACTGAAATTGAAATTCACTGCAGAAGAAGTTGACAATGCTCGCGGTAATGTTAAAAACGATATTGATGTAGTAATAGTCTCCGACGACAATCAAAATTGCGAACGAATTGCTTTTGTTCGCTGCTCGTGTCGTACAATAATGCTTTGTTCGTAGCACTTTGTCACGCTTCCGCGCGTTATCTCGTCGGCGTATAATAAAGCTATATATATTCGTCGTACACGTAGGTTATTAGTAATTTATAGACGGACGCGCGCTCTCGACTAACAAATGAATTATTATCACGAATCTTCCGTTCCTTCACTTTGCAATTTTTCTTTTCGGTCCGGGATAGATTCGCTTGCACGCGCAAGCGGAACCAACGATCATTATTTTCGGATCAGTCGACTCAAAATTGGCTCACTATGCAACATGCAACCTTCAGCAGGATCGGGCTTTTCGAGTACGGCTAAACCTCTTATAGAGTAATGATTCCGTTTTGAGAGTTTCTTGAATTTCTGCGTAGAACATAAGAACTGATACGCGTTTTCGTTTCACGTAATTTTGTTTCGCGACAAATTTGTTATGCGCCATATATGATTTGTCAACAACATTATTCTCATTAACTTGTCGCTTGTTAAGTTAACTAATCACGCTTGCGGTAAAGCGTGATTAGTTTTGAACAATACCTCGATATCACCGAAATGCACGATGATTCACGCGGCGCAAGTCATACCCTGTGCCGTTTGTGTGCTGGCGGAAAAGCACACCGTAACCGCGGTCCTACGGAATCAAGGTGATTCGGCGCGGTTACATGTACAGTTTCAGCCGGATACCGGCGTGACTGATCTCAATCGGCGTTTCGATATTTTCGAATTAATTAACAACGATATACGCAAGTCATCCTCTCGCATGCGGGAATTCGCGTGATTTTGAGGCACGCGATGCAGTAAGCACAGGGAGTTGGATCGAAGTAAAGGCTACTCGGCAGCGTAATAGCCGCGCCATTAATTTTCCTCTTTGGCTAACGTTACTATGCTTTTTATCATTTTACCGCCGTCTAGCGAAACCACATGCGAGACATATCCGAGACGTAATAATGTATCATTTCGACGGAGCTGCACATGAAGCCGCGAACGGTGAGAGCGCGCGTCATAACTAGTAAGCCGAGCAGGTTCCCGGTGTGAGCTGAAATTTTAATAGGGCTCGTATAACATCCTCCTACTGTATGATGTACCACACTCGAGAAATACCGGCAAGACGTCCTCGCGCGTATTTCGCAAACAACCGCCTACTAACTTCTTACGGCGAGCTATAATTTGCCCGCTCCGAGTCCGGCTAATTATGTGACGCATCGTATCGGATTAAATTTATTTGTTTAATGATCTCGTAGCAATCACCGGCGGGTTTTGCAGTAATTTTCGCTGTATAAGCACCAGAAAATAAGACACGGATTAATATATGAATATAATATAAATAGGAAAATATATCGCATCCTTTATAATTGTCTTTTTCTCTGCAATTTCTTTGTGCAATACTTTCTTTGCCCCCTTCGGATAAATATTGAATCCCTCTCTACTGAATAAAAATAGCTTAATATTACAGAGAAAGTTTCAAGAAGATACTGAAAGATTCATTTTAGTAAAGTATATGCGGAAGCAAATGTCGTGCACGATTTTTTGCATCCATAATGTGTCTATTATCACTATCATGATTTTTTCCCTCGCGTCCTAAACGCGCCCTAGACGAGAGATAGGGGAGAATTGAGTGTTATCGGCCTCCCGGAAAACATTACGTCATATTTCACTCCCGGCCGAGCCGCACCCTGGCGCACGCAATATTTTCCGTTTACCTGGTGCTATCGGCTTTAAGCATCTCGCACGGGCGTAACCTTTCTTTATTATTATTAACCTCGTCGTCGCCGTCGTTATCATTACTGTTATCGGGTCTCATTGGCATTATACACTCCAATCTCGCCCGTCTCGCGAAAAGCTGCGCCTTCAGAGCAATAGTCGTTCAGCACCGTGTCGCGGCGTTAATTCCGAATAGCGACGATAGTTAGCCGATTCCGTGATAGCCCCCATTGCCGTTTAATCCGCCTCGCTGCGTCTAATTTCATTTGCGTTTCCCTCCTTTCGCGTAAACACATAGATCGCTGATTCCCTGCGCAAAATTTTCGCGAGCACCAACGGAGTAATGCTCCATCGTTCGACACGATGTAGAAAGAAATCGAATATGCAACGCGATTCCTATCGGATCTTTGCATATGAGATGTCTTGTATCGTGAGTGTGATTTTCATGTAATTTCCGTGAAAGCGAGATATTGGCGATTGAGAGAGAGAGAGAGAGATGAACGATGTTTTCGCATTTCTCAGAAAAAGAAATCACTTTTATAATCTCACTTTGATTAAAATGTGGAAGATATAAAGGTGGAGAGAATTATATAAAAATCAAAAACGCCTTTTCCAGCTCCCATTTTTCCCCATTTTTCTCGCATTAATACGTCTTCTCCAAGTGCGCAATTTATTCTGCAGACTATTTCTGTAACGTCACGTCTGATTTTTTAAAAATTACGGAGTAATTAATGTTACACGAACTTCTCAATTTTCTACGTTTACAGAAAAAAAATCTACTGTGTAATAAATTTACTGTGAGACTCGCGAAAAATAGCAGACATCTCACAAAAAACTGAAGCGTATTTTTATTACAAAAAATTATATTTGATGTGCGATATGTGATATTTAATGATCGACGTTTCTTTTACGACAGCACTCGGCAAAATCGAAACTTCCGACATTCGATGTTACGCATTCAACGACCCAATAGTTACGAACGAAATCGATTTCGACATATGTTGCTACATGTAGCGTCTTGTTTCACGTCTCGCCGCTGCCCGTTCGTAACTGTCGATGTGTTCGTGAAAGATTTAATAGTATGTCACCATCTGTTTGTAGCTCGCACGGTAACTACGTAATAAGTAGCTGTACAAATATTTTTTTTTCGATAAAAAAAAAATATTCCAATTAAGGTAATGTTTTACAGCGCGTATATAATATTTGACGCCTAGCAGCGAGCACGGCCTATGTGATTTTTTGAATCGGAAATTGCATAAAATCACCAAACATTTTATTGAGGATATGTTTAAATTTCGAATTTCAAGATCGCGTATTACATTTTCAAAAACCAAATAGTTCAATATTTGCAGTAGTTATCGCGAAATATATACAATATAGGATATGTAACTAAAATAAAAATTGTATAAAATTGTTTAAAAGAATTATGCAAAAAGAGTGAGATTATATTGTAACAATGAATTATTTTTATTTGCTGTTTAATTGTACGTGGTTTATTCGTGAAATAACAATTTATTACGTTAATATTTATCGTGAGCTCGAGAAATGCGAGTTTTACGTTAATTAAAATTCGTTATAGGGGAGAATCTTCTTTGTATTAACGGAGAAAAATGTTCGCACAAAGGGTTTATTCGCGGCAGTGCCGCGTTGCGACATATATGACATTTCTCTCTTTACATATTCTCTCTCTCTCTCTCGTCTCTTTTTTTCTATTGCTCGTCGCTATTTCATATCGGGAATTGTCTTTGCGTAACGTAGCGTTCGCTTCTTGCTGTCACAAGATTCAAATTCTCTCTCGCGTTAGGTATATGTAAAAATATACCTAGATCGCGTCGCTCTCGCGTCGGTCGGCCTTTTGTGGCTTTCTCTCTCACTCTATCTCCTTCTCTCTCTCTCTCTCTCTCTCTCTCTCTCTCGCTCTATCTCTATCTTTCTGCTTTTCCGCGATATTGGGACGCGCACTTGGCGGGATTTCGTCATGCGAGAATGCCACTTTCCGCATTAACCGTCCCGTTGGGCTCAAGCCCGTTCGCGAATCCTGAAATGGAGGATCCTTGGCGCGCGTTTCCGTCCGCGCCGCGACGGGATCAATGCGTAATGCAGGTAGTGACGAAAAAGAAGATTGGCTGGAAACGGAATCCGTATCCGCGCCGGAAGACGGAGGTGGGTACGCCTGACGTTGGAAAGAGCCATCTAACGATAAGAGGAAACTCGCTTCGTCTTTCTGTCCTCCGACGTCTTTCCCTCCGTCTTCCCGTCCGCCGAATTTTCAATGGGAAAATTATGCGCGGAATTTACAGCCGGGGAATTTCCACCGCTGCTCTCTCGCTGGGCTTCGTAAACGACGCCGCCGACGCACGGCTCGAGAAGCGACGAAGAGGCGTCGGCTTTAAACAGACATATTAATTTAGATTTGGCGCGGGGCTCTAATTCCCCATGTTAATGTCGCGGGGCCTGATGATGTCAGGCCCTCCTCCTACTTGACAGTCGACGAGCCGCGGGGCGAGATGACCTTCGTAATTGGAGAGATGTCACGCCTATTAAGGCTCCTTAACTCGGAGCGTGCCGTTTTCGGCTTGACCCTTCTTTCACTCTTATCTCGTTTCGTTATTAAAATCAATTGGGTTTCTTTATTAACCGGTATTATATACGCGCGCGGGCCTCCGAAACTGAGATGTTCTAAGAGCGACATGTAAACGAAAGTAACGGTAGTTCGAAAAGTTTTAAAAAAAAACGTGATAAAATTTTATTTTTTAAGGTCTATCCAAATGTTCATTATTTTCCGAAAAGTATCACAATGTGTGCTTATAAAAAATTTTAAAATAGAATTTTAGAATATAGTTAAAAATTTCTTTCAGAATATTCCTGCAGCTTTCCATTTACATCAAAACTCAATTAATTCTCACTTGTGACGTCATAACTCAGTTGAATGCACGTTCCTTTTGACGCTGATGGCAAGTGAGATTCAACTGAATTTTTATTCACAATCGAGACCGTGTTATTAGACTCACATTAAAAGTGAGATTATGAATTTGTATTGTTACACGATAGCTTTGTCACCAAAATAAGCAATAAATTCTTTTTACTCACTGAACAACTGACGTCTTATCTGAGTATTCTGAGTCTAAAGTACTCACATAACTGACAATGAGTGACTCAGCTCACTTGCGTGTAAGTGGAAAACGCCTATTATCTACAATATAATAAATACAATCAATTTTTGTCAATAGCAAAGTCAGATCATCGATTGCCGATTTAACACGTTTAATAACTGTCAGGGAAGTTGAGAAAATTCTTAGAAACTGGAAAAATTCTTGGAATTTTAAATAGTGCAACTTAAAAGATGTTTCTTTGAGTTTCTTTTAAACACGCGTATTGTCTGCAGGGATATTTACTTTTATATACACGCGCAGGATATATTTCGAGTATTCGATATCTGATTTCGAGAAGACAAATCGAAATCGTTGGACAAAATCTCGCTTGCAAACATATCAACGCCGTATATATGGCTTTTAACGCAGTGCCTCGATATAAATCCCGTTACATCACGTCGATATGATTTTTTTTATTCGCTTTCACGCACCATCGCATCGGTCATCGACTAGATTGTTTTTTTTTTTTCTTCATGTGACAGCTAGAGCTAGTCAAAGAGATAGGTGATGGCGGGCAACGGCCAATCTTTTCTTGCCGCATGACCTCCCGTCGTGATTTCGATATTTCCAGATTGGAAGGCCGCACTGCACACGGCTTTTCTGCACGGTCAGCTCGTTCGTCTTTCTTCCACGATTCGCCGGCTCTCACGGCGAGCGGTGGCGCGGCGCGGCGCGGCGACGCGGAGACCGGTAATCAACGCCCAGGACTTGACGACCTGACGGAGCAGGTTGCCAGCCTGGGCGGGTCCGTCTCGATTTACCGAAGGGGGAAGTTCGGATTTCGGAAGGTGGACGTGCGCGCGCGAACGATGCCTGGAAATATCACACTGGGATATCGATATGCGCGGAATAATAAATCCGATCCGCCACGCCACGCCACGCCACGCTACGCCTGTCGGGGAGCGAACCCGGGAATAAATCCGGCGGAGAGCGAGTGGTACGATTGATGGTTAAACGCGCCCTCCTAATGCATCAGCACTCTCCTCTCTCGCGCGCGCGCGCACGCAGCGAGGAATCATTCGCGTTATTATTACACATTGCAGCAAAAATGAAATCCCCGACTATTACGCGAGCTCCACCCCCGCGAAAGATGCAAATTACTTTTCCATGCGATAAAACGCTATCGAAGTTTCAGGACGATTAATGTTTGTTATCCATTAGTACTTAATATATAATGCGCATGTCATGAGAGAAGGAGAGAGAAAGGGATTAAAACATTTAATTCTAATTATAAAATGTTACGAGAGATAAAACATAATTCCACGATATATAATTTTAAAATAACTGATTGTGATATATGACAGTTAATTAGTTAAGTCAATATATTAGTTATATTTAATATTATATATAGTTATAATATCTTTCGACGTATCGAGAAGCCTGGAGAAAAACGTGATTTTCATCCTCTTTTTTAAGTCAAGAAGAACAATTTTAAAAAGGAAACTAAGAAAATATTTTATTTATTGTGGAGATAGAAAAGTACTCTTCACATTTGTCCTGGACTTCGTAAACGGAACTTATTTTATAGCTACTGCTTGCGACATATCTTAGATACTGGTCCGCAACGAGAAATTGTTCTCTGCGAATATGACACTTATGGCCTTGTGTGCGCGAAGTTCTCGTCCATTGCAGTAATCGATTTTCTTCTATGGCCGCCGATACACCTAGTTTCTAGTGTTATAGTATATCTTACCCTTATAAATTTCCCGCATTGGGTATCCTTTCGAGAAAGAAAATCTGTGAATTTTACAGTGAAAGAAAAACTTAACACTTAACTCACGCAGTTCATTCGACAGACACGTTTGGTCTGTACGGGGAGGAGATATTTCAAACGGTCTCGTCGCAAGAGCGACGAGGACGAGGGAAAGAGAGGAGGGTAGGGAACGGGATTCGCGTTTTAATTAAACGCGTGTAATTTTTAATAAAAGCTCAGCTCTCAGGAAAGAGTGTCGTTGTCCAATCGCCTCGAAGCGGAAGCAATATAACGATATATCGACCGTCGAGGCGAGCGTAGAAAAAAAGAGGAGACCAGAAAAAAAAAAGAAATTTAACGTTATTAATAATCAATAACTTATCGCCCCGGTGCGCGCCAATTCCCAAAATTCGGGGCGCCCTCGCCGTTAAAAACGAGCAGATCGGATGATCAAGCGCTGCGTTGACGTGGAAGAAACGTAGATTAACGGGATGACCCCCGAGAAAACATCGCGGAAGATCAGGAGGGTGATCTGATTGACGAAGAACAAATGGGGGAAGGAGAGCGAGTTCTTTCAAAACGGAGTCCGCCGAAAAAAAGAACTCGCCCCCTCTCAGCGCCTCTTCTTTTTTTCTTCCGCCGTTCTTCCTCTCGCGCTCCTCGTTCGCTTTCCTTGCAGTTGTCCTCGTCCGCGACGTTGATTGGACATTGACAAACGATGTCCGCGTACACCGGCGTGGCGTCCCTGACAAAACGAGCGTTATATCGAATGAGCGAGCCCAGCGCGGTGTGTTAGCAAGAGGAAAAACTATACCCTCCTCTTTTTATGGCGCTCGTTTCCGCGTGTATGTACCTATCATTAAAAGCACGCTTCTCGCTGAGATATCGATGGGATCTCTCATCGGAGGCTATTATCCATCCTGAAATTGAGTTAAGACGCGGGGGCTGATCCCGGGGACACACGCGTACACACGCGCGAAGGAAGATGGATTAAGTCATTTGCATTCACGAACATGCCCATCTGGTTAGTATCGTTGTAGTCGTCTTGTACACGAGAAATAGGATATGTTATGTTATGTTATATATCACCCCACTAACGAATCTGAATTCAACGATCTTAATTTTAATAGCAATTTTAATAACTATGGTATTCGATTTATCTCACGTACATCGATTTTTTTCTTAAAAGGAATATTGAGTAGTTGAATATTAGTTATTTGAATATTGAATAGTAGTTTAAAGTATAAAAAGAATGAAATAAATTTTCACCAATATACCAGTGTGTCCATGATGCATGACGCAACATTTTAATTTAAATTTAATTGCCAATATGTTAATCGAGCATCAGTAAATCACGACGAATCTTTGAGATTTTGCGTGGCAGTAAATCATCTGCTAGTAAATTAAAGTTCGGCGCTTCGGGAGATATTTTTTTTTAACGTAAAACGCAGATGAAGAGAGCGGCGCCGCGGGGTGCGTTTGTATGTCGTTTGTTTCAATCGCTGCTAACTTAAAAACCACGACGGGGTTTCCTCCGGCAATTTTATTCAGGAAGGATCGATCCCGCAAGTTTCGACAAAAAGAGCGCACGGAAAGAGCTGAAAAGAGAACGCGACGTTTTCGGGGACACTATAATAGGAGCGTGCGTTTGGAATTCTTTTTTTTTTTCCCTTGCTGTCACGGCGCACAGCGCTCAGTCAGCGGCCATCCAATCTGGTCTCCCACTCGTATACACACGGGCTACCGTAATTAATCGGAAAGCTCCTTCCGAGCCTCGCTGTCGCGCGTCAGCAACGTGACGCACGACTCGCCCGCGCTCTCTGGCCGCGGCCTCACCAAATGATGGAAATTAATTCATTGCTTTCCTTGCCATTACAGCGGCAACGACATATCTTGTTGCGCTCGCTGCTCGCCCCATGGCGAAACCATTTCATTAGCCGCGCGCCGCCGGAAACGTCGAAACACACACACACACACACACACACAAACCGTGTGTACCGCGTGGAACGGTAACGTATTTCTTATTACGCCAAACGTATCGCGGGTACAACGGTCGTATACCTTCTGTATGCGTGCGTTTCATTTCGTTATTGCGCTCATTCGACAGATTCCATCAGATCTCGTCGTGCATACGCCCACGCGCGAGTTAACGCGACCGTGTGAGGATGTGCAGATGCAATTTTGTGCGTCGCAAATTGAAAGCTTACGAATTAATAAAACGTGCAGATATGAAAATGAGAGAGTTTCGTGATATTGTTTCCTGAAACTATTCTGTTACCTCTATTACTAATGCTAGCCGTGGTAATTATTATTTCATTATTATATTAATTGCAACAAAACGGTGAAATTGAAACTGTGTTTAAAGTTCGATAGACAAATCAGATCGGCAAGTTTTCACGTACAACATTTTCATTCGCCATCTGAAGGGGGAATTTTTCAAAATAATACTTGATATATATTTCTTACGATATATGTATGCCTGTATATGTGTATGTACGCGCGTAGCTGCATCCCGTGTGGAGCTTAACGATTTCCATTTCTTTATGTTTCAGGTGAGTTCGTAAAATTGGAGAATCGATCCAGCTGACTATTAAAGCGGAGAGCGCAGGTTTGTTTATGATCCCTTGATACCGCTAGCACCATTTCCACCTTTAAATCATTTACTTCACGGAGAGAAGGGTCGTTTACTTAGCATCCATTATCCGCCGCCCGCTCGGATCAGCCGGACGCAATTTTGCGCGTTCCTCGCATTCGTCTCGGTCTCCTTTCCTTATTCTTCGCGTCTCTCGCTCGCGCGTTTATTCCCCCGCGCGCGCGCGCGTGGCATCCGGCAAATAGTAATAAAGGGTTAATCTCCTTAATGGACGTCTTAGGTATCACGGAACGGCGGACGTGGAATATCTTTATAATCGATCGGGGCCACGCGCGCCCCTTTTGTTGCCGTGTCGCAACAATACGACGCGTATAGCCTCTCGCGAAACTGCAGCATCCATATGCATTCCACAGATACAGGATGACTCATGAATTCTCCGTTCATCTCCCATCCTAACGCCAACATAATTCCAAAGAGAGAAACGAAATTCAAGGAGACACCTGTCACCGTGCGGTCTGCTTCACGCCACGCAGCGTCAACATTGAAATTCTGCCCTTTATTCTTTAATACACTTTAATCCGTAATAATTACACGTTCTCTCTGAAACGTTCTGTATAAACGAAGGAAGAGGTAGGTCATGCTTCTCGCGCCTGGAACAGGAATAACGTTTCTCATCAGGAAATACAACGGGTGGCGAATATTCCTGTCGTTGTAATGTCGCGTTTAACGTTTCCCCCCTTGAATACGGCTCATTCCATCAAGCGAAATGCCAGCACGGATATGGTGTTCGGTCGGTGATTCTAAAATCTGGAAAATCGCATATGCGCGAGTGAGGATGACATCAAACGCATATAAAAGGGTGAAAGCCGAGCGCACAGCGAGGCGCAGCGGGAGGAGTGTCCGGTATTATGAGGGTCGCTACAAATTCCGCGAATTCCATTCTCAAAAGGAGACGAGAATTTTTCGAACCCCATTCAAGGTGTCGCCGTGATATCCGAGCACGTATTGTGCACATATATATGTATTTTATTATATTTGTTTTATATATTGTATCAAAAAAGCTTCAGCTTTTTGAGATCGCGCTCTGAAGAAAACTTTTTCAATTATTTGCTTTGAGATCTTCTGAAAATCCTCCCGTTTTCATGAAAAGCGTGTATACATGATGTGAATGTGAAATATAAAAAAATATTTGATTAGCAGAGGATATAGGTGCTGCAAACACAGGGGCGGTAGAATAGGCTTTGTTGTTTGAAACGCGAGTGTTTGTAAGCAGAGTTCATTAATGAGGAAATATCTCGGAGAAATGACGAAAGAGCTCCGTTTATTTCTGCATCATGTGCCAAAAGATCAAATTGCACACGTTCACGTGTGTCTGGCAGATTGCCCGCCGCAGCACGTGAGCCAGTCGTATTGCATGCCGATATCCTTAGACTCCGCGGTCGAGCTTTTCGCGGTGAGGAGAAAATAGTGCAAATCCGATCGCGACTGTGCCTGCGCACGAAGGTTAAACAACGATCAGCGGCAGCGTACGCCGGCCGGGGTGGAACGCGATAAATTTACGAGCGCGCGACAGAGCCCGCAAAGCCATATTCGTTTCTATATAGGTCCGTATGTATATAGAATGAGCGAGGCATTTAAGAGAGAAACGCGGAACGTCTTCGGCATATTTGAACGTTCGGGCAGGTCTCTCGCGAGCAAAATTGCTTCTGTCGCCTGGGGGGGAATATTATAAAGCGAATATAATCTTCGAATCCGCAATTTTTTTGCGACACTTTGAGCGGTACGGCGCGTTTGTTTGAACGAATTTCTGCGTTTTACAGCGCGGGAGAGCGGTTCTTATAAAAGGAATTCGAGATAAATTAAAGGAGGGTAATAACGGGAGGGGTAACTAATTACTCGCCGTCCGAAATACACGTTAAAGGGAAAATTCCTCTCGCATTAATGCATTCTTCCGCGTTGTATAGTGTATCGTCGCATTTCCTTCATATCTTACTACAAAGGAGATAATAACGAGATATTTTCCGGCTAATTATACGCTAGCCAAAAATATAGTTTGCATTAAAATTCCTTTCGCATTAAATAGATTCTCCTTGCGTTAGATTTTACATGTAATATAACGCGAATATAATGCTCGAACCACCCTCTCAATGCTTGGTGCAGATTTTATTCAGATAAATTCTCCCACTCATCGAGTACTATTACAAAATAAATTCAAATACAGGCAACCTCTGTGTTACACCGTGCATTTTTTACATAATTATTCGCTATCCAAGGTACTCGTTGGAATTCTTCCCGTATTAACAAATTCCTCGCTAATATACCGCATCGGTGCGTTTGCTCCGCAGTTTTACTACTGAACACGCAAAATGGATATAAAACATCGCTCCGACGCGAAAAGAAATATTGATCCCATAGTACGCGCGCGCGCGCGCGCCGGGTAAACTATGACCGCATTTCTTCCTTCAAGTAAGCTCCGTTTAAAACGATAAAAGAGTTAGGCAAACTTCGGTGAATGAGATAAACCTATTTGCCGCGTCTTCGAAAATACCGGGGACATACTCCGCTGGTAGAGCGCTCCCCTTTAAACTCTCGCCTCACCCCCGTTACGACACCCGACATGGTGCGGCGCATTTAAACGGACGGGCCGGGCGGGATGCAAATGTTCCCTCTTAAAATTAGGTCACGCGGCCCACGAAAAAAAGGGGGGTAAGCAGCAGGGGAATAGATGTGAATTCGAAATCCGTGGAAAAACGCGGCCGCGCATCCGTCGGTTTATCCGGACGTGTATGCATATACATATAGAGAGAAGGCGAGCTATTTTATCCTTGCGGCGTTGGCGTTGGTCGCTTTTTACTTAGAAATGCGCTAATTATGCAGGCCGCGCCGTATCTACTTTCTAATATCAACGTAATGCGGCGTCGCGAGCACGCATTGTTACAGAGTTGTATAATAATAACAGCGAGAATTAAATGTGAGCGTATAGTGATAAAAGGAGCTGTTCGCTGCCGAGTTTTTCCTTCGTTCTCGCGCAATTCAGAGATTTCTGAGTCTCTCGTAGCTGAAGTTTGTTGTTTCTCGAATAAATCCCACGCCTTCCAATTTAAAGGAAAATTATTGACTGACTGAGACTCAAGCTGTCTGAGGACATCTTCGTTATCTTCCTTATCTCTAGGAAAAAAAAAAAACTCTTATTTGATCAATCACGAGCTTTAAGGATTATTTCAAACAGTCAATAACAATCAAATGATTATTTAAAGATATCAAAACATTTATAAAATTCAGAATTTAGAATTACAGATGCGTATTATGTGGGCACGAATTTAAATAGAGTCAGTGTTCAATCGAATACCAACGGATTCAATATTCGCTTTTACTATTATATATTAAGTATTTTCATAAAGGGATTCGGTTTTATTTAATCAATTACGAGCTTTAAGGATTATTTCAAACAGTCAATAACAATCAAATGATTATTCAAAGATATCAAAACATTTGTAAAATTCTGAATTTAGAATTACAGATGATGCGTATTATGTGGGCACGAATTTAAATGGAGTCAGTTCAGTCGAATATACCAACGGATTCAATATTCGCTTCTACTATTATATATTAAGTATTCTCATAAAGGGATTCGGTTTTATGGTTACTCATCCTTTTATCGTCCCGCAGCAAACATTAAACTACAATGCACACTTAATCCGTGGGAGCCTTGACGAACATAGTCGTAATTTCCGCCGTTATCTCTTTCCCCCATAGTTGCCCCGCGGTTAATCTCCACCGGGGCAGAGCTTCGGCAGAAATCCCTTAAGTTCGAGATCGACGTTTTATCGAGGGAAGATGTCCGAATAATTTTATTACCTCGATGTTAGCGAACGTCGGTCGGTCGGTCGGTCGCTCGGTCGGTTCTTCGGCCTCGGCTTGCTCTTGCTATACGTGACCGCGGATTAAATTCAAAATTAGTTTGAAGATTAGCAAAGTTGGTTTAACTGCCATCCGCGCGCGCCGCGCGCCCATCTCTATCCATCACCCTTTAACCGCCTAAACCACCGCGTGAATACTGATAGAAAGATCGGGCAGTTAGCCTCGAATACAGGGTGCCCTAGAATATAACCGACCTCAATTTTAATATTCTTCTCTGGCCAATCTGGCGACCTTTTAGTCAACGAAATTCGTTATCAAAATTCAAATCGAAGTTTCGCATCAGCTTGTATATTTTTAGAACGACTCAATTGAGAAGGACCGCGAAAGTTTCTTTGAATAATAATGAGACTTCGAGAATATAGAACTGATTGATTCCAATTGCTTAATATTCACTATTAATGTCTTCATAATTAAGCTTTTGTAATTATTTCACTTTTATTTAGTTCTGTTCTTTAATTACATTTCAAAAGTCTAGAAAACTAGACTAACTTTAGTGTTATTAATTGTACAGAGTGTGTCGTCACTCTTTTAAAAGTCAAGTGAACTACTTGACCGAGGAATCTATTACCGAAATTATAGCCAGAAAAGTACCCGGGGCATATTGTGTACCGCGCTCGCGCGAGGAAAAGGCAGAGAATAAATTCGTCCGGGGTATACTCATGGCCAAAGTTTCTCGATGCAGAATAAGGAAATGTTTCTTGTCCCACGGTAATGCACGTACTTCGTGGCACTTAAACTTTTCACAGGTCGAGGGCCCGGTGGAAAAATGTTTTCTCAACGACACGGGATGCGAGTAGGTACCTATCCGCTGTACGTACGGCTGGGAAATTTCGTTGCCGTATTGAATCTTTTATCCGAGAAATTCGGATTACGTCGTATAAATTCCGCGCTTATACAACATTGACAAAACGGTCAATACAATCGACAACACGGGCACGGTGAACACACGAGAAAGCGTTATAATAATAATAATACAGGCACGCGGTGCGCGTTATTGTCCGTGTCGAATGTGGTAAAGGCAAACTTCCCGCGACGCGAGTGGCAGCGGAATTGTTTCCGGGGGTGGGAGTTCTCTCACTTCCGCGGGCGAGGCTTTTATCAAAAGCGGCGCGCTTTCCCAGAGCGACGGCGAGAGATACGGGGGAAAAATCATGGGCTCGTGGTTAAAGTATCCCGATACTTGTTCGCACCAACTCCAACCGAGCCTCGCGGTTACGACGTACTCACGTGTCTGCATACGTGAGGCGGCCAAGTGGAGCCCGGTCTTCGCTGGGGCGAGACCGGGGCCTCGTAATTCGAACCAACTCGGGGTCCCCGATCGACTAGTTTTTACGTCGCACGCCCCGTGAGAAGAGACGCGGCTGGTTTTCCTTCGTGGGAGAGCGAGCCCGTTGCACCGTCGCCCAAGTTAACCCTTTGCACTCGAGCGGTCATCTGGGTTGAGCCACTCGATCATTGAGACAGGTCCGAGCGTCTGTTAAAGAGCCCACACTTCCAGACGGAAAACAACTTTTTGTTGACATCTTCCCCCGGAAGGTTCCGTTTATTGATCGCTGAGATCCGGTTTATCCTGTATACTCCTACACTTCGGTCCTGTCACAGGATTGTCACAGACTGATAAAGCCGACGAAGTTCTTTGCAATGATTAAAACCAAAAGAAAGATCTACTTAGTTTTACGAACTTTAAGATATATATTGCGTGTAATACATTATTTATTTTGCCAGTGATAATTAACAATTAACAAGTTAAGAATTTTTTAATCGACTTTAACTGGCAATATTCAAACATCTTTCCGAGATGAACGTTGAAAATCTGCGAGCCGACCAGATTTGTCAGATTCACACAGCACGTTTTCAGATCAAATCGAGACGATGAATTCGACCATGGATTTTGGTCAATTTAAATAGTTTTTAATTTATATTGCGAAAAATATTACCCCAGCCAGGGTCGGCTCGCAGATTTTCAACGTTTATCTCGGAAAGATGATTGAATATTGCCAGTTAAAGTCGATTAAAAAATTCTTAACTTGTTAATATTGCGTCTTATCTGCGATAATTATTTGACTCTTCGACCCGTTCTTAAATTAGAAACGCATCTAATTTCCCAAAATAAAAATTTCCCAAAGATATATGATAAGGTTGACACTTTTTTCTATCTTTCAATTTTCCTCGATCCCTCATTCTCTCAACTTTAATAAATTTTTCTTTCTTCTGGGAGAAGAAAGGAATCTAAAATCAATATCAAGCGTGTAAGTGATAATTGGAACGAAGCTTACATCTCTTGGGAAATTTACTCCGCCAGTCTGACGCTCCTTATCAATGGCAGTCTTCTCGATTCTCGAAGACGCTACCGTCGCCACTTATGTAATATGTTCCCGTCTCTCGTTATACCGGGGTCCACCCATAAACTGCTGGAACTGCCGCATCGGGGGGACGTGATCGACGATGCACACGTTAGTGGCGCCTTCCATTCTCCTGGCTCTTCTGGGAGGGAAACTCTCTCGAATTTCGGTGGTGCGCGATACCGCGCTGGCTCTTTGAGAGCGAAGTGGTCGCCAGGAGAGCGATGCGGTGACAAAGGGATCGGTTCGTACGTGGTCGATTCGGAGGGGGCTTCGGGGCAGGTTAAAGCGAGCGAGGAAGAGGTGGGCCAAATAGGCGAGAGGTGGTGGAGGGTCGCGCACGCTCGAAGTCCAATACTGTTTGTTGGTCGCAGTCGACTCGTGTCGTTTCGTTTTATGAACGGCAAAAGCGCCAGTGCGCTTGAAAGGGCGGTCGGTGCGCGAATGCCAACGTGTGAATCTCGATCCGGCAACGCGAGAGCCCGAGTTCAAGTCGCGACATAACGAGCACGAATGGGCTGCTGCCTCGCCGTGATAAGTGCGGATCTAACTGACGCTATACGTAGCACGTACACTACAGTCCGGCGTCGATATTCGATTACGGAATCGTGTACAAGAAGGGGTCGCAATGATGGCGACGAGGTAATCGGAATCGAAATGCTCTTTCGACGCGTTCATAGATTTTCTCGCTCTGCATTTTCCAATGGTCGATTCGGCTAATCGCACATAGAGAACAAGGGATGTAGTAACGTCGAAAGAAAACAATAGTAGCGCCGCAGTGATGGAATACAGTGAAGAGCCAGATTAAAAAGTTCGGATATGATAAAATCGTGTAATGAAGAATAATGAAATAAAAGTAGTAATATAAGAGAATAATATTATACAAATAATAAAACATGCATATTATAGTAATAATGAAAGAATAAAATGTAATAAAGAATAAACTGTTACAATTTTTACGACGATATCTTTTATAAATATAATTTAATGCTGACTCGCGTAACAATGAAACCTCGATTAATTTTCATCATTCATAGCAGTTCTTCATATAGATTTGGAAAATTTTCGCAACTTTTATTTTCCCTGCGCGATTTTTTCAGTCCTCCAAATACATACGTAGCTCTTGGCAACGCGCGTTTTCCAGAATAAAAAAAGATATAGGTAAGTAATCTTATTAACTGAATATTGATGGACGTGCGACGATTAAATGAGCTGGATGGAATTCTGACTCGTTATTAGCTATTATTAGCGAAACATCATCGAGCACGTCAATAATTAACTGCGCTCGGCGGAATTTCATTTGTCACAAATGAGAATCCGTGCAGGCCAGGCCCGGGAAAGTTCCGAAATTCCCGTCGATTATTTCATAAAGTCAGATACATGTTTTATGAAGTTTCGCGTTCCTCGCTCGCGCACGAGTTCCGAGTTTCTGGAGAGAGAATTCTTCTTCGATAATACTCGTTACGGTACGCCGCGCGCGGGCGGGCGGGCGCGGGCGCATGCAGGGTTCCGCAAGATGTGTATTATGTTAATGCTTCCTAGCGGTAATGTAGACATCACCGGTGCCGTGTGTAATAGCTGATTACACGCACCGTAGTTCTGTCGACCCGCCACGTTCGATATATCGACCGGAATTCAGCGCGGGAATTGCCGTGCCGCGTCGGCGTCGCGTCGCCAAGTGCGCCCCGCGAATTTCGCCCGTGCTGAAACACTCTGATTTAAAATCGCACGTGTGGTGAATTTAACGGCGCGATAAGCGCGCCGGGAGCGCCCAGGGAAAATCGTAAGCCGCGTCAGCACAGCCGCATCAACGACATAATGCAATCGCATTTTCGCGAATTCGGAATTCCGCGACCAGCACGACATTCGTCGGGAGGGGAGAGGGGAGGGGGGATCGACGAGCAATATCCGTGGGCGTTACACAGGCGGCTGCTGACGTTTATTATCTTTTTATGACAAGCCGCGCGAATATTTCAATCAAAAATCGCCATCGCCGGAGCTGCGAATGTAATATTGAAGTAAATAAACTCACTTGAAAATAAATAAATGAAAATAGATTGGACATTCATGGAATAATTCGGATTCGCGAGTGCGCGATATCGCGAGCAGCGCTGCAATACGATGACCACAACACATTCATTCGCTAATAATCGCCGACCGCATCATTACGATTACAGTATCGCTGCATCATTCATGCATTTGAACGAGCTGTTTGCGAATTCAAATAATTTAAATGACGCGATACTTGGAAAACTGGAAACAAAAACTGCGTTATCTTTTTTCATTTTTTTTTTCAAGATGTCGAGAGTGAATCGTTTATTAATGCTTTTGCTGTTTATATCGGGAAAAAAGGCTTTTCAAAAATTGAAAGAAAAACTCGAGTTCGTAATTTTTATAATTTATATTTTTATAAATAAATATATTTATAAATGTAGTTACTTCTACCTTGGCTTTTACATTACTATTTTTTTACACATTATTCGCGGTCGGACTACTTCGAAAGATTCCGTGTTCTTGACACAAGTCTATTGTTCGAGCGGGTCGAATAGTCGAAGGGAGAGAACGGTATCGAGAGAACGGATGGAAAAAAAACCGTAGTGAGATTATGGGCTATGGCAAGTCTTATCTTCGTCGACGGATGATTCTTTCCGACAGATTGACTTTTATTCTCTTCGGAGTGTCGCCACAAGGAGGGTAACTCTCGACGGGGCCTCTCGCGTTTCATATCTAACGCCTTCAGACAACCACATTCACGTAATCCGAAGTACAAACATCGGGAATGATAACGCTGCCGACTATAGCCGCCCACCGTCATATTTCCTATAAGTTTTAAATCGCACGCGCGCTATATTTCTTCCTCTTCCGAACGAAGTAATAAAGTACGGTGTAGAATTCCAACAGTTTTCTGCGTTTGTTGGTTGAAATTGGTACACGTTTCATCCAACCACATACCTGAGCTCTTTTACATCTTTTTTAAAAATAAAAAAAATTATGTTATAAAATAACATAATTATTTTTTGTGAAACTAAATTATTAAGAATTTTTTCTTAATTTTTGTTATTGATCATTATTGTTATAGTTATTAAAATGATCTTTATTGCTATTTGTCAAAATATAATAAAGAAAATTATTGTAAGCTTTCATTATATTAGACCAGGACAAATATCATTTAAATAATTTTTGACTTCACTTCCATTTATCGCGGCGTGGAAGCTTTCTGCAATTTTCCTGACTTTGTCCAGCTTTTCAGACGTATAGCAAGCCTGCAAAAGTATCTCGTGTTACGATAAGAGCTCGCCTTTCGAACGAGTGCATATTCATACATTTAATACGCTGCACTGCGACTTTATTGAATATTACAGCGACACGGTGAATGAATGAGATTGCACAGAGTTCAACGAATTTTAAATTAAAAACTCTTTTTTCACGCCCATTCGTTCCAACTTGCTTTGCAGCTCTGCTTCAGTCGGTCACTAGAAAGTGGTTACTTTTGTGCCCAATTATTTTACTTTTTTTTCGAGAGTTGTTAACTTTAATCCAGTCTGTCTTCCAAATTTCATTTACTATGTTACTTTTGATGTCTATCGATTGCGCATCTCGGAATTTAACTTGGAAAAATTAATGAATATTTGGTTTTAGGAAAATGAAATTTTGATGGATCACGTAATTAAGGATTAACAAATGGGCAACTCGAGAGAGTATTCTATAATTATATATTAATATGATTGTATTAATAATTAATTAATTTGGACTCGATTTTTTCTCAGTGGAAGTTTGATTGGATCTTCTCTCGTAAAACTTTCTAATTTCCACAATTTTCAATATATCTTAATGACCAATCTACAAATTACAATTTTATGAAGTGAGGAAAACTTGGAATGTTTCATTTTCCTTCGCAATCATTGAAGAGCTCGATATTTACGTCGACGAAAAATTTAACTTCTAAAAAAGTTCAGCTGAAAAAGAAATTCAACTCGAAGTGGCCGGGGTACCTGCCATCAAAGATTAAAGATGCACTTTCCGGGGTATCCTTTATACGTCGGTCGAATTGCATCGGGTGGAGGATGCATCGATTTACGGGAAATATCGTTGGTCATGCTCGCGGGGTAGTTGCATCGCGTGCAAATCGCGTTTATGAGCATGGTAAAAGGGGGTGCTTACAGAGTCCGGAGGGCTCTTGGCTGTCGCGAGGGGGGGATCACAGAGGGTTACAGTTAATACACGTCTTTTCGTAATGCGCCGTGAGAAACCGTGCCCGCCACTGGTGCACGACACCTGCAATTTTGCGCGAAGCGGGTCAGGGAGTTCTCCGCGAGTTCCAACAACGAACGCTCGCTCGCGGAATTATAAAGGAACTGCCAGCGGAAATGCCGGCGCGAGGACTTCGCCCAGGTGTTCGTAACGTGGATTTATATTCGTCGCGGCCAAAATCGGAAGATTCCGCGTCTCGATATCGGGAGACGGAACTGGCTGCAAGATAACACGGAAAGCGAAAGGTGGAAAAAGCAATTACCGCAATATCTCCTTTGCGGCTATTATACAAGTACAAGAGTTCAAGTAAACAAACTCGATACAAATATCCGTAGAATATTAAGAAGTAGTTATCAGAGACTTTTTGCGAGAGAGCGCAAAACTTTTATACGCGATTATTATTTTTATCTGTCGCGAGAGATAAGTAGATTTATAAATTTCAGTATCTCCCTGTACAGAAGATGCATTTTATTATTACAGCGAAAGCTGATTACACTTGAATTGTCTTTTATTCTCACTAAAATTTAAAGACCTTTTCATTATTCGCAAGAAGTTGTGTGTAAGAATGTGTTCGAAGATCGTACCAACAATAAACCTCGATTATGAATTCGATGGCCACGACTGGGACAGTACACAAGATTCTATTCCCTCAAACGAATTTGTCTTTCTCCCTAAAATTTAAAGACCTTTTCATTATTCGTGAGAAGTTGTTTGCAAGAATGTGTTCGAAGATCGTACCAACAATAAACCTCGATTATGAATTCGACGGCCACGACTGTCGACTGGGACAATACAAGATTCTATTCCCTCAAACGAATTTGTCTTTTTGTTCTCCAGGAAGGTTTCTCGATACATCATATCTACACGATATGATGACGAGGACTATGACGATAGCTGCGAGACTAACCAATTCGTTCCATCTTCTCTTTGTTTCCTTTCGCTGTCCCGTCGGACAGCGAAACATGCTCTCAATAGCTCCGCATTTCGTAGATTGAGAACGGATTTCCGTTACTTATTACCTTGTAGTTTACTGCGTTTACTTCCTTTTTCACGACCGACCGTACTTGGATCCTCGATTTACTATCTCTACTGGCGCAGCGCGGTTGCATTAATGTTGCACCGCGTGAAATTCGGAAACACGGACAAATTAAAATTGAACCGACGATTGAAGCGCGGAAACAACCTATCTACAAAAGGGGAAAACTTTTTCGGGAAAAACTTTCGCGCAATCAATTCGTGATTTACTTTAAAATTTTTTTCAATACAATAATTATCACAAATAAATTTTGCTCTGAGTTTCTTTTAGTCTTCGTATATTTGCGAGCTTGCTCTAATATTTTCCGAAGAAAAAAATCGATTTTTCTTATCTATAAAAAAGTTGGTTTCTGACTTTGTAAGAATGGCGATGAAAAACATCAGAAATATTCGACATGAATGATAAATCTCGAGCTATCGATAATTGCGAAAAAAAAAATAAAGAGAAATTCCATTCTTACTTCGTAAAATTATATCTTGTTAAGCTTGCGCAGAACGATCATATTTGTAGTTATTATAGGAATAATGGGGCTGGCAGATGGTATATACATTTCATGTATCCATTAGCGAAATTCATATTTAAATATCGACGTGCATTTGGTAAGTAATGCGCCAATCGCTCGCGCATTCAGTAGTTTTTGAATATTTAAACGACCATATTGCAAAATATTTTCAGGGAAAAAAAAAGGATAATGTCCTAACATTTTCGTAATTTTATTTCTGCTTTGAAAGGGTTAAATGTGGGCGCGCGGCACGTTAATAATTCTTTTTTTGTTTGGTTTTTTTTAATGGAATGCGTCCACCCGCTCGCTTCTCGCACACGTTATACGGGACTAGTGGAATATCCGAGGCGCGGAATAGGGGGAGGACCACGACCGATTGTCGTACACACGTGTTATTGGCATTGTCCGAATTTCGCGCGTAGGGGCACATAGTGGCACACACCGTAGATCGAGGAGCACGTATAGGGAACCCTTTATACCGCGGAACATTTTTACGAGTCCCGCGCGACGGTATACGGATGTACACGGCGGCGCCCCGGTAGCGGGATCATTGAAATTCAACGATGGAGCGGAAAATATACACTCGCTCCGCGAGCTCGAGGAAACAAATGGCTTACATTAGCGACGTCGGGAAGGAGGAGGGGAAAAAAAGGATCGGAGTTTAAACATATAAGAGAACGGCGCGGTGTTTGAAGAATAATCACGGGGGCGAGAAAGAGAGAGAGAGGGGTTGAAGGGGGGAGCCGAAAGGAAGGAAGAGGAGCGCGAGAGAGAGAGAGCAGAGAGGTTGGCCGGGGTCGACGACTGGGGCAATAAATTCTTCCCCCTCTCTTCCGATGGCGGTCGGTATCGGTTTAGCTGTAACTACTTTGGTATTACAGCAGCAGCAGCAGCAGCCGCGACGATGCTGCGATATCGAGCCGCGGATTAATTATCCACACGCGAAAACGTATTACCGGGCCATCGATAAAACCGATGCTCCGTAACTTGGACTCGCGCGCGCGCTCTCGGGTGTTACGGCTGGATCGGCATGAAGAATTGACTATAGGTGAAATTCTATTTCGCTGTCGGTGTGCGAACTGCGGGTCGATCGCAATTGGATCGTCGCTGGGCGGCGCGGCGGCCGATCGCGAGATTTAATTAGAAAACGTATCTGTATCGTGAGACAGAGAAATAGGGGTGGTGGCGCATGGCGTTGCTATACGTAATTATACGTGGAATCTTACAGTCCCCTGAGAGTACGTAAAAAAAAGTATCTAATGAGAGATATAGTGGATAGCGAAACTTTTAAATATTAGCATATGTTAATTTAGGAAGAGTATTAGTGGTAGATAATTTAAAATATTATTGATTTAAAATCTGTAGGTATTGGAGAATGATTGTAGATTGTTAAGAGAGAAGGGAAATGGTGTGCCTGCCTAGAAAGTAGGTATTATTATTTGAAGCGTGAAAGCTCGCGGGAGTTTGTTTTAAATAGCGTGTAGTATATTTCGTGGACGTGATGTGGCTATGACAAATTACTGTTTGCCTTAACGTGGCATGCAGATGGGACTCTCTGTATATACAAAGTGTTGAAACTATAATCTAAATCATATTAAAATATTTTGGTTACAAATACTTTGGTTAATTTTTTTAAGTGAATATTGTGACAAATATTTATTACTGAAAGAAGTAAATTCAACATTAAGTTGAATATCGAATTACATTGACAATTATCAAAGCGTTTCACTGACGCTCAAACTTATTTTAATTTTGTCGTATTGTTATTAAATTAATTTTAAATAAACTTTAATTATTCTAAACCTTTTTCAAATCTAATTTTTGCCATTATATTGCCTATAGCTATTTCGCTAATTTAAGATAATAAATTAATCTAAGATAAGTAGTTAAATCTTGATCTCTATCGGGATTAGATAAGCTTATCACATTCTAAATCAATGATTCGCGAAGAGATTTTCTATTAATTCCGGATTGAGCGCTCAACAATCTACGAGTTAACGAATGACGGAATAATCTAATGTCTTCGAAAGAAGACATTCGCTCCGTGGCATATCGATTTCTTCGCGACGGGAGTTGCAATTATCATGCAACCAGAATAGAGAAGACCCTGTCGGCAACCTAACAAAGTGGACTACTATCTCCACCTTCCTCTCCTTGCATTCCTCGAATCGTCGCGACGTTCCGTCGCCGTCGTCGTCGTCGTCGTTAAATGATTTGATAGAAATCGCATCCGCGTTTTACGATCTTCACAGTTGCACGGTAGGCTACAACGCTAGGGGTCTTTTCCTGTACTCGATCGACGGTGATGATGGCGACGGCGGTGACGGCAGCGATCGTGACGGTACTGATGGTGGGAAGAAACCGTTTACGTAGAAGACTCGGCGAGGATCGCCGACGTCTTCATCGTACTTCCTGTCTGCGTAGTTAACCAGCTGGAAGGAAAATGGAGAAGAAGGCGAGCGAACGAGCCCAAAAAGGAGCCACGCCTGCCCCCGGGCATGCAGGCGCGCCGGAACCAAGCTTCTTGAATTCCTGTTCCTCGCTCACTCGTTCCTTGGTTCGTTGCCGTCGTCCTCGTCGTCGTCGTCGTCGTCTGCTCACGTTCAGAGAAGGCTTCTCGTAGTTTCACCGTCGCCAGGTGTTATGTATATAATACGACGCTGCGGCGCACATGCATAACTCGCTCGAAAGAGCAGCCCCGGGACATGCAGGATTCTCAGGCCCGTTGAATTTCTCGACCATCGCTTCCTTCGGCACTATATATCCTTCCAGCACGTCTCTTCTGCCTCAGTTTCGCTCCGCAAACGGGGAAGAAGATGGGACCGTGACTGTGCCGTACACCGGGGATGAGCAAAGCATTACAGAGACCGATGAATACAGACGAGACACACCTTAGAGGAGTCAGATGTGCGCGAGGATGAAAGTTTTTATTGCGTGGGGGAACCTCTGTCCGATATCGATCTTTAATATTAGTTTTTGTATTAATCTATTTTTCATCATTCAAACGATAAATTGTTGATTTCTTTATTTCAAAGGATATTGGATATAAGATTTCAATTTATTTCCGCTGAAGAAACAGATACCTATCTCTGACGAACGTCTCCGAGCACACACAAATACCGTCTAAAATATAATACGCTAAAACGCTAATACACTTTTGGAGATACCGAACAGCGACGTCGGCATCTCGGTTAACGAAGAAAATGAAAAGAAGGAAGGGAAGAAAAGGAGAGAAAGGTGAGGAATTTCCTCGCTCGGTAAGCTTTGCATAAGGGTTCAGGAATTCTAGTTGCGCCACTGCAAGAAGGAATAATACGACGGGCGAAGGGTAGAGAAACAGAATGGCCGAGGCGAGAAAATACGCGCGACGTGTAAAGACGTCGCGGCTTAGTGGGACGTATTTATTTTACGGGTGCGCGATCGTCGTCGTACGGGGATCTTGGGGGGATGAAATGAGCGGCGGAGCGCGCGCGGCGGCCGCGGCAGTGCAGCGCGCGAGGTGAACGTTCGAAACAATTCCAATTACGTAGTTTAATGAAATTATTTCTCCACGATTCGCCGCAGCATCTCGCGTAAAACGCCGTCGAGCGAAGGGCTCCCTCTTTTCCGTCGTTCCTCCTCTTTCGCGCGCGCGCGCGCGCGCGCGCGGCACACCAGATTTATTAACTCGTCTCAGATAAAACTTTCTGAATGCGGAATATCGCAAAATGTAATATCGCGTTCGGCTCGCATTCGGTATGCAATCGGCGAAATGATATTGCCTCGATGAAGGCAACGCTGATTTATAGATACGGGGCATGGGCATCGCCGACCTATCCATTTTTTTTTTCCTTTTGAATCTTGCGCCGTCATATTGCATGAACCTCATGACACGTTTATTAATTTCTCTTATTGAACTGGACACTCTTCTACGTTTTCTTCTTTTTTGCCAATTAGTGTTTCCAAAAGAATCGACACGAATATGAGAGTTATAGGATTTCTATACATATAGTAGTCAGCGTTGCAAAAATAACGGTGGATGACAAATCTATCGAAGACAAAAAATATTTTTTTAAATGTATATTCGTATTTTAAAATATCTAAACATATAATTTTTTTAAATACATATATGAGTGAAACAAACCGACGATAAATCATCATTTTTGCGCTCAGAGATGTTGGTTAGTAAAATGAAGTTCTTTTTAAATTAAGAAAAAATTCCAAGCACCTACACGCGGATATATTTCAAACGAGGAAATTTATTTCATTAAAATAAATTTCTAAATTAATTTCGCATTTCTCGTCTTGCGCATGATAATAAATTGAGATATAAATATAAATTGCGTATAATTTACATAAAATGAACATATGTATACGATGTATAAAGAAAACGCGAAGAATTTTGAGTTCAGAACACCTTAATGAGATATTTGTAGTCAATAGTATCTGTATAGAAATCGTTTATGGCTTTCATTATTCCGATGGTGCTTCTAGAACGCAACCGGGAGTCCGAAAGAAAAATATGGGGTGCCAAATTGCGCTCCCTACAGTGCAGAACGTCGCTCTTAATCGCCGACTGGGATGAACACAACGGTGTACAAATAGCATTTAACCTCGTGTTGTCGCGCGATATTTAGCCTGCACGGCGAGAATAGTCGAGCAGGTCGCGCGATATTCAAGCGTTTCCCGCTCGTTACATCGCGAGGTAATGGAGGGTGCGATTGTGTACGGATAAGCCCCCCTGCGCGCAAGTCTATGGGGCTCCCGGCTCCGCAGCGACCTTAATACGGGCGCACGAGCTTCTATTTCGCGGTGCGCACAATGAGCCGCATAAGGGAGCCTATTGGAAATTTCGCGATCGCGATTGCCATCTGTTTCGCTGGAATAAAAATCCGGTCTAAGGGTCCCGGGAACTCAGGTCCAGGGGACTCGGGGATTGCTGTTAATATAACATAAGTAGCCGCCTCCTTGTGGCGGGGCCACGTCAGCCTGGTGCCACGGCGAATTGCCTTGGTTACACGAGACAAAGAACGGCCGGTATACGGCTACTTGGTTCCCGGGTCTGTTTCAGTCATTAGGAGTCACAGCATTTTTACGATCAATTATCCGCTATTATGCCACTTATCGCGCCGCCCGTTGTTTGCGATTTTCTGGATCTGCTTCTCTGTATTTCGCCTACAGTTGCAAATTTTACGTAAATTACGTAAAAAATGATTTTAGGCTCGAGAAAAATTTCTTTCACAAAAGGTTAAAAATCCTATAAATATTCTTCGAGAAACTTTTTTTCGAAATTGATCCGGAAATTGATCCGCGAGAAAGACATAATTTTATCATCTATTTTTAATGTTTAAAATCTTCACTTTGCACCGGAGCGCCCCTAAAACAGTGAAAATTTTCCGGCCTACGGCAGCTGGATGGGATCCAAGCGTTCCCTCGCTGACAATGCTTTCAATAATTCGTGAATATTGTAGACCCTACGCGGACGTTGGCGCTCCGTGATGACAACGACGCGACGACAGCAACGGCGATTTAATAATTCCCGCGCATCGCGGGCGACGCATTTCCACGCAATAACGAGCGGTCCATGAAGGTGTGCCGGGCTAATAAAACCGGCACGTGTGCCCGCACCCGAGCCTACCTTTTGTATAAACAAATATGAATATGATGGCGAACCTCGTGTCGACGACGCCGCGCCGCGCCGCAACAGCGGTCGTCAACCTGGCGGAAGGCTCGCATGCTGTGTGTAAAGGTGGAAAGGGAAATATACGAGAACGCATGAATCCGGGCTGACGTTACACATCCTCGTCTCTCGGCATCGTGCGGGACTTGCACGCGTGCATTTTGCATAAGCGGAGAGACGAGCGTGGAATTGGTTTCGCCGACGACGATACGATAGACGGAAGATGCGATAACGAGACGCATTAGCATTTAAAGCAGATTATTGACGGAGACTCTCGTGAATGTTGTATCACGGATGTTGCATTTTCGACAGAAGCTCGAGTTTCGTTGACTTTATCGCAGTTAGTGGGATACGTATGTGTACGTATATATATATGTATGAGGTCGACTTCTTCCCCGGAGGACGGTATATACGATTACAAGTTAAGGATATTACGTAAAGTTGAAAATTTTTGTTTGAAGAAACCCGACCTAAATGAGTTACAAATTAGGATCGCGATACTTTTACTTATTCGAACGTTGTTGAAGTAACGACCGGACTTTCTATGCGAGGGGAGTGGGCAAAAAAACTTTGGAACCCGCCCGATATTTTCTGAGCTTTCAGTTAACATAAATTAAAGAACTGCAAGTAAGGGAGTTTTTGCTATCACGCCGTGGGTATCTGTGCTCTAAGTAAAGGAAGAATCGATAGTCGACCGGCAGAGTAGAAACACGCGCGCACAGCGTGATTCTGCTTCCCTTGAAAGGGGAGCAGTTCCAAAGCTTTTTTTTTTTGACGCTCGCCTTTCCTTTAATCAAAAACGTGCGATCATTTACTTTGACTTCGGAAATTTCTGATCATAAACCTCACGAGTGAGAAAATATTGTTTTTCGATCGTAACTGCCGGCGAGTTGAAATATTAAACTCGAAGAAAATTTTATTAATCTTATAATATATATACGCGCGCACTCTGAGCCTTACGTTCTATTATTTTATTATTCTATCGGGACCTATAATATTTTTTTATGTCGTTAAAGATTTATTAACATCTTTTGTTTGAATTTCGAATAAAATAACATGGAATATAAACATACATTTATTCAAATTAAACATGTTTGAATAATTTTTTGTCCGATAGTTATACGGTCATAATATATCATGATTTTCCATCCAATCTTTATATATTGCAGGAATCCATCGGATTGCATATTAGAAAATAACATTCTTTACAAAGTTTTCTTTTAAATCTGCACGGATTGTTAATAAATCTTATTTTTGCAATAGTTTTTATAATAAAACATCTTTTATTATCATATTATGTATCGTTAATAAGAAAAACAGGGAAACTAACTAAGCCATGGTTTTATTAAAAGAGAAAAAGGGAGAGAGACACTTGTCTCTTGCGAAAAAACGAAGCCAGAATCAATTGCCAATAGATAGATCTTTTTCCTCCTCCCTGGATATTATCTTTCTTTAAGAACAGTTTTTCTCTATCGTTATATCTATACTTCCATTCTGCTTTCCGCGTATTCGCGCTGGTACGCTTACTCACTCGTTGCTCGTTTCTGCTTTTGCCGGAGCAAGTCGCGAGAAAATTCGACGAACTCGACAAATATGCTGACATACGAAGCTCGTTTATTATTGCTGTAGTGGGGCCGGTTGTGTGTTGCGAGAAGACTGGTGGCAATATCCGCGGTTGGAAAATAATCCGAAATCTATGGCGGTCGTTCGTGACGCAGCGCCGCGAGAACTGTACGCAGTAAAAACAGCAAGATTATGGAAGACACGTAAGAATTACAGAAAGTCCTACATAAATTTTCTCTTCTTTTCTCTTCTCTTCTTATGGCACGCGCATTGCGCCATCATACGTGTCGGGAAGGACACGCGTTTACGATGAATAATCTACTCCTCTGTGTTTTTCTGCAAAAGTTACAAATCGACTTCTTTACTTAGTGTGGTAATTTCATCGTGACTTTTCGCAAGTCTTTAATTCTGCACGTTAGACTATCTTCAGGATGAAATCTCGAGAGGAGATATTCTCTTAATATGATTCTATGAATAGATAAAATTTCTCTTAATTAAGAAACTTTTAATTTTCTATACATATTCAGTACATAATTCCGCGACTATCGAATGCAATTGTCAGAGAGGATTCCCAGGGTTTGTCTTCCAGGTATCGCTCGGTCAAAAGGATGTTCTCTGTGATGTGAATTCTCCACTATGCTCGTAGGTACAGTCCCCGGGGGAATCATCCTATATATATTCGCGAGGATCGTAACTTACACGGAGCGCCTACAAAGTTTGTTTTTGCGCCCGCTTGCCATAATATGCGCGATGTTGCTTCCTGGCCGGCGCGGCGGTAATATATGCGGCTACGATTCCGGAATCTGAAAAACGGCGTCGAGTAACGAACGTGGGAGGGGGGGAGGGGGGTAAAAGGGGTCGTTCGAGGGTATCGTCCACTCCTGTTTTTATTTGCCGCCTGTAGTACGCGCGAAATTGTTCCGCAAAACTGTTCCCAGGTTCTCGCTTACAAGGCGAAAGGTATTACTACGGTGCCAGGCCAGGCCAGGCGGTGCAATAGAGCGAGCGAAAATGCATTAGAGGCTGAAATCTGTTTGTTCTCGACGCCCGCGCCGTCTCGTTGTGCAATAATAATCGCTGTGCCAGATACGTCGGGTAATGGATGTAAATACGAGAGAAAGGAAGAGAGAGAGGCGAGTGAAAGAGAGTACTCCTAAAGCCCTTTGAAAATTGAGACTAAGGCAATTTACGGGAGAAAGATGAAAAAAAAAATGAATAATCAAAGGGAGTAGTAAAGATGAAGCGAAAAGCGAAGTCTCGTTCAACGCAAACAGCAGCATCGATCGTGGACCACACTTTCTTCCCTCTTTTTTTGTCTCTTTCTCTCTCTCTCTCTCTCTCTCGCTCGCTCTCGTCCCGTCAATTTCCCGGGGCTCCTTTCTTTCGCGAGACGAACATCGGCATCGTCTTTTGATGCCGGAAACGGAAGGGAGCGTGGATTGCCTTAACGATTCACTTGTTATTCGCCGCTCGTAGTCATTGAAAAACGCGATGTATATTCGAGCAATTACGCTCACTACTTTCGTTACGGATTCGCCGAGATTGCTTTGTTAAAGCTACATTGCGGTCTGTAACGATATCCTTGATTTTTATTCATATATATATATATATAATTTATTGGTCTTTTTTTCCGTCCGTCTTATCACAGAAAAATCCGAGAGTCATCCATTTTCTCCTTGACTATGGATTTTTCCAATGGATTTTCATTTGAAATTCACAATCTTCCTTTATTACATTTCAATTTGAAAGTTATTATCTCGCTGTTTGATTTACGATAAATTTTCATCAAGGCTGAATATCAAACAATATGCGTTTTTTTTCTCATCGAAGAAGAATTAATTCGTGTTGCGAATTTCAAACTCTTCGGCAAAAAATGCACGAGAATTCTATTATACAATAGAATGAAGCGGTAATCTTGGCGTACATAAATGTATCGTATCATATCAAAATTTAAGCAGCTTAAAAAAGAGAAAAGCTTCTGAAAGCCGCATTATTTGAGCCTTTTCTACGTGTAGCCGATGCATTCCGATTTTGTTTGATGATTTTCCAGGAAATTTCTTTGCGCGCGTAGAGAGTACTCGTAGGAGCTTTCGATTTCCCGGGAAGCACATCCTTAAAGAACTTTTCCATCTATCCCCACACTAGACTCGAGATACTTGGAGTAGATTGAACAATCCTGGCGAGAGAGCGTAGCGTCGCGCGCGAGCGTTAAGCGTGATTCACGGAAGGATCAGTACGATATGATCAATGATCTTCCTCTCCTCGCTCTCCCCGACACGAAGTTCGTCTAATTCGCGATTCGATGGATTCCATCCAAGATTTTCGAGACAGTATCCATCTGTTGTAATCCTGTTGCCGAGAATTTTCTAGTCCCAGTTTGTTCACGAAGTTTCCAGGTGATTTAGATGCATCTATTACGTAGATAAATGAAAGTTAAATGGATTTATTAATCGAAAATTGATCGAATTATAACGCGAGAAATTAACAACGAATTGGAATTACATGTGTGTAATATAATAATTGGAATTACACACATATATAGATACATATACATATATGCATATGCAATATAATAAAATAAATACACATCGTATTTTTAATCAAAGTTACAAACGATTAAAAAAAAAAGAGTCGCAATAATTAAATCTCCGTCATGGAAATTTTTCAAAACAAAACAAAATCCGCAATCAATTTTATAATAAATAGACTTTCTTCTCATAGAGTTTAAACTCTTATAGACTTTAAAATTAAAACTTAGCTATCGAGATATAATGTTAATAAGTATTTCTAAATCAGCGAGAATGATGTCTTAAACTTTATTGCAGAAAATTATGTTAGAATATCACAATTTTAGTATATAGTTACGGTACGTTTGATATAACTTTAACCGAGAAATATGTTATGCATTTCCGGAATTCGTGTTTCGCATACTGCGTAATTTAATATTACGCATTATTATGATTATAATACATTCCTCATTCGCCTCGAAAATACTCGCTCTGCCAAGCTATTCCACGCTCACGGGGAACGATCGAATCGTAAAATGTACAGCGCGATCCTTCGACATGTCGAGCGCGGGACAATAGATTTCGCGAGTCGATTGCTCTAATAACGGGCGGGATACGGGTCGTCTGTAATCGAAATACGACAGGTCGATTGACTCGGGATCGCGATTACGATTCGACGAACGTGTAACACGCTACGGCGAAGCGGAACAATTGCTTTAAGAGGCGGGCAACGGCCAGTAAATCTTCCGCGGGTCGCGCGGGACGTATATTCGATCGGACTCTGTGTATGGTATGCATCAAATTTCGTTTTCCACGCGTATGTGTGTACGGCCGCGCCGGAGGGGGGGGGGGGGGAGGGGAAAGAAAAAAACGTAGTCGGGCGCGGTCGACGAGAGACAGATGGAAACGGAAATTGCGGCCAAATAGAGCGTTCGTAGCAAAAGATCGGGGCGAAGCGCGCGGCCGCGATCGGGAAAGCCGCGCGCTTCGCGGCGCACGTATATCGGAAATAGAAGAGAACCGAATCGTTTAATGCCCCGCAGTCGCTGCGGCCGCGGCGGCAACCGTTTCGGCGGAGAGCTCGGGCTCGAAATTTTAGCATGCGAAACTTTTTCAATAACATCCATCCGTATAATCTCTCTTTCTCTCTCCCTCTTGCAGTTTCTCTCTCTCTCTCTCTCTCTCTCTCTCTCTCTCTCTCTCTCTCCTCTCTCTCTCTCTCTCTCTCTCTCTCCCTCTTGCAGTTTCTCTCTCTCTCTCTCTCTTTTCTCTCACTCCCGATATAGAATAGCCGGTCGCTCGGTCGATTTACTCGCCTTGCTTCGGGCACAGGTCGTCCAACTCTCGTCCGGCTAACGAAGACGCCGACACGATCGTCGCGGTGCCGATCGCCATCGGGATAGCGGCGCAGTTATTTCCCAATTCCCGTGCTCTCTCCCGTGGAATTACGGGTATTATTTGCCCCTACTTCCTCCCGCCCTCGTCCCCGCGAATAATCAAGATTTCGATTTGGAAAATCCTCGGAGCTTGATAAGACTCGCGACCTACGACGCTCGTGGCTGATTGCGAAAGAAAGTTTTCGAGTTTCGGCATATAGGAACCGAAATAGAACGCGTTTTCGCGACGAATGTCCTGCGGGAAGTAATTCGTATCGACGTGACCCGACGCACTTCCTGCGAGCCACGTTGCTGGAAATCAAAGTAAAAATGATGCGCCTGTTGCGGCGGGATGAAACATGGAAAATTGGATAGAGAAGAACGGTAGGAGGAATGCGGTTCCTGCATGGTACGTGTTCTAAGGTTCTTTACAACAACGTCGTTGAAATAAAAGGCAAATAGGCAAGAAGCGGAATAAGATGACGCAAAGGTAGAAGATGACATGGGATAGACCAGAAACTCGAGACATCGAAATATGCTTTCGACATTTTCGTCGAAAGTTCGGAACCCGGTGGTCCATATCTCTGTCTATATCACTGATATACTCGTACATTCCGAGATGTCAGCGTTTATTTTTATGGGACAAGAATGTATTTTTATTTACCTTCTCTTTCATAATCATAAACATTTTCGTCGAAAGTTCGGAACCCGGTGGTCCATATCTCTGTCTATATCACTGATATACTCGTACATTCCGAGATGTCAGCGTTTAATTTTATGGGACAAGAATGTATTTTATTTTTTACCTTCTCTTTCATAATCATAAATTAATTTCTAAAGTTATAATCTGCGAGTACCTCCTTTTACTGTTTATTTGTAGAGAGGACTTTGTTTCTCTCGCCAGGGGCGTTTAATTTTAAAGTTTAATTTAAGTTTTAATACCAGAATATCCAATTCTTGTATATATACAGAAAGCAACTCTCAACTCCGTAAAGAAACCCGCAGGCGAAAGAGGTAATACGCGGCTACTGTGACATCTTGCCACGTGCGAAAAATATCGGATTATCGGCGGCGACTATGACGGAAATGTGATATATAAGTATACATATATCGCGCTCGGAGAATTATCTCTCTGCGATTTCATTCGGCAGACACTGAAATGACTCTCTCTGTAAAACATGCCTCGCGACAGTGCAGGTGGGCGGAGGATCCCTATCCGTCTTCGGCACTTCCGGCGGCGAAATGGACCTTGAACTCACCTACGAGCACGAGACGCACCGTCGAGGATGACGACGATGACGATGACGACGACGACGGCGATGACGACGCTCGATTCGTTCATTAAATTACTTACAAATTGCCAGAGTCGCGGTTCACCGCCGCCGCCGTGTACGACTTGTCGAGGAAGTCAGTTAAATCGTATAGCAGAGAGAAAGAGAGAGAGAGAGAGAGAGAGAGAGGGAAAGAAGACAGAGAGGCGAGACGAAATAAAAAGAGAGAAATAAGAAGAAAAAAAAAGGAAGAAGAGCGAAGAAATAGACGCCTTGTGAATAGCAGGATGTGAACGAAACGAACGAGCTCTTGGGAGAGCCGGCCGCGCGAATGAGTGTGTAAGGAGCGTGGGACTGTGATTGTTCAGCCGGGGCTCCCCCCGTGCCCGTGTCTCGCCTCGCCCAGCTCGCTTTTTGCGGAAATGACGACGACCGTGCGTCGGTGCTAATAACATTGCCTTTCAGCGTAGCGATCCTTTTTCAGAAACTCCCGGGGAAGACCTCTCGCCCGGGTTGTCTTTGGCCGTCGCGTCGCGTCGCGCGCGCGGTGGCATTTCGCGATGTAACGCGGCGTAAAGAGACGATGTGTCTGGCGGTATTACGTTGCGCTGGAGCTATGAAAATTAGTACAGCGAGTTTGCCGAGGGATAGGGAGAGAAAATTAATATAACCTTCTCTAAGCGGTTGGGAGGGAGAGAGAGAGAGAGGAAGAGAGAATTAATACGATGAATCGAGAAGCATTGCGGGGATAAGCGAGATGGACAGAAGGAAAAGCCGTTTAAAAGAGGGCTAAAATATTAGATCGTCTTTTAGAACGCTTTACGAATACGTAATATTTTCCAGTGATGTCAGTCTAAATGTTTAAAAAAAAACAGAGTAATAGTTGATACGAAAAGCAACTTTCATTAAATGTTGCTAGTAGTAACTATATATTTCGAAAATTATGAACATCATAGCAATGTATGTTATTTCGAAACAGTGCAGTGTATGCGTTATTTAACTTTGATTCGAAATCGATATGTAACAATGATTAATAACCGCAACGTTACGTAGCAATAAATGTCTTATTGGAGTTATAGCAGTTACAACTTTTCACGTCTTGTTTTATGTATATCTCTCATGAAACGTGACATATATATATTTTGTAAATGGAAAATCGATCGATGAGATAAATTATATCGGATTCGATTTATTCATTGCTATAATACAATCTAGCAGCGTTTGCCAGACCGCGACGAAAGGAAGAAATCCTGAAAGGAGAGGAAAAAAAAGCAGAATTTAAATTTGCGAGGATCGCCGTATGTTCATAAATGTTAATTTTATTTAACAGAGAGAGAGAGAGAGAGAGAGGAGCGCGATAAAATTAGCGGCGTGATTCGAATCTCTATATCGGCGCGACGATTCCGCAATTTCTTGCTCCGTGCTCCATTTGAGGGATGTAAAAATCCTCGCGCATCGCCGGTATTGTGTAAGATGCTGAAATATGGAAATGCGCCCGACAATAAGGAACGTCGCCGTCGCCGATTGAAAATTCGCGTTCCGCACTCCTCGAATTTTACCACGGCGCGGCGGCGCAGAGATCGATTCGCGGATGCGGCTGCCAGCGCGATGTCGAGATAAAGGCGGTAAGGGAGACGTAAAAGCGAAAATATTCTCGCATATTGATCACGCGCTTTATACGTCAGGCGGAATATCAAGCGCGATTTTGCATACCGATGAATATATCGAGTGGTATAAGTGTACCGGAATATACCCACGGTCTATACTCGTTAGTGCAACATCGACCGTGCGGACAAATAAAAGTGCGATGTAGATCAACGCCGGGCGTTAAGCTGTCCCTCATTGTTCAAGACCTCAACGATAAATCATCTTTTTTTTCCTCGGTAATATTAACCGTAAACTCACGTGATAATAGAGCCACTTGAGCGGCCAATTAACACGTTCTGTCGGACTAATTTTAGTTATTTATCCTCCACGCAGTATGTTCATTATAGTTGTTAAACAAATTGTGTTTTATAATAAATACAAGACTAAAAAAAAATTATTATAAAGAAAAAGGCCTAATGTACAAAATACAATGCAAAACAAAGCAAATATTTTTACTAAACATTTATTTAATATTAACGTTTAATATGATAATACTTATTACTAATCAAAAAGCCAAAATACCAAATAACTTGAACGGAAAGTCCAGCGTGGGTCATTGGCAACTTCCGCGGCACGGAACGTGTTAATCAGAAGTCCTGACGTCTCGCAAGATACGTAAATAGCAGTTTAATGATAACGTTTCACTCATTTGCGCCGGAATATTATTTTTGCCATCTCTCACGCGCAGCGTAAACACTATAATTCACATACCTATATGTTTCGATTTGTTAGACTGTTACACGTGACGTCGAGTAGTCAGGGCAATCGGTTCGCCTTCGTCACGTGCCGGATACTCGCCCCGTTTCTTATTGCGAAACTGGAAGAACGAGATCCGTACGGGGTGACTTATCGGGCGTGGCACTACCTGCGATCTCGTTCAGCGTTTGACGTCAATGGCCGGATACATTTTTAAGGAACGCCGGCCGTTCGACCTAGACAGCGCGGGAATGGCCTGATAATACATTCATGTCGAATCCATCGGATCGTGTTACGGCGGGGACGGTATTGGCGATTCGAGAGCACGAAATATTAAAATCCCCGACGTTTTCTTGCCGTCTTCCCTCCGATTACGTTGAAGATGTACAGGACGTTTCATTGGCGTATACCTTCTACATAATAAAACGCGCCATGTATCGATGTTTATGTATACGCATTCGATACATTTATTGATAGGATAGTCGTTAAAATATAAGGGAGGTACATGCGTACTTTCTTTAAACATGCCGAGATCTTTCTTTTTTAACGGACTTCTTTATTACGTCGAAAGTGCGTTAAAAAAACTCAAGCATGTATTCTGATTTACAGCAACAGTGTGCCGAAATCTAACGTATCTTATTATAAACTTTGTTATATTTTACGTAATCCACAAAACTTACGCCGATACCGGTCTAACGGCAGGTATCAGCGTCAGCCAAGCCGCTAACTTTGAACGATCGATCATCGGAGTATCGCACCGCGAAATTTCCGGACAACTATGTCAGTTTGCGCGCGAGCATAAACTTATCATCGAGAATTATCAGCTGCTGATTTTCTGCCCGAACTGCGAAATCACTTCTGCTTCTCATTTTACGGCCAGCCAGTACCAGTGCGATCAAAATGCGTCTAAAGCGCGAAAAGAAAGGAATACAGCATCCTACTTTAGAGGTGCGCGTATCACACTGTCTAAGCATCGCTTTTTATATATATATCTCTCTCTCTCTCTGTCGTGAATAGCGGCGTCGGGTGAAATGGCCAGTCAGGACGAAGAGAAAAAGAGGAAGAGAGAAACGAGGACACCGACGATGACGCGTCGTAAGCTGAGCATGAAATCATTTATCTCCGGGATAAGCGTCGACGACACTCTTTCTTCCTTCTTACATGGATTTAAAGTTTTTTCGTTTTCTCTCGCTCTCTCTTTCTCTTTCGCTCGCTCTCGTTTCCAGACCAGCTAGCCGCTGCGCGACCGCGCGCGCATTTCGCCGTCATTTCACTTGGGTGCTGGGAGACGTTGCTCCCCTCGTAACTTATCTCAGTTATGGTACTCCACTCGGAAATTTCCGCGTCAAACTCCCGCGTCGTCGTCGAGCGATCGTCGGACGGATGAGAAACCCACCGCGACGCGACGCGACGCGACGGTACACGTTAATTCTAAATAATGACGCGCGGAGCATCGGAGTCCTCGCCGCCCCTCGATGGAGAGACGCCGGATGATGGCACTTCGATCCGTTACACGCGCGATGTCCTCTCCTAGAGTAGTCGATGCAGGTAGGTACACTCTCGAGATACGAAAAGTTCTCGAGTGGTCTCTTCCCGGTAAAAGTCCACCCGTACATCCGCGCGTCTCCACATCTCCCTATCCCTCTCGCTACAAAACTGTCATAGAATATAATATTCCCAAGCGCACACCTCTCTCTCCTTTTTATTATATCACTTGGCATATTTTTCGGCGTTTCGAATCCCAAAGCTTTCGATGAAAGGATTTTCCCTCGGGTTGTGGAAAGGCGGCAGACCGTGGAAGAGAATTTTCCGCTAATAAAGTTCGCGCGTATGGAAGGTATATTTGATGCACCGAATTTTAAGTAAATAATTCACGTTCACGTATAAGTTTGTTTGAGTTTATAACTTCTAATGTCTGAGAAGCAATCTCCGCTATGGTTTCTCTCTAACATGTACCTTATACAAGTTTTCAATCTTAATAAAATTTACTTTCGAATGTTTTAGATTTAAAACATATAAAAGCGTGTATAAAATAAAATAACTGTAACTAAAAAAGATCTCATCAGATTCTTACCGCGTAATGTAAAGATAATTATAGTTTTGTCTTTATATTAAAATATTCATTGTATTTCAGAATTACTTAGAAATTCCATAAATTAAAAATTATGAAAAATTATGTTTATGGTTAATCTTAAAAAAATGAAGTTAGCCTCAATATAGATGTATTTTCTACAATATTCTACTTGCACCATGTCTTTGCTATATCTAATAAACATTCATCACGGATATACTCGCCAACGCGAATTTTTCTTCGGATATTTTTAAGCTGCCTGGACAATGGCGGAGGTTGAAAAAGGCGGTATCGTTTTGTGGCGTAGTTGCAATTTAATTTTTGACATGAAGCATTCCGGCAAGAAAGAATCAGCCAAAAGGGAAAGAGGATAAAAATATTCTGGAGAATTTTATTCGCAACTAGCTAGCGGAAATTTCGCTTTAGAAGTCAATTCTTCGTTTTTCTCGGACAGGAATTTTGGAAAATATAACGCTGAAAAGAATGCTCGAGAGAGAAGTTAAATTGCCCACAACTATATCTGACTTTGTATAAAAGACGACGTAAGATTACGTTTAAAAGAGACTCGCTCTATGCAAATAATCCTCTCTTTTTTTTTGTATGTGAAACAAATAACTGCTGTCACCTTTTCTCTAAAAGAGAGAGAGAGAGAGAGCGAGACAGGGAGAGAGAAAGAGATAACTGGCCGAAAAATCGGCCTCTAGTTCACAACGGGTCTCTTCCTTGAAAAATACGTGCAAGACACGTATTATTCAAATTTCCGCGTCGAGAACACATAACGTTGCCTTACAAAGCCCGCCATACACAGACGGGGCGTTTTTATTTGATTTGAAGCGTTGAATATCAAAGGCTTTGCGAGGCGAACGAGTATACACGTACGGAACAACATGCACGTAAGTGCGAATAATAATTTGAAAGAAACAACAGGAGAGACATTCGCGGAAGGTGTGCCAGAAATATAAAACGTTTTTTATCGGTGATAAACACTGGCGTGGATATCGAAAAGTAGAAGTGCTTCAATGTTGAAGCATCGATATCAACAGAATAATTTGTCTTTTGATATTTATTTTTAAAAGAAGAAATCCAGAGGGGAAGATGTGCCGTTCGATTTATTTTGCTTGTGAATTTTGTTTCAGCATAAATCTAATTTTAAAGATTTAATAAAAATACACAGCAGTTTTTTCTGCTCTCTTTCTCTCCATCCTCTCGTTTTTTTCTCCTTTTTAATCTTTTTTAAAAATTTTCGGACTTGTTAAAATTAGTTTTACCTTTTATATACGGAAGTTATGTCTCACAAGGGATACGAATAAAAGGGCCTTTCTGGAAACGCGCTGATATTTCCTGCACATAACCGCAAATTTTTTTTCTCAGGATTCCAGACAGGAATGAAAAAAAAAGGAAAATCAGTACGTGAACCATAAAAAGCTCTCTCGACATTACGGAGTTTCTCACTTGATGGAGATGGAAACAATGGGGTCGGCTCTGCGCGGCACGTTATTAGTTGCCGCCCCCTTCGCTATTTATATGATAATACATTTTTACGACACGGCTCTATTTCGCAGATAGTGCGGCGCCGTTTTTGGACGGACCGGCCGCGGCGATCTTCATGGCTTCGCAATCGAAAGAAACGAAACGCAGGTTGGCAGTAACTATCGTTAACAGAAAATGGGCAGCGTCCGCAAGCATAATAGAATCGCGCGTCGTAATGACGTTTATCACGTATGAGGTGACTGTCCGTTGCTCGCAAAAAGCATCGAAATACACCGGAAAGCGTGCTTTGACATCCCAGGCAGCGATTCGATCGTCGTCAATGATATGGAAAATTCAACATACGCAACGTTAAAGCCGATTGCAAAAATAATATATTCATGGATATCGTGATTTTATTAAATTAAGCGAGCATTCCAGATACGAATCGTCGAACCGATGAATCCGAAGTAAATTATGATATTCATAAATTTACGGTATCCGTTTCACGCAGAAAATACTTCTATGCGGAGCGGAGCGGCGCATTCGCTCGATTCATCGAGCTGATGCTATAATAATCGTGCCTCTAATCGTGCCAGTATAATATCATAGTTGGTTGGTTAGGCTAAGCCAGGATGAATCAGGTCACAGCGTAGATACGATTGACTTTAACGGTTTAACTCGTTGTAGTCGATTATAGGCAATCTAAACGTAATTGCAAATACGAGTTAACAATCATCCGAAACGCTATTGCGTTATTAACATCCGGTCTTTCGGATTTTTTTTTTCAATTTTTGAAGTTGCAATTGTTTCAGCAGATTCGCTTCAGGCAAATAACTGTAATTCGATATTTCGTTTTAGATGTGTATCGATCGATCGGACATATGCATGTTTGAGAAAGTATCGATGAAGTTCATGCCGTTGACAAAATGTTTAGATATTTTCAATCTAGCTCGATTTAACTTATCAATTATCAAGTTTTCAAAGGACGAAAATATTTCGTAGCTCGAAAAGTATACGGAAAAATCTCCGTATTGACATATGTAATGCATTTTTCTCACGACGTTTCATGTATAATTCCGACAGAGCGTATCCGAGCGGAAATTGAAATCCATCAAACTCGCTGAATACTTCACCTATTTCGCTTTAGTGCCCGAACGCTCGCGTATGAGCAAGTCAATCTTTCGTTTTGACGTACTTTCAATATTTGTATGCGATATATCTTTGATATGATCCTCGCTAATTGAGATCTCTCGCTAATCAAATAAAAAAAGCGTTACACCTTTAATAAAAACGTCGAAGTGTCAATACTACCAGATAATAACAAAAAGAATCGCGGAATCGAGATCCGGGGAGAATGAAACGAATCGGTGGAAAAATCTTTTTAATCAAACCAAGTGAACTTTATTTTTTCAGGGGAGTAAAGAGGATTTATGAATTTTAACTTTTATATTTAATTTGCGTTAGGAAAAAAATTAACGTCGAATTCACCTTTTTTAACGAATCTTCATGGCAATATAATTCCAATTAATGATAAAAGCCATATTATATTTGCATTATTCTGGCATCTATAGCCTTACCATCGATCACGCCTGTGAAACATACGTACGCACACACACACACTCGTATATGTATATACTCGTACACAGAGGCGCGCGCTCGCCAACCTCCTTCAAATAATCCGCAATTCGACCAGGGCTCACGTAGCGCCCGAGCGTTAATTAGCCCCGGCGTGTTTTCGTCGACCGGATCTCGCCCTTGGATCTCCACCATCCGTCTCGTCCAGCGCCGTCCGCGCCGGGCCGTCGGGAATTCCGGTTTCTGAGGAAACCGCTGGAAGCATCCGCGCCCCGGCTTCGAAATTCGCTACCGCACGCTACGCGAATACACAAACCCGGGGGTGTGTGCGGGAGAGTGGTAGCGGTGGCACAACCGGCGCGCTACCTCTCCATCGGCTCTCCACACGTTCGCTACCCGGATCCCCTTCGCCCGCGCAACCTTCCAACCCCACACGTCCGTCCTCGCCAGCCATTCATCAGCGGCGCGAGCACACGGTGTTTGAGACGCTATTACGTCCCGCCCAACCCACGGCTACGGGCAGTTTCGGCTGCCGTTGATCTCCCGTCTTCTTGACGGTAGGTATATACATACACATATATCCACGAGACACGCGTATCGCGCACGTACAATCCCCGGTGCCTGCCAATACACGCACGTGTACTAACCACGTCGAGATCATCCATACCACACAACTGTCGCTTAAGGGTGCGTCTATGAATACCGTGACACGGAAACGTTAAATGATGGACTAATAATCAGGGCAATTCTCCGCGCTCCCCTCAATGCCTCATTTCGGGTCTTGAATATCATCAGAATAATTTCAATCAATAAGAGTTTCGTTGAGTATCCCGAAGTTCTCTCTAAGAATCTTCATGAATTTCTCGCAAGCGGAAAATTAAGGAAGAAAGGACTGTCCCGGCAAATTGCAGGACTATTTTCGCGGTGCATGAATAATACTGATTGAACATAAATACTCGCACCGAGAAATTGTAATATTAGTAATCTGGCTTTTTTGTTCGAGATATCAGTGCAGAATTTCTGATAGTAGGACTTTCGTTCGTGCATTTTCGCATCGTGTTAATTCTGATTGTCTGGGAGGAAAAGTAATTTATTTACTTTAGAATACTGAACTTCTTTTTCTGAACACTTCTTAAGCTTCTTGCATTTGCTCGCCAAGGATCTTTGACGGTGAGGGGCAGCGGGGGGCGGGGTATGCCACTCTCATTTTCTCATTCTTCACAATGCAGGACGCGGCGAGAGGGGGGGGGGATAATAAAGGAGTCGGGAGGAAGAGGACCCCGGGTATTACGAACGCGTCCGACAAAGCGCATCATGTACAAGACACTGGAGTCAAAGGTCACGGCTCCTTTACCATTATTGTCTCCAGATTCTCTCCCTCTCCACCTTCCTCCAATTCTCCTCCCCTTTCCGTCTCCTTTTCTCGGATGCCTTCGCCTTCGGTGCCCAGGCCTCCTCGGTTCAGGCCGGGTTCAGGCCACGTAGGTACCTACACGCGCGCGCGCGCGGGAACAACAAAAGGAACGGCACGAAGACGCGAGAGAAGGAGACAAATGACGAGAGGGAGTTGTTCCTCTCGACAGAAGCCACGTCACTTCCTCTGAAATCTCGTGGACGCGGTTTAGCCTGTCCTCGTTGAGTGAGTCACTCTCGGATATCCCTCCTCCTTTTGCCCCCCTGCCGCCATCCTATAAGACTCTCTTTGAACCTGTCCCGCGACGGGCATGCCCCCGCTTCACCTGCGCTCACCCGTCTTTCAACCTGTTTCTCCCGCGTCGCGTGCTCTCGTCCCCCTTCTCTCTCTTTCTCTCTCTCTCTCTCTCTCGTGCCCTGCCGGCGCTATGTCGAATACGCGAATAAATCATGCACAAACGTTCCCGAGGTCTGGACACGCTCGCCAATAAATTATTCCGCCGGTGCGGCGGATCCTCCGTCTCTTTTTCACGTAGTTCGCCTTTCTCCCTTTCACTTGATTCGTCTTCCTCGCGGATTTCACCTACCCCGCGCAGCCAGCCGGCGTGGTTCCGGCGTGAAATTTATATTGCAAATTTATTCATTCATTTATTGCGAGCGTTTGTTTACTCCTGTCCCGCCGGGCCGAATAACGGCTGCGGAACGAGAGATGTAGGTACACTGCGCCGACCGTCCAGTAGTTACGGTGATACGATTGACCTCTTTATCGCTGATTTCTAATTGCCAAGGAAGATATTACAATTTTTCTTTCGTTTACATACAGCATCCAATATTGAATAATCCATAATAGCGCATGTATGTAATAGCGCGGTTATCTAATGTTTTTAATACTTTTGAATCTCCTTTATGAACTTATTTATATAAATAATAAATTATTATGTCTGTGAAGAAGAGAAAATTATTTTACGCGAGCAATTCTTTTTTTACCAAACAGTGTTACGTGAATTCGTGAAATTCGTTTGTCTAGTACTTTATCAATCTCTGATTATAATGCATTTTTTTTTAAATTCTGAATTAGTGTAATGAAATTTTATACTCGAGTTCATTTTGCGAATTCATGCGCAATTAATTATAAATCTCCCGTGAGATTAAAACATTTTTTCCCTTATTTTTCAATAAAAAAGTTGACCTTTAAAAATATTCATTTAGTTAACTATTCATTTAACATTTTCAACGTGTATATGTTGCGAGACTTTTAATAGAATAAAATTATCATATCATGCATATATCATGTGCTCGTCAAGAGTTTATTTACCGAGAGAACTGAAACACTTTCAGGTGCTCTATCGCGATACCTGAATGATGCCGGAGATTACCGCTCTGCGCACAAAAATAATGACGCCGTTCCGAAATTGTCTAATTAAATTATGCGGGTAATCGTGAGAGAGATACCGCAGCTACTTCCAGTTTTCTTGTAACGCATTTCATATATATATATTCCATCCTCGCGTTTCCCATTCCACCTTAATTTACTCGCGTTTCACAACCTGTCTTTCCGCGTCGCTCGCGATAAATTGCATCGATGCGAGAGCGTGCATGACGCATCGCATAATTGCAAAATGTATAATTCTGCAAAAACGTCGCGTTTCTCGCGCGTACACTGTCGAGCGTGCCGCAGAAAAAGCCCCGTATCGTATATCGAATTTTCCGGGTGCGCATAATTGCTGACTAATTAATAAATCTCTGCCTCGTGTGTAAAGGCCCGCCGTTAAGTAAGTCCCCCCGTCCCCCCCCCCCCCCCCTCCCTCGGGCGGATAAGAATCGAGCAAAGTCATCGTGTTTGCGAGCAATGGGATGACGAGCAATTTTTATGGGGGTCACAAATAAATTGCGAAATCATTATATGTATAAGATATCTCAAGAATTATTTTCTTCTGCATCCGCATGATAGTTGTCCGATCAGTTTCTAAATCACGGGGTTTCTCTTAAGGCACAACTTTATCACGTTAGATCCGTTTTGCGAAAAATTAATGAAACATGAAGCTCACCGACATACATATATACTCCCGCGGAGGCTTCTTAACGATCACAACCGCGTCATCACCGATTGTGAAGAGCGCTCGTTAATGTCTTCCGCCGAGCGAGAGACCCGCGTGCGACACAGTTCGACACACGCGGTGTACGGCCGGAGTTAGCGGAGCACGAATTCCTAATTATCGCCGGTCCCCGCATAGATATTCGCGGTACGATAAGAAGGCGAGGGACGTCCTATAAGCGACGGCGGGATAATGTAGAAGCAAGTTCAGGGGCTCCGTGGGCCCGTGGGAGAGTCCCACACGGGGCATGCACCGGAACACGCATCTTTTACCGCGGCGCGCCATCGCCACCTTTCCGAGTTTCCATCTTCCTCGTCGGCTCGGTTACCCCTCCCTTGCGCGGGCCCCTATCCTTGTCTCTGAATACTTAAGGGGACCGCCGAGCCGAGGAGCGGAAGTGGTCGCGCCTTCAAAAGGAATCGCCAAATGAGTTTCGCCGTCGTCGTCGCATCGTCGCGTCGTCGTCGCACCTGTTAAAAGCCCGCGAGGCAAACGCGAGTAATCCAATGCCAGCCGGTCAAATCCGACTGCCGCCGGCTGCAGCGTGTATATAGCGTGACGTTAAAATCCGTAACACGGTAGCGCCGACGAAAATTAATCGTCAAGTCACGATTTTTGGGAAAATACCCCGTGCATTATGTCAGTTGGAAACTGGGCACAGAAAAAGAATTCCCGTAACTCGTTGATAGAGATCCTACGCGTAAAAAATGGTGCGGCATTGTAAAAAATCGCAAATGTTATTTATGAAAAATACGCTCGTAATATCTGGAATTAAAATAGAGAGAGAATATGCGTATTTCTTTTTGTCCTTTTTTTTAAAAAAATAAATAAATGTATAGGAATTAGCGCTTTTTGAGATTTTCGTATTTGTGTGACGTAATTTTTTGCGTTTCCATCTTTATTCTTTTTCCGCGGGGGCAAATTGCGCGATCGTGATATTTAGACTTGAGAGATTCTTTATACCCATTCTCGGTACTCGTGATTACACGACGGGATCTCGAAAAAACAAAAAACGATTGCGGTTTTGAGAAAACGCAGCTCTCTCGCGGACTATACGTGATGATTATTATTGTTTAACAAGGTCGCTCACAACGATCCGGCTCTTCCGCTCGCGTTTTTCCCGAGCTTTTATCGAGCGCACGGCTCGGTGTGTGTTGCGCTCTCAACTTTCGCGTATAAGTATATGAGTGTGCGACTTAATGCTCGAAGCTAGGCAGGTCGCGAGGCGCACCGCCGTGTAATCTTCGCGACGAGGACGCTGTAATGACCCTCGTCAATTTTCGACGTGCCATTTGCCGTTTGCAGCTGCGACGCCGCCGCTGCGCGCTGCAATGCACCTTCGGCTTTTCCGCGCGTCCGCATCTAAATTGCAGCGCGAATTTCGCGCTCGGGCCCCCTTTTCTCTCATTCATCGTCCCCGGGGGAGGCCAAGGTCCGAGATCCCCGACGAGAAGCAGAGTCGTCCGTTTCTCGTTTCAGCTCTCTCTCTCTCTCTCCGTCTCTCTCTCGGCTTTCCTACCCCTTTGCGCGCGCGAGACGATGTATCGCACGCTTCTTCCACTTCTTTCTGCTCTCCACCACCGTTCGTTCCCTCAGCCATTCCCTCCTTTTCCTTCGCCCGCACATTCTCGCAATGCACATACACCGCTTCAGAATTTTCTCACGCTCCGACGGTATAAATATTTACAGTCCCGTAGACGGAGCTCTACACCGCACTAGGGTGTCTTGAGGGCGAAGGGCGGTGAACGCGGGCCTGTGTCGGAGTGTCAGTGATGTGTGCTGCACTTGTGCCTACACACACACACGCACACACGTTACCGCGCAGACGGTGCGCTGCACTTGTTTCACGCCCGGTGGTTCGCCATGCCATTGGCCGGTGCATGCCCTCGAATTTCGATCACCGTCGACTACGATCGACCCTTACCCGTAAAGGGCCAAAATACTCTCTCGAATGGGGAAGAGAAAAGGTCTCAATACTCCCGTTGCACTGAATGCACCGGTCGACTGACCCCCGGATATCTTTTGTAAGAATAGAAATCGCGTCGTTTCGCGTTCTTTTAAATAACTTCTATGGTGCTTTCTAACGTAAAGTAAATTTAATCGAGTTTAATGTGCAAGAAACTACGAGCTAGCCGAAAATAAAAATCTCAGAACAAGCGAGTTTATAAATAATATTTTTCAGAATTATTTTTTACTTATTTTTATCAAGATGTTTAAAAATAACTTTGATGAATCAAAGTTTCCCAGTTTCTTAGTATCAAAAGTTCTTAATTGTTTTTTTATTACGGAAAAACATATTTACAGAATTATTGAATATTTCGGGCAAGCATGAATTTTAGATATTTATTCGCTGAAACTAATATATAAATAAAAAACATTGGAAAGAATAACGTCATATGACAAAATTTAATTTACCTAAATATAAATTGTACATTTAATTTAAATTTAAATTACTAGATGCATACATTAATTGTACATTAAATTGTACATTAAATTTAAATTTAATGTACAATACTTACAATTGTACACTAAATATTAATATAAGAAAATAAAGATGAAGAAAAAAAATGTTATATACTCGTACGTTATGTAATACGATATGTTAATTAACGAATATCACAATTATTATTAATTTAGACTTAATACTAATGCCAAGTCTTCATGTATGTAATTTAAGGCTTCTATATATAATAATTTCAAATCAAATCATTATCGTAAAATTAGTGCAACATGATTTATACTCGTATTGTCTATGTTCAAACATATGTAAATATTTATGAATTAATTGATTGAACGATTTTTTAAATGAAACTTATGACATCTGATGTATCGAATGTCAATTTCAGAATGACGACGAAAACAAATATCTCTATGCTTCATCTGTGAATTAATTGAATTGTATCAAACCGAAAGAGATTTAATTAAATATATTAATTTAACGCCCGTAGCAATCTTTATAACAGCAAAAAATTATTCAATTTATTTTAAAAGATTACAATTTATACAATTTAATTTTTCTCTCATTTAATTTCTCTTTTTGCACAATTCAGATCAGTCATCCAAAATTCCTTTCGCCAGGCACCTCTGATTTGATGCAATTTTGTCCTGTGCTAGTCTCTCCTTCCTCTTTCTCTCTCTTTCTTCGTTTCTGTTCTCTGTATGATTCTTAGCGATGGACACGGACACAGAATTTGCGCTGATCACGGCGCGGCGGGTTCGTTAGATAGACGCGAATCAGGTCGACACGTAGGCACGCCCGTAAACCTGCGATGTCGAGCCACCGTTGATTTACTGGGCCGGCGGATTAAGCCAAATTGTAACGCGCGTCACCGAACGTGGAAACTCTGCCTGCCGGTTCTGATACTTGATGCAGACGCACGACAAATGAACGGCTCCGACTGTTCTAACTGCGCCCGGGGTTTATGTGCGTCAGGATAACACGGTCCATCATTCCCGGAAGCTATTTGCCCGCTCGTTGAAACGTTATATGTCTAATCCTTTTTCATCAAATCACGCACGAAACATATAGAGCCCCGTAACAAAATCATTCGATTTTCAACGTAAGTATCGAGCGCTTTCAGACGTGGCATCGTAAATTAGACAGCCGAAATCGAGAGCCACTGATATTCGGGCGGTTTCATCGTTTATTTTATTTCAATATATCTCGAAACGACCGAAATTGATATAAAAACTTTTTGTTCAGCTGCGACCGCTGAACAAAAACATGATTAAATCATAATGTAATTTGAACATGTTTCTCTTTGAAAAGCCCGTGCAGTATGCTTTTATTCACGGAACTAATTTTCATTTTCCGAAATATTTGGAAACTATGATGCCGATAATAAGGCGATTGTGCACCACGTAAACGAGTTTAAATTAAAAAAAAGATTGATTAAATATTTAACTATTTGAATATATCAGAGATGTATATAAACAAGAAAAATCATTTTACAGACGGTAAAATAGCGTTTAACATTAATATAGCACTCTTTGTTTTTTATTCATATCACGGAAGAAATTAAGCTGCAACGCCCCGCCGTTATATAAAAAAGAAAAAAGGCGAGTCCTAACAAGTTAACTGTTACGCAATGTGCGAGCTTCCGCGCGTATTGTTTGTTTGTTATGTTTAATTCACTTGTCATCGTCCATATTTGTCGTTTTCGAGCCCCTGCTAACGATGTAAATACATATGTATGAATTATACAATTGGAGTGATGGTTATCGACAAATGTTTCGCGTGCCCATTTGTAACGACATAACTTTACAAATGTGATTTAGCAATATTCTTTTTTTTTTCGCATACTGAATATCTCCATTTGCGTTGATAAAGTTAACTTTTCGGTTCCGCGCCACGAGCACGGTCGCACCGAAAACATATATCCGCAACAAAATGGCATTTAAACGAAAATGCATATTCACCTGTGCGTTTTCCCCCTGCGCATTTCCCCCCAATTTCATTTCACGTGTTTATACATGGACACGCAGCACGTTACGGTTCGGCCCTTTTGCAATATCGCTCCCAACAAACGAATAAAACAACATTTTTGCAGTAATTACTACTTTGGTTTTCGCCGAATAATATTAAGCGCCGCGAATGTTAAATCGCGAAAATTTGCAGAGGGATATATTCAGTGACTTTCACAAAGAGCGATATGAAGTAGCCTCGCAAAATCCTCTAAAACTATATTATTATCACCGTCGCGGTCGGTGTTGCGAAATACAAATCATTTTTATTTAATTCGAATGCTGTTAGGCAATACGAGGATCATTCCGTCGTTCCGATGCGAGGACATTAATTACGCAAGCGGCGAATTCATTAATTGATTATATCTGTAATATCTGTAATATTACTTATTCACGTTTGCCCTTTACCGCACAAACTAATAATCATATAGAAACTAAATTATTTAATGATAAATTATAAATTAATCTAAAGTGTGTGTGTGTGTGTCTTTCTGTAACGTATGTTCTATGCGTTTGTATGATACGTCGCATGTTACTAACAGTAAGCTATATGCGCGCTCAAATTTTACGGAGAGCAGGATGAAATATTGGACGTCGTTGAATTAAATATCCTTTTTACACATGCACGATTTTTATTATTGATTTTTATTAATTTTGGAATAAATAAAATTCACATTATAATGGAAAAAAATACAATAATACTTTTTACGTTTCTGAGAATAAAAAACCATTTTTATAATTCTATTCTTATCATAAATGTAGAAAGCCTAAAAGCGTGTATATTAAAAAAAATCTATAACTTTACTTTTAGCTACATATATGGATATTAAATTTCATATATTAATATCCATTTTCTCTTTAATTCAAAACAATTTTTCCTAGTTCTGGAGTTTAATATCACGAGCTGTTCCTGTCTTCCTGTAACATATCCGACATTAAAATTATCAAGCACTTTAATATTACACTAATTTCTCAATTTTCTACTTTTTTACATGTCGAAAAAGGATTGTAAATATTTTGTAAAACAGATTAATGATAAGAATATTTTCTAAAATTGAAACTTTGTCAATGGAACATTTCACACGCAATGATCCAATATAATATAATCTTTATCGATATTAATCGGGAATTTTTTCCGTGGGGGAAACCTCGCGTGGAGAAACACGTATACGATAGCGTCCCTCGATGGAAATGGATATCGTCGGATATTCATAAGACACCGCTTTGTACAGCTTCGACGAGCTCTATCCCGTTGAGGCGCGCGTTCCACTTTTCGCCACGAGATTAATATTTCAGGTGAGAAGTAGTAGTTCCGTCGCAAACGGTAATTTCTTGTGCCGTCTATTTGTGGTATATAGACTAACGACCTACCAGACACAACGGGGGCTCTTATATTATATCGAAGGTAGCGATCGTTTCCCTCAAAATGCACGACCAACACGACCCCGTTCGCCGCTCGATGAATATTCTCTAGCCGCCCTCGCAATCCTTCATCCCCTAAGACGTTCGACGAGTTTAACCTATGGCCTATACACATGTCCACATAGACCGCTGCAGGAATACTTGGGATGCATCGCGGGGTGACGTCAGGAATTCCATGCGCTCGCAATGCGGTGACCTCCATATTCGCGGGAGGTATTGTTTACGCAATACGCGGGCGACGGAAGCAGTAAGAGTGAATTACTCCGATGCCATTTGCAGTTTTAACGTTACCGTTAAAAAATTCACTATTTGTAGTTTTAACTTTACGGTAAAAAAAAAAAATTCCCTATTTGAGAGACGAACAGGTAGATGTTTCGCACGTTTTCGTTTATCTCGTCGTTTCAATTATCTCAGATTTTTCCTCTGACAATCACGCGAGACACGTATAATTTTATTAGCGATTGAGGACGTCGAGATTTTCGCGAATCTAGTTTGTGGATGCAAACAGGAAACTTATCTCTTGATCTAATTTTAAAGTAATTCCGTTTCAATTAATTTCAAAGATATTTGTAGAATTAAACATTCAAATGTTATCGAGAGCAAGAAAATGATTATCTGTTCGAAGGATTCGCGTACTATTTATATAAAATAGAGAAATTAATTTTGCAATTTCATTCAAGATAAGATTTTTTTTTTAAATTTAGTGCAATAGCGCCGTAACTTAGTATGACATACTATTCTTCCCCGGGTTATTCGCAGCAGCGTCCAAGCTTAATCATACGCGATTACCCACAATCTTCTTTGCATGCCCTTATTTGCATCGCTAATCGCGAGTTTTTAAGTACATTTTTCCGGGAGGAAAATGCAGCCGTCCACGAATCTGTAATAAATCCCCACTTTGCTCCGTTAAAATCGCGCGGCTCTCTACTAAAATAATGCACACCCCCGACCCCCCCCCCCCCCCCCCCCTTCTGCACGTCCGGGTGCATCATCCGCGGGAAAGTTCAGCGCGCGTCGCGCTCCGCCGCGCCCGCCGCTGCGGCGACGATTTCGATGCGGAGTCACGATTTGATATCACAAACGCATTACGTACGTGACGTTCGCCGCGGCTTGGATATCGATATGGAGCGCGATCAAAGAGATTCCCTAATGTAGCCAGGACGAACGCGACGATCGGCCGTGCGCTTTACAGAGCGCGGCGCTTTCGCGACTTCGCGCTCGCGAATCGATACCCGTTAAACGGCGTAACTCAATACGCCGCCCACCGCGCGCGCGTTCCGTTTGCATCCCCTTGCGCGGCGTGCGTCAGTCCACCCCTTTACAACCCCTACTGCGGAGGGAAAAAAAAAAAATTGTTCGTGTTTCCGCAATCGCCGGGCTCGATCCGACCCGGCCAGGTCGGTCGCGCGAGATACGGTTGGAATCGCACAAAAAGCACGCCGCGCGCCGCGCCGGGGCGAAAGTAGCATTGTCGTGTTACAATCGAAATCGAATATTTGAAAAATATGGACGACGCGACGCGCGCGCGTGCGTTTGTAATTGCATACATGCTTGCCCGTGCCTCGCCGCTCGACCGCGAATGACCCGAGAAGTATGGCATGCGTGACGAACTATAGTTACGAGCGCGACGTACATAGACCGATGATACAATTTTGCGACTGTTAATTCTTGCGAGTTTTTTTGAACAACTATATAAATAGGGTGCAGAGCGAGAGAGAGAGAGAGAGAGAGAGAGAGAGAGAAAAGACGTTAAAGACGCGGCAAATAACGAAGATCTTTAATTAAGCGAGAAGATGCCTAGATTAATTTGCTGCCTTTTAAGAGGGCGCCATTTAATTAGTACAACGTTTGCAAGCGTCTGCAAATGGAACGCAGGCCTGGTAGGCGGGGTATTTTATCCCTGTTTTTATACTCGCGCGCATGAATGCACCTCCCCCCCCCCCCCCCGATATTTATAACAGAAAAATGAACGAACCATTAGATCATGGGTCTAGTCGTATTATAATATATTTGGAGAATGACGGGGCTTCTCGCGGGGCTTCTCCATCGTTATCTCGTTTTTTCTGCATGTGAAAAAAAGCTACGGCATATGCTTTTTTGCGGGAGCTTTCTCGCTTTGCTTTACGCGATGCATGCAAATTCAACACAGAGGAGGGAGGGGATCGAGTTATTTTTCGGCGACTCGAAAAGAATTACGACGCTATGTTTTTATATTAAATGTGAAAGAATTGAACAGTTTTTTTTCCAAAGAACGGCTATGATAATATTTCTGTTCTTTTTTTTTTCAGAAGCCTTAATAATAAACGAATTCATCAACATTACATGTTAAAGATATTTATAGGACGCTATAGAAATATAATGATCTTGTAATATTTTCTAAAGAGATTAATAACGTTTGCGTTTGCTATAAAAATATTAGATTGCCCAGATAAAGGGCAGAAAGAAAATATCCATTCGCCATTAATCCTGTCTCGTCACGATCGACAGGAGAAGTACTATTTCCGTTGCGGAGAGATTTTCCACGAGCGATCCAAGTCACGGAGAACCGTAGGAGAGGAGACATATCTCCTCCTTCGCTTCCACCTCCTTGCGAAGAAAATGGATGATCGCGAGTCGAATAGATATCGAGGCGATCAAATCCGGGACACCGCCGCCGACGCGCACGTTCATCAATAAGATCGGGATCGCATGCTCCACGACCATTCCGTATGCCCGATCCACGCGCGCGTATTTCGCTGCGTGGCGGCATTTTGCCGCCATAGTCATTTGTCCGTCACACCGACCGGACGGACGGACGGACGGACGGACGGACGGACGGACGGACGGACGGAACGGATGGACGGCGGCCGTCGACATAAAACCGGAAGCGAATTATGTACTCCGATATAAATCAGCCGGACACACCCCATTCGCGTCGCGGACAGGTTATTATCGGCGGTGCCATTTTAACTCTCCCCCGTTCGCGCCCTCCCCCTCCCGTGTGCGCGATCGACCCACTTTTTCCGCATATGATGTAGTTTATGGATGCTTGCGAAACTGGACAAAAATCCCAGGGCATAAGGGCATGCAGGGATTAAAAGGGCACACACATACACACACACGCATACACACATTATATGCGTCGTTTTTTTTTACACACACGAGAAAAGTTATGAACAAACCGGTATTAACGCATTCGTGACAATATTCACTCGTCGGCTACTGGTAGTCGAGTTGTTCTGAATATCTTATACATATATGGATCAATATTAAAATGACGATTATAAAACTTTTCACTTCGTCATTCGCCTCCGCAGTTGCGAAGTTCTAGGACACTTTTGTACATTAATATTCCCGTCATACACGTTTGCACTAAGAATGAACGCGAATAACTGCCTCGCGCGCTAGAATCGCGTGAAAGGAGTAAATGAGAATAATGGGAGCATTTTTTTTTTGCATTTTTAATCTCTTGGCCTCTTAAAAATTAATTTCCACATTTACCGAAATTGATTTATCGCGGAAGAAAAATTGCACAAAATTTCGATTTAAATTTCCACATTATATTCCGTAAACTCTTGCTTCCGGTAAATGCTAATTCCATTTCCGCGAGTCATTATCATGCAAATGCCGGTTTCGCGAGCGTCGGGAACATACTTCACCCTCCACATATTACATTCCACATTGGCTATTCGCGATGAAGTCTTAAATTAATAAAAAGCAAAGCGGTCAATCAAGGTAATTACGCGAGAATAATGAGCCTCAAGCATCATTAATGTTTCAAGAGCTAACGACATATTCATTTAATATATTACAACGATATTACTGAAAAAATACGGATTGTATTTACGTAAAAAATGCACGATTACTCATAACGTTACTATAGGATCGTGATTCTATCACAATTATTCGATACATATACATAATAAACATAATTATACACGATTAACACATCATTACAAACATTGACTTCTAAATTTACCCTAGTGCCCGTAACCGATTCAATTAATCTAGATTCGACCCGATCTGGAGATCAGCACGCGAGTACTCGCACGTGCGTGAAGTTTCCTAAAGTAATCCCGGCGCTTCCTCTTTGACCCTAGAACTATCGTGCACGCAGGATGGACGAGGGAAAATAAAATGCGAAAGCGGTTTATTATCCGGCGGAAGCTAGCCTATTCAACATCGATGGACCTTCCCTGCGAGCCCTGATCCTTACGCCAATATTGATTCGATTAACCTTCCTTAACCTCGGGGGTACGGACCGAGGGGTTTGTCTGTCACTGACAGCTAGTGGGTGTATCTCGAGGTGTGCTGACACTCGATAAGTAAGTCCCAGATGAGAGATCGTAAGGGACGAAATGTTACCACGTTACCTACTTCTGCTACATCGTTGGTGTCGAACGACCACTAAGAGTAACATCAAATCTTTTACTGACGACCTTATTTTTATCGTCACTCTTACGTTTATCATCATGTATCTTAGCATTTTTTATCATCTCCTCAGATGTGATATCAGTGAAGATAATAATAATAATAATTCTATTGTTAAGTATAAATATCTATCTCATATGTTAATATGCATTGTTAAATATAAATATCTATTTCGCAGGATTTAGCCTATCAGTTAAACAAATATGCATATAACGATTGTTAGTCTAATGAACGATGGCATATGCAAAATTTACTTTGCACGAGCGGTTTTAATGCCTCGAAAGAATATCCACAAATATCTGTTAACTTAGTGGATAAACACGCATATATTTGTCCTTTCCAATAAAAAGATTTTATAAACACAGAAAAAGTGTCTCGACAAATTTACCATAACCATTATATCCACAGTGACAGACAAAATGTGTAAAACACCGTTGTCGCTGCGCTGTTTTTTTTTTCAGACTAATTCAGCGTGAAACGCTGTTCTTTCCGTGCGATATTAATTTAATAATAGAACTCATAGAGATATTTAACTTTTAAATGGCACGCTTCAATTTGCATATTTCCACGTTTACACAGGAAATAACACTTTAAGTATAATGGATACAACAAACACACACACACGAGTCGAGTGAACGTCGCGTTGTTCGCAAAGTAGCTATAATCTTTAGTAAACGCTATACATGTCGCATCTAGTCCGCCGTTAAAAAATTCCACGAATGAAATATGTAATGCACCAATTAACTTGATCTCGATGTCACATCGATCCGGTTAGCGTTATCCGGCGGCGCAGTAACATGATCGGTTGCGGCCGCCAATATAGGTAATCGCTCACCGGTGCAGTTATACCGGTTACGCGAGATTAGGATTTTTCAGTTTTGCATCTCACGCAGAACGTCGTGTAGGTACGACCTACACCGTTATTAGCATGCACACGCTTCGTCTAACGGTCTGCCAATTGATGCCCACGTATCGACGTATGATTGATAGCGTTCGATTTAGCATTTAATATTTTTCTCCCTTTATCTCCCCGAGGACATTAAACCGAGCGATAAATAACTGCAGCGATGCGGAATTATGGAAAGCAGGCATAACGTAAAACTCCTTCTTTCTGTCTCTTTCTCTCTTTTTCTACGTGTATACGAGAGAAAGATTCAAGAATGCCTGGAATTTAATGTGCGTGCGAAATTGAAGTAATCCGAGCAATTTATGATTCGTATAGCTGAGATATATATCATAATCACATCTAATAAGATCCTCTTCAAATTTCTCTTATTATTCTTTCACAAAGAAAACTTATTTTGCGTCGCGTACATATTGGATAAAGAATAAAGACATAAATTGGATTCTCGCGATTGATTTAAGTCTAAGAAAACCAATACAGTAGAACTGACAAAAGAAAAAGAAGCAAATTAAAAAACAGATATCGCCAATAAATTAATAAAAATATATAAGAAATGTGATCGAAGTGCCGCTGTTATTTAACAAAGATGCTAATTATAATTGAGAATTCCGCGTAGCAACCATAGCACGAGGGCTTTCATAAATCTCGGCGAGTCATTCAAGTTCCTCGGAACATTACTTAACTCAATCGCGCGACTCCTAACTGCGAAAACAAAAGGAAGGATATCCGAGAGAGCGGCGTGGTCGGGCGCGAGTATGCCAATTATAGTTCGCCTCCGTCTCGATTTTTATCGGAAGTGCAGTAAGTCCGCGGAAACGGGCTTCTCTCACCCAGCTCTCCCGAGCTCCTCGAGCATTCGAACGAGTTGGAACTTTTAATTTCACGCGTTAATGACAGCCGCCCGGTTAAAGGATATTCTTTATTACTCTGCAATCGACCCCTCTCCGTCCTCCCCCCCTCTCCCGGGCCCGTCCTTTTCTCGCTCTTCGACGTGGACGGGGGCAAGAGGGATGCTTCGGAAAGTCTCGGACACGGTCTGCGGGTTCGCAGGAGTGTGCGGAGGATCGGAAAAGACGCGACCGACAGTGAGGAGGAACGGGCGAGAGGTCGGACGGTAAAGCTCGCTCGGCTCGCAAGAGACGAGGGGTTAATCACGACTTTGGAGGAATACTTGCGCGCGACGGTATGCGTTTTCCACCCTCCGACCTTCTTTCCTTCGTTCGTTCATTCGTTTCGTCGCAACGTTAGAGTTTTTCCTTTTTCCTATACCTTCTCTACTCTCTCTCCCGCCTTTCCTTCCGCGTTCCTCGTCGTTGTCCACCCTCTCTGTACGTTTACGAGTAACCCCAGTCTTTTAGTACATTTTACACTTCGTGTTTCCCCACCTCGCAATTTTCAATATATTGTACGCGCCATCACCAACTTTCGCGTTGGACTCGACTCTCTAGCGAACATTCCCCTTATCCCTTTCGCAGATCTTTCCTCGCTCGCGAGGTTTTCATTCTTTCGGCGTGGAAATTAGTTGAGAAATTTACGGACATTGTCCGCGTTTGCGTTAATAGTTCGAGATAGAGAAGAGATCTTATCGCGCGCGCGAAGAAGAAAGTCGAGCCTTATAATGCCTTATATCGATCTCGCGAATTGCGCTAACTTGAGAAGCGCAATAATGTCCCGAGATCGCGATTTAAGGAATACTGTAATGAGATCCTCGCGGGTCTGTCTTTTCTCAATAGAAATGATAGAAACAATTAGATTAATGTGCAAACTAATGGATATATATTTAATGTATAGTGAGAACAACTTTAAGTTTCTCGATTTTATTTCCTTTCTTATAGATCATTATAGAATATTATCAATATCCTGCAACTAGAAGCAAGCATTCGTCTCATTATGCGGTCGGGTGCGAAAGCCACAAGTGTCCTGTAGCCGTAGTACCTCAATATGTAAGCGGCTTGAGGCAATGATACGTTAAACCACACGGGAGGAAACCACACTGGGCACTTGGCTTATTGTTAGTACATCTATTTACATAGCAGAATTATGCGTGTGGCCACGATAAAAAACAAAAACCCTCCATATTTTTTAACAAAAAAGTTTAAAAGGCAAGAACGAAAACAAAAACTACTTTAAGTTATTTTATTAATCTGGGATTCATTTAATGCAATTTAGTATGTACCTACTCAGAATTTTTTAGAGCGCTTTTAAACAAAATTCTGTTCTTAAAATATTGATATACGACAAATAATATCATAAATGATATTTAGAATATTATAGCATCACCTATTTTAAACATCTTTATATTACCTGATGTATTTTCAAGCTTTGAATTGATGTTGAGTATTGTTTTCTACCAATTAAAACAACAAATCGAAAATTCATTCAGTGTCGTTCCCCCCCGTCAACGAGATTTAATTATTTCCGAATCTTTCTCTATTTCTCCGTTGTTCGACCCAATTTGTCAAAGTATTTGTGCTCACACAACAAGTTTGTTCTGCAATCCCTCGTCGGCGAGCGTGAAACTCCCCTTCGCGACGGTGATATCTCGCTTCGACCTGCTTTCCTACAACAATCTATGACGTAATGAAGCGCATCCGCTCGGCTTCCGAATCTTTTCTTCCCCTCTCGCAGCGTCCTCGCTCGCGTCCCACCAACTCCTCGCGCCTCCTTGTTAAATTTCTTCCCCCTCGTACTTATCTGACTCTTTGGCCAATCACTCCCGGTATCCTCTTACCTCCACCATTTATTCCACCCTCCTTTTTCTCCTATCGACTTCCCGGACTTCTCTCGGACGAACTGATCCGAACTTCGCGATTCCGCGGGGTTTCATTTACAGTTCTCCAAGTTGCGCGTCTTTCGAATACGATTCGTTGGCGTTTTACAATTCCCGTCCCAGCTACGTCCGTATACGAGCCGTTTGGCAAGCATTTACCTGTAATTCCTGCAGTTGTCGTTTTTCGCTATTTTCTATGCAAGACTAGAAAGTTTATGCTCTAAATAACTTTCATTAAGTTGAGAAATTTCTTAATTAAGATACAACATAATTATTTGCCACTCTTGACTTAACTTTGACATGATAATCTGACATAATATGCATCCGCAAAATTTACACCTTGTTAATTTTATCTCATAACTTTATTCGTATTTCTCATTTTTGCCATTCTCTAACATTAATATCAATATTATTTCTTTTTTATCTTTTATTACAATTTTTATTTATCTCAATATTTTACTAAAATTATATCACTGCAATAACTAAAATATAGTTATATATGGTTTTTTTTTTTTAGTTTTAATGCACGCGATGTACATCTTAACAGATGTTTATTGAATTCCCGTTGAAGATATACTTTTAGTAGTAGTCGAATATTATCTAACTAAGCGATATCTTTATTTGTCTTTCTCACTCACATTTGCGGCGCGTAACGAGGAACACGAAACACGTAATCGTAGTCATCGACGCGATTGGTTTTCACAACCGAATCTCGTGACTGGACACACGGTGTAGCGGCCGGGCTTTTACATCGATATCGCGCGCGATGCAGCGAAATCGATCTCCTCCTTTTTTTTTCCTCTCCCTTTCCCTTCGAAAATCACCCAACGCCCGAATAAATCCGCCGCGCGTGTTGCTATGTCGCAAATTTGTTTCACGCTCGCACGAGTCTCCCCAAAATTAATCCACTAGCCATTACCAGCCGCGCACAGGCGAAACGGTACAAACCGCTTTGTGCGCGGACATGGGCACGTGTTACGAGCCATTTTGCCGGCAAAACAGATGGTATAGTCTCGGCCGGGTCGGCTTTTTAAGCGTATCGCGTCGCCGGATATCGCGTCAAACATTTTTTAACGCGCTTTTAAATAACCCCCAGACAGTCTACAACCGCAGTCTACCGTTTGCGTGTCACTGTTTACCGCGTTTTAATTTTTACTGTCGTTCCCATTCGGCCAGGGCTTTGGTATCGTTTAAATGAATTTTCAATATATTGTACTTAATGGAAAAACAACAATAATCAATTCAAAGCCTGAAAGTGTATCAAAAGAACTCACGTTGCCCGAAGTATTAATTCGCTTATAAAAACGAATGATACTGTAGTATTACAAAATTTACATTATTAACTATATAAAGGAAATGGAAAAAACATATTTTCTGAAATTTCTCGACATAAAAAAATATTTTTAAAAAATAAATTGTTTTACGCTTTTTTATATCACATTTTTTTATGGTACTAGTCTTTAATATTGCGAATAAAATTGGATATTTTTGTATATGTATGTATTATAAATATTATATAAAATTGTATTAACCATTGAGAGAGAGATCTGAATGTATCCTATTATGTCAATCGCGTTTCTTGCCTTTTAAACTTCTGCAGCCGACGATTATCGAGACGCGAGAGAAAGAAGGATTACAGAAGGAGGCAATTGGATATCCGCCAATGAAATTTGCGAAATTCACAAACGTGCCCGTTTGATATTTTGACGGGTGAGAGTATGTGCATGCATGTGTACGCGTCGCATTCCGAGCGATAAATCATCGGCAGATGGGTCTTTCGACGGGACTGGAAACTGTATATGTAACGTACGCAAACTACAGGCGCCCATTTACCGGAGAATTGAAAAAAGCGATGCCGCGCACGAAGAGAGCCAAGGACGACCTGTCGCGATTACGTGCAGCTCCCTGCAGCCGCACGATCGTAGCAAGTAATAATCGTCAGTATCCGCTGCCCCGTCGGGTTCACTTAGCTAATGCCCTTGACGTTTGATGCTGCCATGATCCTTGGGACACGAAAGATGGGGAACACGTCTCACCGCAACCGCATATGCTCGCGTCACTTATTCGTTTCCATATCCACGATCATTCTTGAGATATCAAGCAACCGAGAAATTGCTCAATTGACAATATCAAAGATAAAATGCTGATGAAATTGACAGTATTAATCGTGCATTAATCAATTAAATCATTGATACATTTTACACTTACATATACTTGCGCACTCTTTACAAGACCATAAGAAACGATTCTTCGTTAAAAATATATGTTTATCAAAATTATACGAGCTTCCTTAGCCGCACCTAACATAAAAATTGACATGATTATTTTAAAACGTAAATTTTAAGAAATTTTTAGTGTTTTTAATTTAATAAAATTTATGGACATATATACAATATATACATCTTTAGTTTTATTTCTTTTCAGATTAGATTATCTTTCGCTACTTTTCCTTAATTATTCACTCTACCATCATTCGCAAAAGTGTGTGTCACTTTCGTGTGTATATGTGTGTGATGTGTAAATGATGTAGGTGTCAGATGAGCTCAGGCCTTTGTAAATTTGTCAAATGATTGCGCGGATCAGTCATCCCTGCGAGATTCGAAGCGTAAAGAAATTGTCGGGCTTAACCTAAGGAATATTAATTTCTCGACATTTGTCAATACGAATGGATATTACTGCACTGTCAAGATATACAACGCTATTAACTTTAAGAAAAATAAACCCATTTAAATAAGTGTAATGATTTATTGAGACGCGGGGGAAAGGAGCACATATGAATGAGCCTCAGATAGTACTCAAGTATATACATAATTCATACAAGTTAGACGAATATTTTTTCTTTGCAAATTTTGAACCTCGAAAAATTGTTTTATCGTAGAAAGATGTGACGAGTTTCTCAGAAAGCTATAATTAAACTAAGCATAAAAGACACTTTCTTCCTCTCGATAGAAACCAAGCGCTCTTACAGACGATTGTATTATTTTTTACGTCACTCTTTATGCCCCCGATAAATTCCTAGCTATTTGGAAGCCACTTTATATGTACAAGAGCCGCGTTCAAGTTTAGACGACGACGACGACGAGATCCATTTAAGTAAATTAATAAGAGCCTGCTGGGTGCACGCATGACGACGTAAATCCGACCGCTACCGCTACAGCTCAGTCCGTGACAGCTCAGTCTGGAGCACCGCGTAAGGGAGGAACGTAAGAGAGGCACCTCTCTCTTATCTTCCACTTTTTACACGGACTCTGGCGGCACGATCACTGTAATATAATACGGACCGTCTTGCACGAGAGAATTATGTTCCCGTGTAAGAGCATGTCCCGAGTTCCGTACGTACGTATACGTCGTCGTCGCGCGTTACGCACGCTGATCGCAGATCGAGAGACGAGATTTCACGCGATACGACTCCTCGGCTCGCCGCCGCGCCGTGCCGGCGTGAGCACCTAAGTACCATGAAACGTGCGGCGCGCATCGCACGCCGGTCGCGCGCACCGACGCCTCGGCCGACGCGTCTGGCGAAGCGTGTGCTCCGAGCGTGGACCAAACGAGGCGTGTCGTGGAAAAAATTGCAGCCGCGATAAAGGCGACTGGCAGAGTCAGGGCCGCCTGTTCTCCTTCTCTCTTTCTCTCTCGCTCCAACGTTGTGTTTAGTAATTTCACGGTAAGACAGATCGCGACGCTCTTCCGCGCGCCGTAATAACCGGGCGACAAATAAATAAGCGCTGCGCTATCACTGACTCATCGGATCAGGCGTTCTAGCTAGCCCTAGGAGGAAAACGGGGGTTCAAATATCACGCCTCGTTGGTTCACCGCAAAGATTTGTAGCACATGTTACTGATTCAGGTATAGATTAATGTACGTGATGTTTCTTAACCAGATGGCTTTAAATAACATGGATCATTAATTAAATGTTTTTATTTTAGATGATAGAATCAATGAAATAACTGTTAGAGTATCCTTTTCGTTATTGGATGAAGCAAAAAAACCGCTATATGTCAAGAAGTTTATTAGACGAATAAAATCTTAATGATCGACTAAACCGAGTAAAAGATTTATGGCGGAGAAATCTATTTCGGCAATGGACGGGGATTTTTCTATTTGCGGGGTAAAGAAGAGCTATATTGTTCCACCCTCCCGACTGATTATTACGACGCGACAAGAATTTTCCACGAGAACGGATGATGCAATAAATGGCGCTCCCGTCCGTTGACGGTTTATCGGCCGGTGTCTTTTTTCACCTCACGGCTTAAGGCCACCTTTACTTTGTTCCTCCCCCGCCCTCTCTTCGTTTGTCTCCTCGCGAAGACTATTAACGAGACGACTGGGAGGATAGCGCCGGGGATGAGGCTTCGTAAAATCGTGCACCACCCTTATCTCTTTGGGCGAGATTGCCGCTCCAGGACGAAGTTTCCTTATCGTTTCGTTCATCGTTCTCATCGACGGAAGAAGTTTGCCTTTCGGATAATGAGAAGCTTCTGAACGCGCACGCCTGCCCAGAGCCGTCTCTGGCCAACTAAGGAAAATTACCGGCCGATCGCCTCTTCTGACCCCGCCAGCGATGAGGTTTCTTCGGATTCTTCGATTTTCCCCGGCGAGTACTCGTGACCGAAACATTTCGAAAGATTGGGGAAAAAACGCGCGTCGCTCGGTTCAACAAGGACGCATTATTATTCGTGTCGTGCTAATTAATTTAGCACAGATTTAGCGGTAGACAAGAAAATTCGATTTTTGGATCTCCGTGTTGACATGACGTACGCAATGTACGCATATATAAGAAGTAAATTCCACTCGAATAAAAATTAGAATTATAATTAACGTAGAAATTCCTGTCGAGAAGATAAATCGATAACAATTTCGCGGAAGCAATTTCGTATCTTCGGAACACGCTCCACATATTTCTCCCGGCTACGATTCAGTCCGACTTAAATGAGTGAAAACGCGAATATAATTAACGGATATCTGCACGGCCTCGTCTTTTTATCTTCGCGCATTTACCGATAACCACATCCTCGCTCCGACTCGACACCGTCAATGTATCCGAGCAATCGACATTACCAATCTATCGAGGCAGCAAGTACCGAGTATCGCGTTCGATACGACCACTAAACGAGAGATCGGCGATGCCGATAACCGCTCGCATAATTGCTCGCAGGGTCAAGCGCGCGGTATCCGCGTTTCATAAATACGTGTTCGCGATCGGTGAACTTTTCCAGGCGGTTTAGCGAGCCGTGAAAGATAACGTTTGAAACAGCTGCGAACAAATGGAACCGACTTTCATTGGACTCTCATTATCTCCGTCGAGGAGATTCACGGGAGAGGTGTATCCCATCAATCTCGTTCCCGAATTCGATGGAAAGATTAAATGAGCACGGAGCGACACCCCGAGTGGCTGTATCCACCGTTTTTCTTCACGTGCTGCCTGTAAATTATTCGTTGTACGCGACCTGAAGGTACTAAACTGCTTTACGGCGGTTGCCAACTGCGGCGCTTTACGGCTAAGTTGATTCGGCGATGCAATTTAACACAGGGGTTGGGTGAGTAAACATTTCTGCGGTAGCGATTCCACCGCATTGCATTGGCGCGAAAAAGTCGATCCTTTATCGCATCGGATTTGCGAGACGTCGTCGCTAAACGATTGACGACAACGGAGACACGATCGTATTCGCAAAGTTAAAAATATCACGGTTGTCTTGTTAGGATAATTGAAAGAAAAAGAGAAGAAAAAGGCGTTAGATGTGTATAAGGGCTCTTTAGGATATCTAAATGTTATTTTAAAGAATAATTTTTTGGAATTTTCCAGAATGATTAATTGCCAACGCTGCTTTTAACGAAAAGATAAATAACGAAGAGATAAAAGCGAATATTACGGGTATTGATTATTACGGGTAATTTCAATATTTGATCGTGCAATATAATCCAGTTGAATTGTATATTATTTTGTTATAGGGAAAAAGATTATTTTGACGGAACAGATTATAGTATAACGGTAATATAAATTTTAAAGATGATGCCTCATAAAGTAGCTTCATTAGCTACGTAATGGTAATCTTATTCCGCTATGAAACAAAATAAAGCGCGGAGAGAGCTTGCAGGTATCCGACATAAAAAAAAGACACACATTTTCTCGCTGTATGAGCTTTTTAATATCAAACCGAATAAGCTAGTCGTAAAAAAATGACTCGGCATCAACAACAATGTATTTCTTCCAGTATCAGAAATAGAATTATAAAGCTTTACATCATGTAAATTTCACGAATCGTATCGCGACCTGGATTTTGCGTTATTCATATTTCTTTTTCAGTTTTACAGAATTGTAATAATGCTTATCAACGCTTTTAGAACGCTTCTGCGACCTCTCGCGCGGAACGTAAAACAAAAACAAGAGACGTTTTCGCGCCGAGTCGAGATCGCGATTAAGAGATGACCCATTTAATCACAGGTTGCAAGAGAGAGATTTCGTTCAATTAACTCGCACGCTTTTATAACGACGTTTTACGCTTTACTAATGTGAAGCGTAGCTGGAATAGAGATACCTAATAGAGCTCGTAGATCAGATATCTATGTATGTCACACTCGGCACCAGGTCGATTCGATATATCCGCGAACTTATACAGTTAGGAAAAAATGAAACGCGAAATGGAGCGCGAAAATAAAAATAAAAGCTAAAACATTACATTTGCAGTTGTGGAAATTTAGTTTCGAAACATTATGAATTTCAATGCGACGCAGGTATGAGATGAAAGATATTAAGAAAAAAAGAAAAAAACAACGAGAATAGAGGAAAATTAAGAATATCCGCGGAAGTTACTTTACCGCATAATATTTTGTTTGTCTGGAAAACGGATGGGGGGAAATACTTCTGCATTCGTTGCGTCTAAGATAGATCGGCATGACGTAGATGTACGAGTAAGTACGTAAAAAAAAGAAATATAATATTTCACCTCCGAAACCTCCACATTATATTCTTTATTTTTTTTTCTAATTTTCTTTTTTCTTCCATTTTATCGTGTTTCCTTACGTGCACGCGCATGCCGGCTATTTCCGCTTTAAATCGCGCGTGCCCACGTCTACGTTTTACACGCGCGTTTAAAACGGATTATTGCAAACACCTCGCGCGTTTAACGTATGCAAACTCGGTGGCGACAAACTCGCTTAACGAGCGAGCGCGCGCACCGCGCGCGATGAATATTCGGCTACTTTAAGCCGTCCGGCCGGCCGGCCCGGCCGGGGCTAATGTCAAGCCGGCCAACTTCGTCGCCAACGTTTTTGCTTATCACGCTCGTTCCCGCTCGACAAAATTGAAAAGGGAAAAAGAAAACGCAGAGAGGGCGGGAACTTTGCGCTTCCTACGACTCACAGGGAAGCTGAGAATAGCGCAATTTCGGACCGTTCCGCTTCTATCATATACGGACGCTCCGCAATTTGCGACTCTAATTTTAATAACAGATTCTCTGACCAAACTGGAGTCGATTTTTCCTAGGCGAGAATGTCCGAGAGTGAACATCATTTTTTTTTTGCAATCTCTTTTTTCAGCATTAGATATCCTTGCCGCAGACTGAAACTCAAATTAAAATTCCTTTAGACTTGCGAAAAATTAAGTGGAGAATATGATTTTGTCATTTATCCATCTCCTTTTCGAACTTAATTTATGAAATGCGTTTTCTTTACTTTGTGACTCGAAAACTATTCGATACCTTCACGTTTCCGTTAAGAAAGAATCGATTAAAATTTTATTAGATAAATTTGTCGTTTAAATTAAGATTGCAATTATAAGAGGTGAATAAAATTAATCTATACAACGCAATAGTAATATAATGGAAGCAATCTCTTCTTTTTCAGTGAAAAAGAAATCATGAATAATTTACTTTTGACGCCGTTTTTTTTTCTAGCAATGATATTTGTTTCTTCGATATCGCTAAATCACCTGAGAGTTAGTATCAAATAAAAAAACATTGGCGCACGATGGACATGCTAAAGAAAAAAATGTTAAACCTCGCTCGTGGGATAACTCTGGTCGTTACTCTCTGTACACCTGTACGGCACGTTACCAATTCTCAATTTTCGCGGTGTTTTTCTACATTGTTTTGTTTTTACGCGTTCGCGAAAATCTCACAGGAAAATATTCAGAATAGGATAGGTAGAGTAGTTTCCATATATTTTTTTTATTTTGTTAAACTATACTATTTTCTATGTAATTCGCACCGACCCGCGCGTAACTCGAATCCGTGCGAAAAAAATAGTCCATGTAAAAAATCGGGACGACTGGAGGATCGGAATAATTGCGACAGCGACACCGCAAAATTTTACAAACGTTAGGAAAAAAAAAAACCGGGTGGCACAGCTCGGAAATATTCCTAGATATTATTTTTTTTTAATTCGCGGAAATTGTTCCGAGGACTTGCGAATGCAAGTGCGTGGAACCCAAGAGACGGCGCTTTCTATAGTCCAAACGCCAGTTGCAGGGAAACGTAGTACAGACTCGAGCGGTGCTCCAAATATCTCGCACATTCGGGAGAACAGCGACGAGAGAAGAGAGAGAGAGAGAGAGCCATAGAGAGAGAGATGACACAACCAACGCACGGCGACCGGCACAATGCTTACGTTCCGGAAGCGTGTACGAAGCGCTTCCACGGTAATTAGTGTATTCTCTGAGTGGCCGGAGTCATTAGGCCCGCCAGCGTTGTTTCGCCGAAAGCTCCACCTTGATTCCGCGTATAGGAGACAAGGGGAAGAGAGAGAGAGAGAGAGATAGATTGAGAGAAAGACATTCCCTTTCTCGGTCTCGGTCTCCATCTCCATCCACCTGTTTATTGCTCTCTCTATCCACTTGTCCTCACGCCGCGACGCTCTTACCCCCTGACGGAGTTTGAATAGTTTCACCGAGGACTTCTTCGAAGACTCGGGCGCACGTGAGTCAAAGCCAGGTATTCATTGTGTCCCAGCATGGGGTCGTTAGGCGAGTTTGTCCCCGTGGTCCGTGCCGTTCTTGCAGATTTAGCGCGCGATCAGCGAAGCCTGCCGGATGCGCATCGGGTTGCGAACGTATCGGAAGTAATGTCCGTTACTCCTCAATATTTCTCGATACCTTCCTCAAAAGATAAGAATATTCCGCAGTAATGTAACTCGTGATAACCAAGGCGACAAAATTTAACGCTTTAATATCAATCTAATAAACAAGGCAGAATTTATACGTGAGGATTAAACGCGTGAAATATCAGGATCATCTAATACCAAACGAAAATCCGTGAGAGCATGGCTCTATTATTTTTTCATTTTATTGTCAGTAAGTCATAATGGAGCTTACGCCTCGAAACGTGAATCATCCCTAGCTCTAATTTATTCTCTCTCTCTCCGTGTTTCCCTTTTCTCCAAAATGTGCGAGATATTAGGAGCACGACTCGAGTCGTGCCCACGTTCTTGTGCAACCGGCGTGTAAGCTATAAAGTGACTATTCGTGCCTGTTCCCAGCTACGAGCAGACGTGTAGGCACTATGCCGCCGAAAAACGGAGCCGCGCGGACTGAATTTATTAGGGCGCGCAACGCGAGACTTTTCGGGGGACGGTCCTATCCATACATTTTTCACACCGTGATAAATTCTTATTGTCTGCGCGCGTAATGTTCCGTGTTACATCCGTTGCTACGTCCGAACAGTGACGTTATTCCTGCGCTATGCCCGATTGTGATATACACACTGGTCGCGATGAGGCAGAAAAATGATTAATTAGTGACACATTTCCTAAAAGTAATTTAACCGCTATCGGCAACTAGCTTCGGTTGTATATTTTATTACGCGACAGAAGAACGTAGAATTTAAAAAAGGTAATTGTAAAATAAAAACGTGTCATTTGTCTAAAATATTTAAAAAATATTTAAGTGTGAATAAGTTGTTTATGAATGTTTATAACTGAAAGGTACGTGATTTCTCGTACACTTCGCATATTAAAAGGTCAGTTTTACACGATTTATTATTCTTATTACATAGTTCACCATTAATTTCGATCACACGCTATTATCGATATTACATTATCGTAATAAGTGAACGTATTAGCGTGTAATGTAGATATAATGGATGTATTATGGAGATATTATACAAATACGACCTGTATGTGCCGGCGCAAAAAGGGACCGAGATATTTTTAATCTACGAGAGGAAACGTCAATGTTCGCAAAAAAAAAAAAAAATGCAAAGTACTAAAAAGGAGCATCGCCTTTGTTTCCTGCTTGAAGTAGACGCGTACTCTAACTTGTCACGTCACGCGGACTCATGTTTTATTCCGTTACGTTAGAGAGCGTCACATATAGAGCGGGAGAGTATCGTAGTTTTAGTTTAGATTTTCCGAGCTTTTCACGCGAGGGGCGTATTATTGTCGCGTAACACGAGGCTACACGAGGTCAGCGACCTGATAACATAATGCGTTTCTCTATTCGCTAATAAGCTTCTTTACATCATTGTTTAACTTTGGAACTCGTGAGAGATGTGCGTCGTCGTGGTCGATACGGCGTAAACTTCGCCGTAATGTAGTTCACGAACTTTCTGCTCCCCCGCAAGTATACTTTCCCACAAGAGCTTCTCTTAAAGTATCATATTTACGACTTATAGACCTCGTCGCGGGTAGTCACATTCCCAGTTCGCGACTACATCTTCATTCAATTCATATACGGGAAGTAGGAGAAAGCTAAAGGATATAATAACTATCCTCAACTGGGAAGAAATGATCGAGATTATTACGTTTGGTTTCCGTGCGAATTATACTTATCGTTATATCTAATTATAAGAATGTGTGTAACTATATCTTCGATCATCTATTAATTGGATATTAATGCCTCATGCATCGAACATCGTAAAATAATTACTAAATTTAATTATATGAAAAATACAGCATAATCGCTAATAATTTAAAAATACATATTATTGTGCTAAAGATAAAGAAGATTCTATTTATAATTATATTAAAATAAACGTAATGATATTAAATTATCGACGTCAACATGTTAAAATGTGCTGTTAAAAATAAAATAGCAATAATTAATAGCAGGACAGTTGCCACATTCTTTAATCTTTCTTCATTATGCGGTTTATCACGAGCGTTGTAATATCTCCTGGCAAAAGAATGTCATTCATTTAATTGCGAGAGGAGGATTAAAAAGGGAAGACAATGGCCATCAGCGCGCGCAGATACGGCGGCTCGTTTTTCGAATTTTTATCAGCGGCTCGAGATAACGCGAGCAGCAATTTCTTACATGGGCGAGCAATCTCGGGGGAGGGGGGGGGGGAATTTTTCATTACGCGGGGTACGAAGATTGAATCGATTTTGCGAAATAGGCGCTTTTACGCGCTTTGTAGCTCGTTTTTCGGTGATGCGCGCGTATACCTATCAGCCGAGCATCTCGGCGAGAACATAACTTGCTTAATCGAGTTAACCGGCTCATGACTCGGCAACTAATTAGCACTATATATATAAATACGATATTTTATTGGCTGATAAGATTCCAAATTGCAACGCCCAATGACTCCACCTAACAAATTAGAAAGCGAGACTTTAAAGGATTTTAGATATATGAAAAATTGTGCTAGAGACGAGCTTGCAAAATAAAAACGAAAGTGTATCTCAAAGGTATCATCTTTTTAAACCGCACAATATAGAGTGCATAAAATCGAATAGAAGTACAAACACTTAAGTTTTTACGATGCATATTATGAGAGAAATGAAAAATACGTGTCAAAGTCACCAAAGTTGATCGAAGTGTGATAGACGATGAATATCGTTTTTTTATTCATAAAACTCGCCAGTTCTACGGCCTCTTTGTTGCAGACACGTAAAACGCTTTAACTGCGAGCACAGTCGGGCGCGCTCTCTGTAATATCTTTATTCACGTTTTCCCGTAGATTTTATTTCATGAATAAAAAGTAGAAGCATTGTGCCCCCGCTTTATTCATACACAAGGTAAGCCCCACGTTCGCGCGCTCGCGGGATGGCATCGAAACTCGATGAAACGCGTGGCAAATAACGAAATTCGCGTGTGCGAACTGCGCTACGGCATGGCAGTGAAAATACAGAAGGCGACTCGTCCGTAATTGCGAGCTCCGTCCGAAGATCCGTGCGGGAACAAGGACGCGTTTTTGCGGCCTGCGCAGCCTCGCCCGTTCGAACGAACGAGAGGAACGAAGGAAGGTGCGCTGCGGATTTTCACTCGGCCAACACGCCAACCGGCCATTACCTATCCCACAACTCGCGGCGACGCGACGCGAGGCGGAGTAAGCCGGCCGGCCGGCCGGCTACGATCCAGTAAATATCCGATACGCCGCGATGAATGAATGGAAACCAGTCTTGTGTTGCAATGAGCCCGCAATCCGCTCCCGGGCAAAGACGGAATAAAACCGGACACCGCATAGTATTGCCGGGCTCTGGCGCGGTCGCAAACTCGAGTGAACTACGAGATAGCGGACTTGTTAGCCGGAGCTCGTATCCGCGGGATGTCATCTCCCGGCATGGTCGTCGAGAAATCACGGCTAACATCTGTTTATTACGTATCGCGGAATCACCAGTTAATCACTTGGCACTCGCATATCTTTCCTCAAGTATATAGCCTCTTCACGAATATTTATCGTATATCATGAATCATATCATAGTTTTTCATTCTGATTGTGAGTGCTGAATTTGCATTGTCTAGGTAAACAATATTGGAAATTGTTATCTCGATAGCTACAATAGGAAAATAAATTTAGTCAAGAGCGCATATATTTGCAAAGGCAAATTGTTAAATTAATAATTAAATTATACGCATGTTTAGAAATTTTCTTACATTATTGAATATTACTGTTTCTGGTGTTTGTTAGTAATTGAATTAGTAATGGTATTGTTCTATTTTAATATTAACTAACACATAATTTAATTATAACACTAGAATTACTGATTAACATATACCTATTTCTGCTATCTAGATATATCTACTATGTATATCTTAAAAAAATAAAGAAGGAAAATTAATTGGTTAATTTAATCAGTTAAATATTGCAAAAATTACGGAAAACCTCAGAAAATGTACCGTTATAAATTTGAAAAAAAAAATTATAAACTAGTCATTTTGATGGCTTTGGTAGTTTTCTAGTGTGAAGTAATGCTAGGTGTGAATAGTGCACTTGCCTGGCTTTACATTTTAGTGAGAATGATATAGATGTATATAAATCCGGTAGTATCTGAATACAACTTGGCCGAAGTAACGGGCATCTAAGGTACGTTCGATATCGGATGACCACTTCCCAACTCAATATCGGATATTCGAGTTCGTATCGAATAGTGGGTTTCAATTGCTTTCGCTGGAGCAGGAAGTGAATTTTAACAGTACGAATCGGCAGCAGAATTGATATTTTCTTTCAATCCCGAACATCTGCGCGTACCTCGTCGTATGTGTATAAAGTGTCTCTCCGGTCAACGCTACTTTCTACCGATAGATATGTAGATGTGACGACCTCTTCTCTTATCTTCTCTTTTCGCCACGCTATATATTCTTCAATCGCGTTTCTTTGTTACTATGGTGTAAAAGGGGAAATAACCAGTATAATACAGTATAATTAAGGTACGTTGAATAATCGAGACGCGACAACAGTTTCTTCTCCATGTTTACGCGTTCCAAGTTCCGGTTTTCTATAGATATTTTCTCAGCGATAACCTAGATAAGCGCTCCTTGATCGAGACGCAGAACAGGGTTTTCACGACGTGTTACAATATTCCAGGCTCTCATTCATTCTGGAACGATGTTCGCGAGCGCGCGCGCGCAACCCTGGCCCTGGCGATGCTTGTCCATTATCTACTTTACGTCGCGACATGTCGGGTGTAAAACCAGTTCAGCCGGTTGCCAATCCAGTTGAGCAAATAGAACTGACAAAAAAAAAAAAGACCGGGGGTAGCGTACTCTTAACAGATTTTACCGCCGCGCCGCCGCGGCCTGGAGTCGCGTTTGCGGCCTGAAGAGGCCAATGTAACGCATCCAATTAGTCACGCGTCCTTACGTGTTATTATCCGTTTAGAGAACCAATAAATTTTCGCATTCTTTCGGTTTTCCACCATTGTGGAGTGGCTCGCGTGTTAACCAGCAGAAGACTCAGTCCCCTCATGGACCGCCGTATACACGTTACTTCGCGGTATTTAACATCGTCCATCATTCCCCTTTTTATATAGAATCCATTGCAAAAGAGGTAAAAGCCACCGGGTTAGATAACAATCCCGAGTATTTCAAAGGCGGCCACTCTCACCTGTCATGTCGTCTATCACGGCCTAAAATTATCGGTGAAACGGAAAGATGTAAGTGAAGGAAGTATGTAAGTGCCGCTCCTTGTGTTGCGAAACCTTGACTTTGGATCGTCTTATTGCATAGCCTACTTCTTTAAAATTCCTCTTCTCGATATTTTTAGTCTTGCGATATTCCTGGAGACTTCAGGTGTCTCAGTGTCTGTCGTGTTGATCTTAATTGACTGTAAGATTCCATAGAATTGAAACTTTTTTTTTTACTATATCTTGAATAAATGTACCAATCCCTAATATTCTCATCATGCTAAATTATATCTTCTAATCTGTCATTTTTAATACTTTAAGAAGATTAGAGAAAATGTGGAATTTCGTACGATTCTGTGAGCAAATGCTGAAGGATTATGGTAACATCGGAAACTCGTTTCCGATGAACTTTAGAACGTACACGTTATATGTACTCGAGACATAAGGCAACACTGCGAAGATAGTTACGCGGGTAAATTACGCGCTATGATTCCTCACTCATTCGCCCGACGTGTAACGAGTAACGGAAGAACCGGCGATGCCGCAATTACTTTGCGGAAATGAGATACTAATCGCGGCCGCGAATACCTGAAAACCTGCTCGGGATGCGAAAATAGTATCGGGCGAACAGTGACAAATGCGCGACAAGGCTTTCTTTCGATTTTATGGAGATGAAGAAGCGCTCTCGTGAATACGTGAGTACCAAAGATTAAAGTCCTTTACCTTTATTAAGTGTATGGACATAGCTATTAAATCCCGTAAGAAAGTACACTTTATAAGCGCATCGGAAATGTCACTTTAAGTGGACACTTTTAAACTACACCCATCAATCTTTCACTCAATTAGATTCCTTTTAATTACAGTCATCGTCTAGACGTTGATTATAAATTGTCGTATTATACGCGCGATAAATCACTTGCTTGTATCTGTGATATTAATTACCGATCCTTCCTTCGAAATTCGATAAAAACCTATATTGCGCGACATAAATTGGCCGAATACTCGAAAGGATTAAAAGGGCTAATTTAGCGCGCCAGAATTTTCGGAATTTCACGCGTTACTTGAAACATCACTTCGGTCATTAATAACGAGAGCGTGCGGGCAATTTTTACCGGCTTCGAAAGTTGACTTTTTGAAAAATGTCGGAGCTCTCGCGGCGCGGGCGCGGGTAGGCGTCGGCGACTGACAGTGCAGCCGAGTGCGGGACTTTTACAAATTGCAGTTAAACCGACGAAAGCGCGCAGAATTCAATTTCGCCCGAAGTTACAAAGTCGGGCGCATCCTCGGAGGATAGGCGAGACCGCATCGCGGAAGTGGTGAAGGGGGGAGGGGGAGGCGCCCGGCACTCCCGCGCGTTCCCGCGCCCCGTAATAGTAATAAAGTCTGCCTAGAATTTCATTATTTCTGGTGATGCAAATCCCATTTGTGTCAGCGCGGGAAAATGCGGCCGCCACAGCCGCATACGGTGGTTACGGCCTCCGGAGCGAAAGACAATCCGTCCGCGTCCGCGAGGATGATAATACGAATTAGCGAAATGTCCGAGCGGGCGTTAGTCAAAGAAACGTCGGTCGACGGCGACCGAATTATCATAACTTGAGCGGTCTCGAGCGGCGGTGGATGGGAGCGAGAGATATTTTTCGATAGCTGAAGACGATAATTTCTCAAAAAAACACGTTCTAAAGCAGGCGTGTGCGCCCCCATTTTACACTGTGTATTTATTTAGAAAACGTCTGATTATTTCTAAATCATCTTCAACTACCTGAGGAAAATATAATGATTTAATTAATAATAATAAATAAAATTATGCCATTGAGAATAATAGAACGGTATGTGCCCTGGGAATTAAATTTTATTTCACGGCCTGTAAATTCTCTGGCCTCTGGCGGTAAATTGTAAGTGGATCATTGACATTGACAGCTGTAGAAAGCCGATCAAAAACCCCGAGGTTTCTGTTACCTACCAATTTAGCATCGCAAACTTTGCAAACGGTGCCCGTGGAAAATTAGTAAACTGCACTTACCGCATCTGTGCGCTCGCGCGACGTTCCGTATACGCGGGGATATGGGATATATGTAACAATTTTAACATGTAACGTTTGGACGTAGCCGTCCACCGTCGCGCCGGCACACTCGATTGTCCGATACGCTCTAAATGACAAAGCGACGAGAGTACGTCATTTCCCGAGTGGGCATGTCAGTCTGCCAATAAAACGCAATCGGACACACGGCAGCGCCAGCGTCGAGAATTCGCGAGTTTGTATTCGCGAGTTTTTGTTGTTATGGCGTTATCTAGTCGACCGGTTTAATTTGAGCCGATATAACCGGACGGGAAATTCGACGCGAGGTGTTTCAAGTATCTCTTCTTATGTATTAAATAACTAGTATAATTAATAGAGCATAGAGCCTAAATCATTATGGCTCAAATAATATTATTAATGTTATAGTATAGAAGAGATAGTTTTAAAATTGTCGAAATTGCAGCGGCGAATTGCGACGATAATTACGAGTCATTTTTTGAATGAAAAAAATTTGACACACACATAGCATTAATATCTTATAATGAAAAGTAACACAATTATATTACTTTTTCGAATATTAAAGGATTATAATATACTGCTTGTTTGTCTGAAATATTAAAAGATCATAAGATATCTGCTTGTTTGTCTCGCGTATGTTGCACCGAGTTTATTTCAGGAACGCAACCTGCGTTAATAAACGATTCGATAAACTCGGCTAAGAAGCTGTGCAACAGAATTAATGTTGTTGGCACGAGAGCACACGCGTAGTACCTACCTAGGTACTTCTATAATACTTATTTATCATCCTCGCACAAATAACTCTCATAGCCAATTCCCCGTAGCCGTGTGCAAGCTTCGCTATCATTTCCGAGGGAGAGCTCAGCAAGGTTGTAAACGGCGCGACACGTTTGCCACGTTACACCACGTAGCAACCAATTACTTCGCGACTCCACTTTGCGAGCGCCCGTACGGCGTTACCGTAAACCGAAAGAACTCGTTAATCCCGGAGAAAGCGTAAGAGCTTGCTCGCGCGAGACGTTTGAGCACCGATCCACCGCGCTGCCAAACGATCGCGGATCGCCATCGGAGCTTCTGATCCGAGACGAAGCGTTCTCTATTGGCTGGCCCGCTACCTACATCTCCGCCACCCGCGGGAACGTTCTTCATCCCCCGAAAGGATCCGACGACGGCTCGCCCGCCATGAAACTTTCCCCATTTCCGAACTCGCCCGGCCCGGTGAATCGATGCACGTAATTCGGACCCCGACACACACATCCGCCACCGCCGCCGTCTTCTTGCCACGGCCTATAATCTCCTGTAACTCTGTCTCGCCATTCTTCCCTCTCTATCCGCTTCTCTCGTTGACTTCCCATTCCCGCCCATTCTTCCACCAGTTTCTCCTACACTCGCGCAACGTCTTCCTCTTCGAGTCTCCTTCCGTATACGATGACGATTTAACTTGAGCCGGCATAAACGCGCTCGTGCGTCGGAACAGGCGCTCGAAACTCTCGAAATGTTAGAAACGGAATGATATTGAATAAGATGCATATGTATGACATCTACAAGCAATTCTTAAATATCGACATCCACGTTTATTATAAATTAAAAATATGTTTAATTTGTAATTTGACACGTGTTCGACACGCAGTAATTGCAAATGTCTTTTTGCTGGTGTATTATTTCAAATATTAAGAGCTGAGCAGCTACCAATCACTGACACATCATTGACCCACTTTAAACGTTTATATTTATTTTGCATTTAACATAAAAGTCTTTAGATCATGTGTATCTAAATGTGTGTAGGTACATATATCCGTATATATGTATATATCTAGAAAGTCAAAGAAAATCGTTTTCCTCTTCTTTTACCTTCATTTCTACCATTACTTATCGATATTTGCATAATAAATGTAATGTTATTAGCGATTGTCATATAAATAACTGACTAATCGACGAATTATGTCTTTGACTGCGAAAGTCATGGCAATAATTAATAGCAATACAATAATCATCAAAAGTTCCTAATTATTATACAATAATAATAAAACATTCGATTAAGATTAATAAAAACGATATTCTAATACCTATATAATTATTACGATTAATGTTGGAACTCATTTGTACAGAATATACTCAATTCCCAAGCTCTTCAACTTATCATCACAAGATCACGCATAACTGTTGCTCATCTTAATGTATGAGGGTTGTTCGAAAAGTTTTTTAAGTTATACGTGGATGCCTTAGATATACGTAGATGATTCTTCATGTAATTTTGAATTTAGTGATAGTTTTATTCGTTATAAGATTGACGTAAAAATTTCAAGTCGATCCGTCAAGTGGTTTGTGTATGACAGCGCTTGAAAGTTGTTGTGTTTGACATTTCTAGAAAAATGGAAAGAACTGAAATTCAAGCAGTAGTCCAATTGTTTTCATGAATAAGGTTTCGAATTGCTGCCACATCCGTCAAATTTGGCCCCATCTGTTTCCAAATATGAAAAAAATGGCTCGAAGATAAACGTTTTGCATCGAAGAGGTGATCCAGGCTGTAGATGATTATTTTGAGGAGTCGAATAATACATTAAGCTATAATGCTGCATGAAGTGCATTCAGTGCAAAGAGGATTACATTGAAAAATAAGTGCATTCTGAACTCAAAAATATGATGTTTTCATTGTCACTTAAGAAAGTATTTAAACAACTCTCGTATATTTTGTAATAATAGTAGCTTTCCATTTACATCAAAACTCAGTTAATTCTCACTTGTGACGTCATAACTCAGTTGAATGCACGTTCCTTTTGATGCTGATGGCAAGTGCGATTCAACTGAATTTTTATTCACAATCGAGACCGTGTCCTTAGACTCACATCAAAAGTGAGATTATGAACTTGTATTGTTATGCGATAGCTTCGTCACCAAAATAAGCAGGTAAATTCATTTCACTCACTGAATAACTGACGTCTTATCTGAGTCTAAAGTACTCACATAACTGAGTGACTCAGCTCACTTGAGTGTAAATGGAAGCACCTACTATTGTCTTTTTTTTTATCGACTTGTACAACAAAATTGAACTTAATGGAAATAATTTTTTATAGTTAGATATGTATATATTATATATACAGATAAATTATCACATTCGTGCACATTAAAAATCTGAAAATGTTCAAAACGTGCGATGCGTGATTGTTTTTAGTGCATTTGCTATACGATATACGATATTAATTATTGATTTTACATATTTATATTATGTACCGCAGTAATAAAAATTGTGATGATTATCTTTAAGTACATATATTTTTCAAACTATCACGCATCTCACGATGCTTGATATATTTCATCGTAACTGAAAAAATAAAAATTTTACATATTCTCTATTTTATGTTCTTGATATACTTTATCGCCAATACATAGATACAAGTTTCTCTATAAATTAGTCAGGCCACAAAATCAAATATGTCAGTCGCGAAATACGTAGCGACTCGTAATACATTTTACTTGTTATTACTACGAGAAAGCGAACATGAAAGCTGTAATTTTATTATTCGCTTTAATTGCGATCTTGGTCGTGGTTAATATCCCCGCTATTAATGGAGAATCTCTGTCTCTTTCTGAACCTGGGAAATCTTATCCGTTTTCGGATCTCTTCAGGTTGAGCGAGACCTCAACCCCTTCAAGTAGGAGAAGGGGAGGTGGTAGAAGAAGGTAGGTACAATCGAAAATATCAAGCATATGTTAAATTTATTTCTTTTAATATTCTAATATTCTATATCTATATAATAATATTTTTAAATATTATTCTAAATAATAATTATATAAAATGATATAATTTCGCGCATGTATGTAGAATATCGCATATGAATTTGATTGCTCATTTAAGTCATTTTTAACCTGTTACACTGTCAGTCATATATTTTCTACAAAGGTATGCAAGCAAATCTTTTTACACGGAATACGAAATTCTTTACATATTAGTTTATGACTCATTTATTATTAGTGACAGCACAAATTTCCAACAAAATTAAATTTACAATTTGTAAAAACATGCATTTTTTATATTCTTACAAGTAAATATAATATTTAAAATGTTTTTTGTTAGTTTTAATTTTAAATAATATTTCAAAATATGTAGCACCGTAGGAATAAAAAATGTGATAAAATCATTTTTATTGGCACATATTTTTTGAACTATCATGCATCTCACGATGCTTGATATATTTCATGCTATTTTTATTCCCTTAAATTTTTAAATCTTGTATTATATTTGTAAAGTTATGAATCCTACATAAATTAGCGAAACATAAGAAGAAGAAATCTAAATTTTTATATTTAATGTAATATAACATTGTTTTAAACTATAGCACTGTCATCACCGTTTCTGTCATCTTAAAGTTTAAGCATTATATGATTATATTGTCACGTTTATTAATGAAAATATACTTGATTGTACAATGTGTTTCAGGATCAGGAATTAGAGACTTAGGCCAAGAAAGCGATAGTCGAGCTTCGGACAAAAATTAAAGGTTAATACGGAAATCTTGAGAGCCATTAATGATCTCGTTAATATCTGATACATTATCGACAGATATGAAATAAGTTAATTAAATGTTTGTGAATTAAATAAACGCAGCAGCAAATTATGTTAATCTTAATTATCTAAGTTAAATTATTTAATAAAAACGTTTCTTAATACAAGGTAGCAAAAATATATGCAATATTGAAATAAAAGTAAATAATAATTTCTTATTATTTAGTATTTGCGAAAAAAATTGTTCTCCAATTCGCCGAAAAATATATGCAATATTGAAATATAAAAGTAAATAATAATTTCTTATTTAGTATTGAAATTACAAGCCGCGAGAGAAGTACAGGATGCGTCAAACAACTCGAACAATGATAGTAACAATGGCAGTATCTTCCGTCTGAATTTTAGGGCAATTTCTTCCCCCTCCCTCTATCCAAAGTTTAAAATAGAAACTGCGAAAGTAGAATCATTTAAAACTGACAATTCTAAGGAGTTCTAAGTACACAAAAGATTATGAGGAAAGAGTGGATGACAAAATCTTAAATTGATCTCAAATCTATTTTTCATTTAACAATGAATTATATTATACAAGAGTAGAATTTTAATTCGATATATACTTTTAATTTTATAGCTCGATATTGGTGTATGATTGGATTTTGATGATACGATAATTTCAATTTAGCTTATATCGAGATATTAGAAGTTTGAATATTGTGAAGATTTATGAGAAAGAAAGAAAGAAAGAATTTCATTTTTTTCGTTCGTCCAGTTATTTTATACAAATTTTCGTTAAGGTTCGTTGTTACTTTGTTATCATTGTTCAAGTTTTTTGGGGCGCATTGTACGTATATGCACGATGAAAAACTGTTCACGAACGGCTTAATATCTATGTCAGTAATATCGACATATCCGAAACGCAAAAGCGTGCATAAGCCTCGTAATTTTCGAACTGAGCGTTCGCTTTCCGCTACAGAAAATATATGTATACGTGAGGGAATTATTCAGGTAGTGATGGAATAACGCCAACTTCGCGTTTTAATTATCGCATTCCGTCTGGCGCATGCAAATATAATGCGGCGCGAAAATATTGGAAGCTTTCATTCTAGATCTAGATAAAACTTATATATCTGGATTTTATCGCGCAATTTTCAGATTTTTTTAAAGAAGTCTTTTTAAATCGAGAATAAAAGGACTTTATATTCCTATTTGATTTATATTAATTATTAATTTGTAACCGATTTATAATATATTAAACTATGTAAGTTTTACTTTGAAAGAAACTGATCCAGAGTGACGTGTAATTTTCTCGGGAGGAGCTATTTAAATCTCTTCTGTATTCTTTTCTATTTTCAACCATTTTCAAAGAATTGAAATCATAGTGAACGGTCGCTTAAAACCGCCTTAAACTGTATATATTTTCGATTAATAAAGTAAACTCATGCATAAATAATATCGAAGAGATTCCGATTCGTTTACATTGATAAATGCGACTTTGGTAAATTCAATCGGATAAATTTGTGATAAATCTGTTATCTGAAATGCGGCAGATCGAAAATTTAAAAAAACCGCGAAGAACATTACGTTATATTACATAATATGTATAATAGGATTATATTAATATATCCTAATTACGTTACATATGTTCGCAGTGAAATGTATCAATTAGTCATGTTATATGCGCAACTATCATATTTTCCGAAAGTCGCAGGGGATCTTTCGGACATATTCCTCGCGCGTATGTTCCATATTCCTCTCTCTTCCCGTGTATTAATATTTTAACGTCACTATCGTACACGACGTCGCGACGTTTCGAAACCGAGTTCAAACTGTAACATTCGTGCAGGTGTAGCGTAATGCAATTAATTATCCAATTCTACGATCCCTATCCTACGAAGCGCGGAAGCTTTCACAGATAAATTTAAAAGACGATCGTCGTACATACATATACATATATATTCCACGATCACAGCGATTACGTTTCAGATATCTACGGTTGAGAGATCTAACGTTCGGTCGATTCAGTGGCGTACCACTAACGAGGTACTTTTTCCTCTCCCTCTCTCTCTCTCTCTCTTTCTCTCCGTCTTTATCTCGATCCGTCGACTACGAAACGAGCCAGAAATTAGACGAGATATACGAGAAGCGTATAACTTTTTCCTTACACCCGCCCGCTAAAAAACACCGTCGAAAAATCCTTCCTTGAACGATATTACTTTCAGAATGTTCGATGCACCTGCCGAACGATGCATAAGCGGCGCATAGCTCGACAACCGCTAGACGACGTCGCGGTGATGTAACACATTTTTCGGGAAAATATCAACGAGACGTTCTCCGATGGGAGTCACCAAACGCGAAGGCATGGTTTCGTAGTCAAGCGCGATCGAGCGAACACTTCGCGTTGTCTGAGAGAGAAAGAAAATTGACGATATTTTAATCGACATTTTCCTGAATATTTTGCTACCGTCGGGTTTCTACAGTTGCATAATAAAACAATTTTTATACAATATCTATGTAAGAAAACGAACGGAAATTAACGAATAAACATAATAATACGTTTTTAAAAATTAGAAATATGTAAATATGTATATAATAATGTAAATGCAAGAATGACGACTTTTGAGTAAATTGATACGGGTTTAATGTATAGAAAGGTATATTAGAATTTTAAATGCAGGAAAGTGGAAAGAGGACAAATAATGGTACTCGAGGCAAGTGCAGTAAAATCCATTTGCATATTATAGAGTAGGTATGACAGCACGAAACGTGAAGAGTATAAAAATATAAAAAATGTTTTTGACACTTGCATAGTTTTGCATTTAACAACCTCAATTTTGTGTGATGTTACTTTCCTAAAGAATATGATATACAACTTCACAGAATTAAAACATCCGGAGTTGCGAGCCCTATTATAATGTCGGCATAAGATAGCAATTTAACAAGAACATTTTCTTGATTTATAGTATATGTATCACACAAAGCGCTATTACGAGGCCCATGTTTATTTAATCTATTTTTAATTTATGAATTAACATTATAGGCGATCGATAGGCGTATATAATAACGTATAACATTTATTTATTAATAGTTGAATTATTAATAAACGCTACTTGCGCCGGCGATATTCTCGCACGCGAAAGCACTTTTATACAACATTGCGACGTTAAGAAGATTCTGTAGCTAAAATTACGAAGCTGATATTATATATTTTGCAGTTGTCAGTTGAATGCAAACACTTTATAAAACGCGATTAAAGAACATACGATGATAGTTAACTTATCTGGCTTATTCAGTCGTAAAGTTAATTGCATTTTAAATGTAGCACATAATTATACACTCGTTAATTAATTTAAGAGCGGAACGTGTGTTAAATGAGTGTACAATCAAAAGAACAATTAAAGAACGATTAAGACATGCAATGTGAATCTCTTTATCATCTTTCTAATAATAAATGATGTAAGTAAAGCGATAGCCATGTTTAATTAATTTCTGATATTAATTTCATTATCCCACACCCGATCTTAAATCAGTAATGAATCAATAAGGCCCAAAACGTCCAAAAATTATTTAATGTTCTAACCACTATTTATTCTTTGAACTCAAACTTTACACCACCAATCTCTTCTTATCAGGCGTCTGGTATCAGCAAAGTACCTTATCGTTACGAGGTTTTAGTTACACTTTCCGCGGTTTGTTTCCTCCCTCCTCTCCTGCCCCCGAAAACCCGAGCATGCATCTATCACTGCAGTCTAAGTGCAGCCGAAATAAACAGACCTATGTTCCCGCGATATCCTGCCCACTTTTCACCACGATAAAGGGCGCCGGGAGTTAAGACGATCCCCTCGCGTTTGCCTCATGATATCTCGATATAAAACACGAAACAATCCCACGATCCGCGCTACGTAACGCAACGCGCGCGCCCATGCGTGCCGACCTGTGAGAAGAGTCGCAATTAAGAGCGTTGAAATAACCTGCCTGTGCCTGCCGGACAGAATGGAGATCGTCAGGCGCGAAAGGAAGCGAGCTGCGGTAAGCGACGACGGCGAAGAAGCTCTGCATCCGGTCGCGCCAGCGGCGGCGACCGCGGACCCCGGTTGTATAGGTATATTGTATATATGTATACACGAAGCGCGCGTATTTCCTTCTCGTGGCGCACAGAGAAACGAACATCCCGAGATATCGATTAACCGAAATAGGTTCATTTGCCGCGCGACACGCCCCGGTGAAGTCCAAGAGTAGCCAGCCGATAAAGTAATGAAATATAGAGAGAGAATATTTATTTCCTCTCTCGGCGCGCACACAGGGAATATATACTTCAAAAGTCGCGGAAGAACTTTTACGACTTGCGATGTACTTCTCCTCGGGGAAGAATTCGGTTAAGATGCCGTCATATCCCCCGCAACTTTTACATTCGTGACATTAAATTTCTCGACAAGCGAGCCTTAAATTACGTTACACTAAACTCTAGAAACCGACCGAGGAATGAAATTGTCATCTGCCTGCGTTCTCGAATCTCGCCAAGTTGAATAAAATTCCCCGATATACCTAACGCCGAAGTGCGAAGAAGTTATTATTCGGTAAAGTGTATAGTATAATATACGTATATAGAGCTGTAGGGAATTCTCGTTACGGTGACGAGATTACATTTTGGCGTTTCCGTCGGCTCTGCCCCGATAGCCGCTTTATATCGCACGCAGGCACCTATCATAAATCATAATTTCTCATCCGATCAGACTGCACTGGTGCTTTATAACCGCATAGAGCGAAAGCCTTCGACCATGAAGAGTCGCACGATCTCAGTCGACCGTGACTTATAGGTTCCCCGTATATATAAGTCTCAAAGCAAACATTCTATTCAAGGAAAATCTAATATCTAATTTATACGTAGTAACACGTTTCACCTGTAAAGCCTGTCGTATATCTCCTGTCAAATTGATCGAGGAATATGTCTCAATAAATTCCTTAACGAAACTCAATTTTATACCAAGGTCTCCTCGATATGTCTGCCTTTCCTCGCAAAGACACACGCTTTCTTCGACACGTTAATATATCTTGTTAGACGTTGCTAAAAACTAGAAAAATTAATATTCTTTCTTGCCTGTTTGACTTGGGCTCATTTTACTCATTATCGTGCTCGCAAGTTGATTCGCGTATTCGCGAAACCTTCAATCACCGCAACGTGATTGCACAGCGGTGCGACTAATTACGCAAATCGACGGTCTGGGATGCAGGTAGGGGACTTCACGAGGAGCTTTGTTTCGCTCGATACGAAATAAGACACGTTTCTTTGATAATATCGAACGACGTCGAACGGAGACTGCTCATTGAAATTCCGCGGAGATACAGCTCGATGTACACTATCTTCTCTCCGGTTCGCTGCGTGTTCCGATGATAGATGGAACAAACGAGCTTGCTATTACATTTTGACGGGACGTTGATCTCGGTAGAGACATTTCTAACCATAAGATAGAATTTCTTTTATCTTTTAACCGGAATTTGTATTACGCTAATGATTTCTGTTAAAAATTCTGTTATTAATAATTCTGCTGCTAATATTTTCATTGTTTTAAATGCAATAATTCACATAGGTATAACAAATTATTAATTATGGAGGCCCTCTGAGCGGAAGTTTATCAAACGACGAAATATTAATGATAAATTTCCCAGTTCAAATAGACCAGAAATAATATCTGGTTCTCTTCGCATCTCTGTTGTATTGTTTATAAGGGGAAAAAAGGATGCTACAAATGACACATATAGACCACAGAGAATCCACAAAAGGATGTCACTTTAAGCTCCCCGCCTTTAATCAAGGCTTCGTTATATTTCGTGCATGCTCTGCGGCAGTGCGGCGACGACAGTGCGAGGTGATTATAAGTTAACGAGGGGAACACTCTCGAGGTTCGTTCTGAAAACAATTACGGCCGATATGTCGATTTTGATATATCTACAGAACCGCGAACGAGGGCGCGGTGGTGGTCAATTACCGTACTGGCCAATCATTGTATCGGTTACCCTATCTATATACCGTCACAATACGCTATTCTCTAATTTGAGAATACGAGATAGCGACATATGGCGCATGTTTCCGCGTTTTACCTGTCTTTCACCATGCATGTCTGGTTTACTAAACTTTAGGAACACAAAAGCAAGACATTTTCCTATCTCCGGAGAAAAAGAAACAGCAAATCGAAATCCATATTGTGTAGATATGAACTTTTGGGAGCACGCATCCAGATATAAATTATTATTATATTATATTATTTCATAAATGTTAATTCTAACAAGTTTGATTTTTGACTTTTTATCTTTCATGTTTTAATATTTATATCTATGCATATGGTTCAAACAAAATTATTATCAAAATAATAATTCCGAGAAAGAAATAAGATAAAGATCGTACTAATTAGACGTAACAAATTCGTGAGGATATTAGTATTTGGAAGATCGGTAGTCGGGACACGTACAAACCATATTCTAGAAAAGACAATTAAGATATCCTTCGAGATGCCAACGTACTCGACTAAAAAGTATTAGACCTGTTACGAGAAAACCAAGAGATATCCGGAAAGGTTCGCCCTTTTTACCCTTTATATCGGCACAATCTGGCTGGAAACTCCGGCGCGAAGTCCCAGCATAATGTACGTGTCCCGCTGTTGTGCTCTTTTTTTTCGCTGCGAATTACCACGGCTTATTCTCGGGCCGTTTCGTACTTTAATTCGAGGTCAGAGCCTTGACGCTCCCGATAAGTTCCCACGAGCACGCCTCGCCTCGCCTCGCCTCGCGTCTTTCCAATAGGATTCCGCCCGATAAAGAGAAGAAATCCACACATTATGCGACGAGATGGACGCGACAGTGTGAACCGGAAGCGCGGCGGAGCGCACGTCGTCTTTTAGAACGCTTATACGCCTTTACACCTCTCGCTCGAGAGCGCGCGAGAGGAATCGACACCCCGGTTTCCTTTTGTATCGCGTAAACGAATGTTCTCATTTCGTGCGATGCGCCGCGACCGTGCTGAATGAAATCGCCGACGAGGGGGTAGGGGGAGGGGGGGAGGTAGAGAAATCGGCGCGGCACGAAACGGCAAAAAGGAGGAGGCTCGGCGCGGCTCTTTCACACTCTTCCTCGCGAGACCTCTTTTCTGCCCCGGCTAAAGGCGGGTTTGCACGCTTGAACACGAATGCCGCGGATCGGAATTATCTAAAGTGAATTGAATGCACCGATCGAGCGACTTTTTACTCGAACTTCCGCCGTCGAAAGTGAACTCGTGTGCAACGATCTCTCGCGCAACTTTGATGCACTCTCTTATAATTTGTTATTTATGGACATTCGGAGCGAAATAGTTTCTGTTATTTCCATGCAAACGATTATATGAAGCAGGGATTGAAATCGTCATATTCTCGGTGATTATGCATTTCCGATGTACCATATAGCGGGGGATGCATTAGATAATCTAATTCTATAATTTATGATATAAAATATTCAGATTGATTAACGTGTTTCGCATGAATTAATATGGGCATGATTTATGCGTATATATGGAATTAAAATTTGACCGCATCAAAATCATGATGAAATCGAATCCTCAATCCAAATGAACGGCCCGAAGAAATAATCTCCGATTTCCTCTATCGCGAACTACTGTAGCTCTCTCTTCTGCCGAACCATTACGCATTACGACTCATCTCTTTCGATTTAGATGATTCATGATAAATCGTCGAAAGGCGTAAATTTGCGTTAAGACTGAAACTTAAGGCAGACACAAAAGCTGGGAAGAAACGAGCACGGATTGAATTAGATGTCGTCGCAATGCTGGAAATTGCATTTTCGAGCGCAAGAAGGAGAGGGAGAAGGTGGCGGAGGAAACGGAGGATCGTCGTTCTCCTATAGAACAGGAGAGGCAGAAAGAAGGGGAGAGAGATTCTGCATCCACCCCTCTTCCCGCCTTCCCCCTTAGTCATTATGCTACCTTTTCATTGCGGGTGACAGAATCCATCCGATCGGGACAAGAAAGCACGAAATGCGAAATTTGTTATGCTTGCGAATTTAATGACGTTAATATTTGGCTGGCGATGGCGGGAGATAAACGGAACAACACCGGGGGTGTTTTCAGCTGACGACGGTCTCGAGGATGAATGCCTCTCCTAGGGGATACAATTGTCAGGAGGCGAATTCGTGTTGATACAATCAAGTAACAGAGGGTTTCTCCTTTTGCGACATCGGAACTTTTTCAATGCTGAATTAAATTAATCCTTTTCCCAATCAGGACTTTGACCAATGACAGAAAAATTGTAAAAAAATTATTATAATATAAAATACGTTCGCAAAAATGATTTAATTCTTGCTCAGATACTCGAATACGCGTTTTAATTTTTTTTTCTTGTTTATTATTAACGGACTGTCGTTTCTTTTTCCTTCGTCTCTAAAATTAATAAATTAAGGCGGATAAGACGCGAGCTGATCGGGCAATGAATAGGGCTTAAGAAGTGCGCCGGTTCCATCTCTCCTGTAAGAACCGGGAAAGAAGGACGGCTGAGAGTGATTTTATCGAAAATTCCGTGAGCCGGATCCACGCTTGAAATTCTAATAGCGCGGGAAGGAAGTGAGATCTACATAGAATTGCCGGTAATACGGTGGAAAGGTAAATATGTACGGCTCGCGCGCAAGCGAAAGCCAACAGCAACGATGTTTCATCGCGGATGAAAAAAAAGCGCGCGCGCGCTCAATAATTGATCGGCGGCACGGTGATTAATCGCGGAATTTACGCGGACGCCGCGCCGCGGCCGGTGACGGTTGTGCGCGTCTTATACCGAGCGACAATTTTCGCGCAGCGGAAATAAGAACACGAGCGCGATTTAATCCGAGCTTGTGCTGAAATAAACAAACCAGGAGAATCTAAGCCGTATACACCGGATGTGTATGTACATAGGTACATACCCGGATTCCACCGTGCACTTCCTCTCGTCCTTCCGCCAATTTGCAGTCGACCTTTCCCTTCGCAAAAATTCCCTTCGACTCCGTATTTTCTGGTGAACTTTCTATCCCTTCATCTGTCGGATATTTTCGCGACTAACAGTCGAATAAGAAATCACGTCGAAATAATATTGTTATTTAAATTGAATGAAATTAAATAAGAGATAATGTTTTACGATAAATTTTTATACGTTGCGAAAATTAATTCCTGAAAGTCTCTGTCACGTGCATGGTGCAATTGACATCTCCAATAATTTATAATTCAAAAACAGCTGATGGCTCGACATTTTTTGTCCAGAACGAATTCACGCGAAAATGCGCGGAAAAACACTTCGAACCCGCCCCGTGATGTACAATGCACTCTTATTAGAATACACCAGTTGTGCATAAAGCTGCGTTGCGCGTAGCGCAATGCAGACTGAACGGGAAAAGGTTCGCGAAGTCGATAATCGCGTAATTCATACGGCAGATTTGTCGCTTTTTTTTTTTTGCTCTTTCTCTCCTTCCTTCTCTCTTTCTTTCTTCTTCGGCTGAAATGTTTATTTCTCTCTAGGCCGATTACGCGCGTTTTCCGTTCTGCGTCAATTAAGAGCCCGGCTGAAAGCTTTGGCGCGTTAAGATAAATTTTACTTAAGCAATCGGCCGAAGCGTTGCGTTGTTACGTACACGCCGCGCGGCGTTACGCTTACTTCGCGTGTCTGTGGAGCTTGTGTTTGCTGCCGTGACAATTATTTATCGTCTTTCCGGCTGTTAAAGCCGGCTTTGTATACATTCGCGGCAGTATAAAATAGTTATAACGCTGCGATATTTTTAAAGATTTATGTTCTATCAGCGCATTCAGAAAGATTTACCGATATTTGCTTTTTGTATCCAAAGGGAAAAAGAGAAATGGAGAATCGAAAAGGATTTAAGATTTTTGGTAACAAAGCTTTAAACATGTAAAAAACGTGGCTTTTAATATCGAGTGTATAAAACCATTTAAATTTGAACATATTGCTTGCTTAGAAAATAATCAACTTTCTTCTTTTTCTCGTCTAATTTTGCTGCATGTCTGTTTCTAACCCATATTCAACGAAAGATGAAAAATCAAACAAAATACTATCAAACGAAAGATAAAAAATTAATTTTGAGATACTGTCAATATAATAAATTATCTGTTTTGATCAAAAGTACATATTTTACAGTGAAATAAAGAGTTACATATAGATTTTAACTTGAAATAAATTCCCATTCGAATGAAACATTTATCCCGCAGGTGGAGATAAAGTTAATTTTTTTTTTCACTTATCCGAGACCTTTGCTTAAATGAAATTTTTATTCGGATAATAATGCCAGAACCCGCGATGTGGACTCAATTATAAACTTTATTTCCGTATCTCTCGTCGCTCGTTTGTTTTCGAACCTCTCATTCACGAACCGCGGCTGGCCAGCGTCGTTTTAATCCGTTCTCCACAATCGCGCCCAATCATTGAATCCCTTTGGACGAATCGGAGCGCCGACCGGGTCGGTCTGTGCTACAAAATTAAACGACGCCAGTCGAATCGCGTTTAGACCTCGGCAGACCGACTCACCTATATTTTATTGACGTTGTATTTGGACGGCGGGATTGCGTAAATTCGGGCCAAGCTGGGCGACCGCTCGAAACCCAATTTACACGGCTCACTCTGGACGATCATCCCGGATGAATCATCCCAAGTGCGTATGCATATTGCACGAATGAGTTTTCGCTTAGACACGTCATCGCAAATCCACTGGAAAATGCAATCCGTTTCGCGAAAATTAATCGCGCTTTTTGAAAAATACAAGCGCGAGGAACGCCAGGGGGCTCGTTCGTCGAGCAGACGCCACTAATTACGACACATTAGGTTTTTACAACGGCACGATTAAATCGCTTGCTTAGGCTACGAAAGCAATTTAATCTATTTTATGGCAAGCGTGAAAATCGCGTATTCGAGAAAAAGTAAACTCTAACGGCTCCAACAGCTGTAACAGTCATAAAACAAACTATGTAACTATTATGAAACTCGCAGGGCGTACACATATATACGATAGATAATTAAATTAACTAGCACTTCTTTTTGTTACGGAGAAATTTGCTATGCAATATGTGTTCAATTAATCTCAAAATATTTTATTTTGTTTAGAATAAAAGTTTACAATTTAGAATTTAGTTTACATTGTTGTTATTGAACTGATACTGTAAAGTTGTTATTAAAATACGTTCAATCAAATGAAAATCTACAGAAATACGTTGTGTTTTATTCATCATGTTTTTCATGTCGCTTTGCAATAAAACTAACTGATCAAGAAAAGTCAATATTCATACGCACAAATTTGCAGCCATAATTTATAATGTGTACCATTTTCAAAATTAACACGAAATTCACGAGAACGTGTATCAATGCAATGATGAATGATAGACACGTGTCCCTTTCAAAACACGTGTAGAGAGTCGAGGTATTGAAAAGCATCGATGATTTAATTTGGCCAAAAAAACGTGAGCTATACCATTTTCAATATAAATTCAATTGTAAATCACTTCACATGGCCCGGTACCAATCTTTTCATTTTTGCTGCAATATATATGTATCAATTTTTCATGATAAGCCCCGCCATATGGAAAAACTGTTGAAAGTTACGTACTTACATACATATTTAATAGTTTTGTATATGTCAAAATAAATATACGATTTTTCAAACCGATCAGAGATGAGAAAGAGAGAAAAATGTGGAAAGGCTGAATCGCGATCAGGAAGCAATTGAATTATTCCAAATCATGTAATTTCTACTATTGTTTACACCATTGGTGTAATACTGTAATCGCACAATTAATTCAAATCGTCAGTTGACACGATACGAATCGTGTGAATTCGCTTTTAACGCGGCGCGGCGGCACGGGACAAAGGGCGAAATACTCGCGTGTAATGCGTAACGCGGACCCGATTTCGTGTGTACGATACTGTGATGCGGTAACAAACGTGGAATACCACGCGGTAAAGGGATTATCGATCGTATCGAAGCCGAACCCCGTCCGATTACCTTAATTCTTCCAGCAGCGGTATCGGAGAGCTTAGCGGCTTGCGTGATCGCCGACATTATCGGCATAATTATTTTCTCGTTGCTCCGCCAGCGCGCCTAATCGATCCACGTTGGCATAGGGGTACATCTTTACGATGCTCAATAAGAAGCAATTAGAACCTCACTATCGTCCGCTAAAAATGAGAAATTATACCGAGCCAGCGGATAGTTCGGTTCCCTCGGCAAACTTAGCACAAGCGCTGGGTACATCTGGTTGCATCCACGTGGGTTAGCATTAGTTGATTACGCGAAACTCTTCCTCGACTCGCGCGTGATAATCAGCGGTACGAGGAGCAAAAAGGGCCGCGTAATATGCAATTAAAGTTAATTAACCAGGACGATCGACGCAACTGAACGTAAAAGTCGTGGATTACGAGCGAGTGACGGAATCGGAAGTGGACGTGCCGTCGCGCGATAAATGCTGGATAACCGCACGGTTATTAGCCGCTACGCAGTTATCGATTCCGAAGATACGTGTTTCTAACTGGACTCGTTTTTTACGCCTTATGCCTTTTGCCATTAATTGGCCGCTCGTTCTTTTCTCTTTTAAAAAATGATGACACGTATCGTGGAACTTGAGATTTTTCATAATTATACCTGTTTGCGCTGCTTAATGCGTATATACTAATTGCAAGTTTCAACGAAAATGTTTATATTATATTATATGTTACATTTCATTTGTTTTTACAGCAAATAATACTTTAATTCTGAAGATTATATAAGCACGCTGTAAACTGGCATTCTCTATTTTTGTTTGTATTTATAAATACAGAAAAGTAATTTGCTTTTCCGATTAAAATATTCCCCGACAGTTAAATTCATTCATTACAATTGTTCATACAAAATACGCGATCAATTTACTTGTAATAAATTTATATTCTATCAGTATACATATAAGGGAGTTATTCCTTTTAAGCATACGTATAAGATCAAGCATTTATCGGAGTATTCATCATAAAATCAGTCATTGACTCGCAATACTTTTTCATGCAAGTCATGCGTAAATCTTACGCAGACGATTTCTGCGGAGGAAAAACACGACGTAAACATAATTTTATAGCCTACGGCACATCACCCTACTTCGTTTTACCCTATCAAGCGAGTAAAACGCCCGCAAAGCGGCGGCATGCGGAAGCACACGAGCTTAACATCACCCCTCCAAAGAAGCGCAGCTTCCGAATGGAAATAATTTTTATCTTTCTATTACAGGCGACGGACAATATTTTCGGGTTAGGCCGAACAACAGTTCCGTGCTGGAAGGTGGCGAGGTGATAATTTCTTGCGAGGTGGGGAACCGAGTTGGTACCGTCCAATGGGTCAAAGACGGATTTGCTTACGTCATACAACCGAGTGAGTACAATAAATTGAAATATAAATTGTATATTCGCGACTAGAGGGTTTTTCTCAAACATCGTCTTCTGGAAAAGCCACAGATTCACTGCTCCGGAAGTATTTTCTCAACAAAAATATCAAGACATATATTAGCAGTAATTATGTAATTATGAGATATTCAGAATTAATTTTAATGAACAAAATTTCAGAATTATTAATAGCTAAGAAATGTTATTCTCTATATTTTATTATTTTTTACTTTTTTCGAACAACCGGATTTCAAGATTTAGCAGAGTCTAATTTAAAATTTATTGAACGGCGAAGGATCATTACTTTCTGATTTCCTCTCCAACCTTAATTGAACGCCAATTATACCGATCAGAGGAAACTGATTAGACCAGTTTTTCCCTGATATTAACGCTCTCCAGTTTGAATCTTGAATAACGTGAAATATGAAAGTATTGAAAAATTATGATAACGATGATTAATTATGTTTTCTTCAGGAAAACATGATTTTGAGACAAGTTTTTCAAAATGTTGAGATCGTAGGCATAGATCGTAGGCATGAATATTGCAATGCCATGTAGGTATAGTACAATTTTAATTCAAAGTTGCATTTATTTCGATATTTTCCTTTGTCAAATAAAATTTATCTGTCTTTGCCACTCGCGCTGGGCTCCAATAAATCCACTTAAAAAGAGAACGATCCGAAAAGTCGTTCGATATAAATATATCGATAATAACAAAGATAAAATGCATAAAGAGCAAATCGTGCATGTTAAATTCAGTAAAGACAGGTAATCCCGTATTTGCACAATTAACGCCTCGGGAAAACCCACTCGTATCTAAATTCGCCAATTAAAACCGCGCACAAAAGCTGCTTATATTTTCAATAGGAAATTGGGTTTCCGCTTTACGCGGGATTGTTTTACACGGGAATTTTCGGAAACACATTAACACACTAATCAAGAGTCACCAGCGCTACTCCTGTTATTTTTTGCTTTATCCGCGGATTTACGTCGTCGTATACGTTACAATTACACGCAGCCCACAAATACGTATCTCACATAAAGTGGTTTTACAGTCTATTTCTCTGAAATTAAACCTTAAACTTGGTAGGGGAGACCGGGACGAAAACGTCTTCGGGGTGAAATCGTCAAATCAAATATCTCGGAACCTGTATATTGTGCGAACTTGCTATTAACATTGTAAACGCTGCTTATGGTACCCATGAGACCAACGGAGTTTCGGCAGGTTACCTGCCGTGTTATGATTTTTACGAGGGCAAACGTGTTTTCGGAAGGTGAAATTTTCTGCGCGTGGAAATTTTGTAATATCTGCAATAATATTTGCTCTCCAAATCTCGAGGTACGTGATTATAAAGAGTAATACATGCTAAACACGAATCCAGTGTAGTTTTTTCATTATCGTTGATGTCTAATATTTCGTGGGCGATCAAACTTGAAACTTGTGTTTGGGGCTAAGTCGTCAGTAAGCACCCGGGGTGGACTTTTATAATATTGGCAAATTTTCTAATTTTATTATATTTTTCAGTCTTTTCTACCCCTGTTTCATATATGTTTCTTTAATATTTGGTTGATTAGTTCTTGAGTTATAGAATCCGTACACACACATAAAAACACAAAATGATGAAACATTTTAACACAAATTAATAAATGTTTACATTTTTCTATTAATAAATAATTAATAAAATGTATCCTATCAGTTTTCATAATCGGAATTATGTATTTATGGAGTGACGACTCTGCCCCGGCATTTTTGAAATTTTAATTTTTCCACCGTTGCTCTATACCGGTTAAACAAAGCGAAGTAGACAAAAATTTCCTATATAAATTTTGTAGCTAAAGGTTCACTCTTTACAACGGTATACCACATTTAACTAAAATTATTTATTTTGTTGTTAAAAATCGGCACCGAAAAAAAACTGTCGATCTCGCCCCGGTCTCCCCTATATTAATTGAAATTTTATTGGGAAAAATTTTTAGTTCTACCACATTTCTTATAGAATTTTACAGATAAAAGAAAAATATTAAATGCATAAATGCAGAAAATTTTTATTTCAATAAGCTGTTAATTTAAAAGTATGAAGCTTTTAATTTAATTTTCAGACGAACTAGTCATTTTAACAAAATTTTCCGTTTATGAAAAAGATATTTTATTTAACAAACTTTCAATTTATAATTGATTAGCTTAAAAAGTAGCAACTGTTGAACATCTATTAATAACTTTTAGAATGTTAAAAATTAGATAATTCCTATGCACGATAAAAAATCTAACGTAGATAAAATAAGATGGGCAAAGAAAATCTTGAAATTTATCTCTCTTCTCTGTGCATCTTACATATGTATATACGACTTTTACGATCTTACAAGGGACGTAGCAACATTGTGGATTTATTATTTAAGCGTGACCGTAGAGAGGAGCCTCGTCCGAGAGCGGGACCATCGACGATGAGCGGTTAATTACTCAGCGGTCTCATCGGCTTCCGCCTATCGTAATCGCATCGTTTTGCCGAGAGTGCTCGCATACCAGCCAAATAAGCGCGTAATAAACAGAGCTAAAATTAAAGCCGAGATATTAGCCGCGTATCCGCTTTATGAATTACGACGCTCCTTAGCCACGAGGGGAAAAATGTTATCCAATCGCGGCTAATTTGCATCGATTGATCAAGAACGCGCAGTGATATAACGCATAACGATCCCGAATTGATGTTGCAGACGGCGAAATCGTGGGCCATCCCAGGCTGAAGTTGATCGGCGATCAGAACGCCGGTATTTTCAATCTAAGAATCACCGACGCGTCTCTAACCGACGACGGCGAATACGAGTGTCAAGTCGGACGATATCTGCGGATCAAGCCAATCCGCGCCAGCGCTCACCTGATCGTCACCTGTAAGTCGAAATATGATGATGCATGAAAAGAAAGTTTAACCCAGACCTGTCCAATTCGAAAAAGAAAATGCAAAGAGGTTCCTTATTTTCATTCGCAGTGACTCTTAACGATAGGATTAAAACCGACTACGAGACACGGATATAACGAATACATGTTTAAATGACAATTTATAGTCTTAGTACTTATCTTTCTCTGTTTTTTTTTCTGTCTCATTCAACGAGACGATGAAGAGGAAAAGGAAAAGGCGTTTTGCGAGAATTTGGACAAGTCTGATTTAAATCTTTCGCTGCCTATTACAAGAATCTGATAGCTTTTAACGTGTAAACATTTCCACTTGATTTAGTCGTTTTTTAATAAAAATAATTTTATTTATTTTGAAATAAAATAAACTAAAATTTTGACATGCAAAAGGATTAAACTACTCTTTAATTTCAATCTTTTAATCTCTATTAATGAAATGTATGCAAGAACTATAATTTTGCATTAAATTCTTACGATTTAACATAAGATCTCACACCGCATATATTTATTCGTTATAATAAATTCTATTCTGCTATTTAAACGAAACGCTTGCTAACGAAAATGACGAAACATCTATTGATAGATCTCAGCGAAATCACGAAATTTCGAAAGATAAACGAAGTCGACTGTCGTGCGAACGCTGTATGTTAATTAAAATTTTCTGAGCGTGACCCACGATATTCCTCCGCAATCCGGGAAAATTCCAGCAGCAAGATACGAAAAATACTTGCTCCTGCTTTGGAATAATCGTGACCGAGCCGTTCCTACGATAGCCCCGCATGGGCGTGGTACTTAAAATGCAAAGCGTGCCGTAACTCGAATTACAAACTCACGATCTCGAAACTGTACTTAAAGTTAATTTACGCGGTCGTACGTTGGGTATTACGTTGTGTAACGCCCCGTCCGCGTCGCCGTCGCGAAAGGTCGACTTTCGGGGTTCTGCGAGAGCGCGGTTGATCACACCGACGATGACATCCGTTGGCCCGAGCCTGGTACCAGCGTTTCCGCACCATCGACAATGTCCCTTTCTCTCTCTCTCTCTTCCTCTCTTTCTCCCCCGTCGGTAAATTATGCAGAAGTTATTAAGCGCAACAATATGCACTCGTCCGACAGACTTCCGCGTAAACTAGTTTCGCGAAGCGCGGAACGAAGCTAGTTTTCGTATACGCGCGCGACCTTTCCGGCGCGACTGCCGCGACCGGGACGACGTGCTCGATTTTTGAGGGACGATCTAGTATCGTGAGTTCGCGGAATTGTGACATTTCGTCGGAACCATCCATGGACCGCGCTATTCTCTCTACCCCTCCATGCGTGCGTCGCATTCGTACAATAAGATATGCATTAAGTCAGTAGTCTGACTTATCGGCCACGGGTTTTTAAATAATCTGCAACACGTGCGCGGTTCACCAAAATATTAAAATGTATAACAAGAAAGATAAGAAATATAACTATTTTTCTCCTTTTATTTCACCTTGCATTTTCTTACGACGATAAGTCAGATTACTATGACCACGCGAATTAATGCACCTTACTACTGTGCATCTCGCGAGCGCACGCCTCGCCCGCTATGATCGGAATGCAATAGTGCGTTCGCGAGTGCATCGTAAAGCTAATTCCGCGACGGCCCTCGGCGCATCAACGGTTCCGATGACAAACGTTCGTTCGAAAATGAATTTTTCTTTCACGCTTTGCGAAACGAGAACGCTCGCGAGTTCGATTGGCGTTGATCCATTTACATTTTACTCGAAATTCTTCTTGGGATGCAATAAAATTACGTTTTTCTTTCTGCTTGTTTTGGAGAATTGCAAGCGCAGTCAACTACTATAACCGTCGTTCACATACGAAATATGTCATGTTATTTATCATCGTATTTATTTTAAAGAATAAAATATACGCACGACGTCGCCGGTATTATTCAGAAAGTCACCATATCTGGAACTGTAATTAATTTAAATTGTCTGGATTTCAGAACAAGTATAAATTATAAATTATGGAATTACCGTAATAAAGAATTCTCCGAGTTAATATGACTTTTCTACTGAATGCTCAATGATTTGATGAAAAGGTAGAGGTTCTCGAGATGTGACCTACTTTTCTGTAAAATAGTGTATTAAGAGAAAAAGCATTTTACTAATCCTACTGTATTCCGCTCTTTCATATTATAATAAGTATCTCTTTCAGAAATTTCCTACGACTTCCTATTTACATTTATCTACAGATTATTTCTCACACATCGTAATAAAAAAATATATAAAAAAAATATCTTTTTTGCACATATAGGTAATCCCAAAATTTCTATCAAACGCAAGTATTTTGTAGAACCCTACTGACATTAAAATATTCATTATTGATGATTAATATGGATAAAATAATAAATAACGCTAGCAAAAAATTGAACATTTTATGCGACAATAAATCTGCAACGTAGGGTATCTTTTTTATGCAAGTTCACGCGCAGGAAACGAGCACCGTTAAAATGATATTAGCCTTGATGTGCAAATTCTTCGTTCTCGAGGGTAAGTCTGGTTTTACATCTGCGCCGGGCTTTTAATAAAACGGCCATCGCGGGCGCGGGCACATTACTAAGTCGTCATATCCGTCAAATCAATCTTCCTCTCGTTGCACACGTCCGCGTTCATTACGCTGGCGTATACCGGTGATGCTGAAAATACGTGGCAGACACCGTCGACGATAATCCACGCCGCGGGTCAAATGGATCATCGGTGAAAATCGCGCGAGCGCAAATCTCGAGCGATCGTTAACGAGCGATATCAAGCCGGTAAATTCTCACGCCCGGATGCGCCTATTTTGTAAACGCGAGTGCGTGTGTGTTTTTCACCCAGAGAGGCCCACCCCCGTGTGTTTCTCCCGCATACCCGACGTACAAACGCGCGTACAAACGCAGGATCAATCTGCGCTGTTAATTACGCGCGCAACGGTATTTTCCCGATCCCGCACCGGTAAACGGATATAATTGTATTTCGCTTTACTCTATCGATACCCGTGTCTCGTCGTCATATTTCCTCTACCTTAATAATTCAAATCGATTTCTCGTTTGTTTCCCGGTCGGTCGTTGCCGCTATTATCGCCAAATAGCGAAGTTATCCTGTCACGGGCAGACTTACAGACATCGAGCGTAACAGGTTCGTGAAAATAATTGTCAGAGAAAAGGTCTTTAACCTTCCATCGTTTGTGCGGAGAGAATGAAATGCATTTATCGGATAAAATTAGAGTCGACAGCGCGTCGATATCACGGCAGATATGTCTGATCGATTTTACAGCGCTTGTGGAAATTCGAGAAAATCGCGTCAATTAGCGAGGTCGAGAGAAAAATAAGATATTTTGAATGTTAAGAAAATAAATTAAAATGTATTGACTTTTGGTGCCACGAATTATTCACCAGGGAAAAATTAATGAATAAAAAATATAATGATAAACCTGATTCAATATTTTTTTCTTGTTAAAGCATATTTTCAATATACGCGGAAAGGCCCAAAAGCCCTTTCGACCCAAGAATATGGAAAAGGCAATAAAATAAAGCAATTATTTTTATTTTTTAATATAGGTACTACTTTTATTTCAATACACTTTTTAGAATAATGAATTAATTTTTCAATACCGTTAAAATACTCTTTTTCCCTTAAACTAGTTTAACACTAGGCGGGAAAGAGAGCATTTTTCCATCATTGGTCAATATTTTCCACGCAAAGCGGATTTCAATTTAAAAGATAATCACTTGGGGCTAAGTTGGAGCTGTAGAGCGGGTGATGAAGGAGTGATCTCCGTAGTGTTAAACCATTTTAAGGATAAAAATTCAGAATACCTTTTTAGTAGTACAAACAATTAATTTATTGTTCCAGAAAATGTATTGAAGTAAAGAATGATTATATTGAGAAATAAAAATGGTTATTTTATTTTTTCATTCTTTTTACATCCTTTAGATATAAAAAGCCAGAAACCTTTAGATCTTGCTATGTATATGCAAACTGCTGAAAAGATATGTCGAAGAGAAAATTAAGATCAAGGAATCGTGATATTCAGGCTTAGCTCATTCAAGATAACACAATTATCAATCTCATGTTTTATTAATTGTTGCAAAACCACAACATGTTTTTCTACTTCGAAACAACAATATGCAAACGACGAGAAAATAAATGCTGTTCGTATGCATGCCATAACCATTTGAAACTCGTCCTTCTCGACTGCGGCGCGCGTGGAAGTGTTTCCGTGTACATGATTATTTCGCGAAAGAGACTATTGGGACACGCGTAATGCGACCGTCGGCATTGTACCTGTTCTTAAATGAAACGACACTAAAAACACGTCCGCATATTCTCTCAAGATGTGGGCGCGAATTCTTCGTTTACATTTTAACAATGTGACTATAGCGGCGGTTCTCCTATGAAATGATAACAGTAGTTCTCGGTATTTTTAAATATTCAAGAAGGTCACCTGCGATAATAAGAACAGAAATTTCACGAGAAAACAAGGGAGCAAATTGATGTATATGAAGCACATCAGTATATATATCACGTAAGAATCGAAAAAACATCGAGATTATTATCAATTTACTGCTGTTAAACAAGCATAAGTATTTACCCTCAAAGGTAATCTATTATTCGAACTACGTAAAACGATGGATAATTTCGAATCTTATCTGTTAGATTTATAACAATCTGCAGATTTAATATATTTGCTATATGTTAACTGTAATATGGATTTACTACAAGTATAATTCATGTTTTTTTTTTTCTAAGAAATAATGAATAGTTAAATGCCCACAAATATTGCTGTGCGATAAACGCGGAATTCTCCTTTTATATTTCACGACAGGACGAAAATGTGTGTCGTTCACGTTTACCTCTACTGTCAGGGCGGTTTCGGATTGCCGGTGAGACGCGGGAAGGACCTTCGTCTTGGAAAAAAGCTCACGTATCTCTCCAGGCATCGTACGAATTCGCGGCGTGATACGCAAAGAATGAGGAAGGGGCCGGGGAACGTAAGGCAGGACAAATAAAAATGTCTGAGCACGAGAGGACATTTCTTACGATCCAACGAGCAAATGAAGGAGTTGCGGGAAACTAGAGTGGACGAAAGTGGTATATACGTATATACCGGACTAAGACGCCGTTGCTTTATTAAAAATAGCGGACCAAAGACTCCCGATGAGACGTTTAATCTTCCGGCCGACATTAAGAAAGCACTGTAAGCACCGGCAACGGTTAACTTTCAGTATAGCAGTCATTTAATACGGCGAAAAGTTCCTTGCGATTTCATCTCAGCTTTCGATGTACTTTTTGGTGAAATAATTTCACTGCATTCCCGTTTGACCGCGCTGCGCACTTCCCTTAAATTAAGAATTTATAAAATTGCCATCTGAAAAAACGTTCTTGTTTTCTGCTCTTCGCATACTCTCTCTCTTTATTTACTGTGTTACCTAGTTACCTTACGTATTTATAATTACGCGTACGTTTCTTTTTTAAATGCTAATTGCATGTTTGTAACTATGTTTTTCATTAATCTTGTCATTTTATTCTTTAATTATTTTTCACCATTTTAATCTGCCGTTGTTTATTCTCTATTCCGATTGCATTGTTTTTTTTTAATTCTATTAAGGAAAGATTGCTTTATATTTAAAAAAATTTACCTGTTAAGTTACATGAGTTACATCATTTACGTTGAACGAGACGAAAACTATTTAGCAAGATGACCAAATGTGTTTCCGATTATACAGATTTCAGATTATATATGTATAAATGTATTCGATTCAACGATTCATTACAGGACTGGCTGGCATTTCTACAATACAATTTACGTATCGGTTAGTTAATTCGTTGCCGGGTAACAATTATATAAACGTCATTCAATGCGCACTATACAATCGCTCGTAACAATACCGTTGTAAACATCGGATAATTTCAGGTAATCCAAGTCGTGTTTACCGGTATTTACATATTCTGTCTTGCAAAATGAATGTCAGAATGATGAAACACCTGTTTCATAAATTGGATTTTCGCTGCATCGAAGTGACTATCGTTGCGAACGAGAGATTGTAAACTTTTGACATGAACGTCGGTATAGACATCGATATATCGCCAGTGTGAGAAGAAATTTTACGAAGCGTGGACATATAACGTTTTTCTCCTTTTAATAAAAAAAGAAACGCTAAAGCATTATTTATACGAGGTGATCGATATCTATCTGCCTATGCATTATTTATTCAAGAGAAGTAGGGATGACGACGTGTCACCTGCGCGATTTTCTTTCGTGTTCCTCGTAGATACATGTTTTTTTTCCGAGGGTATCTCGTGTGTCACGACCGCGACGATGAGAAAGACAGAAGGAAATCGAATTTCGTAAATTATTCGTCCTTGGACACGCGACGTGGAGTCTCGTCTCAGCCTGTCGCTTTTTCCCCAGTGCAACTTTGCGCGCACTGGACCGTCTTGTCGCTCCCTTTTCTCATTCGAGACACGTATAAGTCGAGAGAGGATATTCTGGACTAGCCCCCCTGAATCGTTCACGGCCAGAGGGCCACGTGTGGGCTCTTTGGTGCGCTCTTTGGTGCGACGTACGAGTACGTATACATATGCATGCATCGGCGAGCAGCGTGGCACGCGTTTTGTACATATGTGTGCGACTAGAAAACTGAAAAAGCTCGCTGCATTCGTGGAAAGTGTATAAAATTTTGAAGGGAGGCAAGGTTTGTTTGTTGGAAAGGCCACTCGTGATTGTCGTTTACTTCCACTGGTTATTCTTTCCAGTTATATATAGAAGATTATATATACATATCACATATATATACGTACAGTGTTTCAGAGTATTTTCAAAAACCTTTGAAGTAGAAAGATATAAAACGTGTATACTATAAAGAAAAATATTTTTTGCTTTGTACTGTGGTCGTCATATCTTTCTGCGCGCAAAAGTTGATTATTTTTTTTAACAGGATTACCGTTCACATCCAACAATCATTGCAAAACGAATGAATTCGAAAAGTGCGAGACAAACATTTTTCGCAAACGAAAAGGTTCGAACGCACCGCTTCCGTCCACGTTTTTGTTTGGTGAAAAAGCATGTTATAAAAAATATTTCTTGTGCCTCCGAGGATCGTGCTATCGCGCCGTGTCTCATGAAGCGCGGTTCCTGAAACGCGCGCTCCCGTTATCGTCATTGCTTACGTGCCATTTCGCCATGCCCGACTTGCTCGTTTTCGACATATCGCGCATCCTGATCGATACCGTGTCACGGTTTCTATCTGCTATTTACAAAAGGCCAGGAGGGCATCCATCGAAATCGCTCGCCTGCATGCCTGGCATCAGCAGCAACCACGTCCTCTCTCTCTCTCTCTCTCTCTTTCTATCTTTCTCTATCGCTACATTTTTTGTCTCCCTAAGACCACCCTCGACCGCCCTCTCTATTTCTCGCCACCTTATCCGCCTCATCCTTCTCGAACATGCAGTTAAGCGACTGATGCTGTTCGGACGCTCAGTTTTCCAACCAACGGTAAAACGGTGTCACACAGCTCTACGAGTGGCATTTATTTCGCTTTGCGCAAAGGAAAAGCTCCGCCACACGCCGCCTCTCTACCCTACATCTACAGGGGCCATTCGCTTCTCTCCATTACCCTTCCTCACCCCCGGTGTATATACATTATTCTCGCCGCCGCGCCGCGTGCCGGTCGCCTTCTATCGTTGTCCTTTTCTATCTTGCGCGCCCCACGGACGGCTTAACGGTAAAAATGAGACTTATAAGACGACCCGGCAAAGAAAAATACTTTCTTACCGGACCGAGGCACCACGAATAAATCCTCAGTCACAAATACGAAGATAAGAATGACACGTAAACGAAATGTAGGAATGGGACATAAGCAGCGAGCTATATAAAATGGATATATGAGAATCCGATTCAGTATGGATGTCAGTTTATGCCATTTATATTACCATTTTTTGACAGAAAAGCAAGCATCTTTTAGAAACCGTCAGGCATACAAAGATAGTAGAGAAAAAAAAATATATAAAAAAATATATAAAAAATAAGAAATAAAGATATAAATCCATAAGAAATAAAGATTTATCAATTACTGTAAATATTAAGTTTATAAGTTTTATATGTATAATATAATGTTTCATGAAAAAGATCAACCGCATCATTATCTAATGCATAATAATTAATACATTTGCCATAATTGCCATAACATTCGACCGTATATATATACGGAAGATATCGTACGAAGATTCCTAGAGATTTTATTTCTTATCAATTCTAATTACAGGTCTCCAAAACAGAATAGTTTATTGCATCTCTCGTTAATATCATTTATTGAACGCTTCGCGAATTCAATGGAGTCTTCGATTCGACTTAATCGCGGGAAATTCGATGCTGAACATCACATTTGTGACAAGTAGGTACGAAGCTACGACTGCGTTGCTCTCTCTCATAGAAAGAGAGAAAGATGGAAAGATCGAGAGAGAAAGGCGGCAAGGGAGTTCTCCCATTCGTTGATAATTAACTTTGCAAAACGTCGGCGTTACGCCGCGAAGGGCACAGCCGTTAAATGTCAATGACGCTTGACGGGAGACGTGGTCTGGCATAACGCGATTGTGTGTACACACACGGCTTGTCGTGTTCCTCGCGTGTGTCACGGGCGCCGCGCTGCCATGCGCGCAAATGCAATTCCGCGCTTATCATCGCCGGCGGATATAATTGAAGCAGCGCGAAAGAGAGATAATTTGACAAACGAGCGAGTACGCGAGCGCGATAAAATTAAGCGCGGTAGTGACGCCGGGTATGTGTGATGCAACGGTTGCAGATGAAGAAGGCTAATGTCGCGCGACGCGCGATGAATAATCTACCGCGTGTGCCGTCGGGACTCTCGCGATTAATTGATCGTAAGGACCGATACACGCGCGCGTATGTGCATGTACAGATTTATCAAAGAAAACTCGGATAGCCACACGTGTTACGCGTGCGAAAATCGCGCTCTCGGACTGTAATTTGCGCGTCGATTCTGTGCGCGGCATTAACGATCGCAATAATCTTCGCGATTTTCACGGACAGTTTTTTTTTCCATCAGGTTGAAAATGATTTTTTCTTGGCGAGAATTTGAGTTGGTCGCTTGCGCTGGCAACCTGTTGAATTTGGAAATGAGTTTTTGCAATTAAAAGCAAAACTTCAATCATCTATTTACATCTCTATATAACGCTTAATTTATCGCTGTATTTAATTTAATCTAACGCTTTAAATTTCAACCATTGAGCAAAAAAATTAAATCTGTTATTGAGATTAAAAGGAAGAAAATCAACGGTGGACTCGTCTGCATATTGCGGTCGTTTATATTTACTGCATATGATGTCGCGATCGTTATCATCGTTATTAACATCACGTGCCATTTTTTTCTCGTTTGCCGACTCGTGACGTACTGATCCTGTTTCTCGCGATGAAATATGGGTGATGTTATATTCGCAAATTTAAATGGGTTTTAAGAAACAGAGCGAGAGACCTTCGCGGCGCGCAACCGGAAACCTGAACCTGAAATAACGATATCTTAAGCGCAACGGGGCGCTCGTCTTAATGCAAGAATTATTATCGGCGATATTACCTAACGCTAATGAGGCAACTCGGTTTCTTACATACTGTGAAGAGAATGTAATTCACAACGTCGGCGAATGGTAGGTGAGTAGTGGCGTAGTCATCAGGGATTTTTATTTTAAAGGATTCAGAACACGGCCTAATCGCGAGCGAGGTGATTTTAATTAATTAATTTTCATCACTTATTTTTTGCTTCGTTATTATAAATCTCCAAGCATTCGCAACTATTAAACTCTTTTGATCTTTCTATTATACCAAGAGAAACATTGCAAAATTTGTTTTGATGTAATTATTTCAAAGAGAATGTTTGCTTAAAATTATCCTAAACATACATCATATCTATAGAACACAAGGAATGAGATATAAAAATTGAGCGTATCAATAAAAATAAAGAGAAAATATATATTCTCTGATGAGAAGATTCCGATGAAAGACTGGAAATGTTTTGCTACGCTGCTGACAAGAAAGATATGCCGAATCGTGAGTTGCCTGTGGCATCAATGAACCCCGACGACACCGGTGGCAGTTGATGTAACGCGGTTGCGTACGTTCCATTTACATCGGCTTGCATTTTCGCAAGCGATGGTGCTCGCACGCGGTGCGCGTCGTCACCGCCGCTGGAGATAATTGAAAAACGTCGAATGATTGAAATTCGAGGGAACGACGATATTCACCGCCGCAGAAGGCAAGCAGGTACATTAAATGGGCGGCATGAATAAACGTGAAGCATATGCAGAATCTGCCGAAGGTATAGAAGCAGGATTTAAAACTTGAAAATTATTTTGACAGAAATTCCGTTAATTCTGAGAAAATCAATGATCGTTCGATGCTGAATGATTTTCTTGCAATAAAGTACGCATGACTTTTCGTGTTCGCATTTTAACAAGAGCTTAATTTGAATATCTTATATATACAAAATTGTCATCCAAATTTATCTAATAAATAAATTTATCTATCCAAATTTAATGAAGATATTATTCCGATAATCTCTCTGATGGGGAATATATGCGTGTACATATATCATTAATATACTTAAATAATTACACTATACTTAATAAGAATATAATTATACCTAATTCTCTATCGAACTAATTTCTATCTAAACCTGCCCTGTCTGATCGCAAAATTAGTATTGAATATTTGTGCGTTATTCAATCGTTATGAGAAGATAATATATCCCAGATATTTCTATTTAGAAAGTGTGTTGGAGACATTGCTATTGGCTGCCATAGGTTTCCCAAGATGCCCGACAAATGGTGCAGAATAACGGATAACCAGAAATTTGCCAAACGACACAACTTATTGCCACCGCTGACAATTCAATTGTTGTTTACAAGAGAAGCAAACTCGAGCTTAAACTTAAGACGCGCCAGACGGATCCGATATAAAGCGCCGTAATTAATTCCGAAGTTCTCCAGATTTAATGCGTCTAAAGCGCGACGGGACGTATCGGGTGATCCACCACAATGGATACGACGGTAGTTACGGAAATGATCTCTCTCTTTCTCTTTCTCTCTCCCTCTTGCGGGTGTAATGAAACCGGCGGTGTGGTTCCAGGGCGAATTCTCTAGTGGCGTCTAGCAACGCCTGCTGCATGCGATGCACCGGTGCATCGCGTCTGTCTGGATCACCGATCACGCGCCAGCCGATGTTGCGAGAGGACGAGGCATTGTATTATCGTGTTACAAACCGACTTTAATATAAAAGTATCTCTCGAAAAACCGTGCTATTTTCTCTCACTGTTCTCTGCAAATTTTGCATCAGCAAAATTTAAACCGAGCTCTGATTATAGAGTCTTACTCAGTATTAAAAATTAATAAACTTAGTACATATAGACAGATATGTATTGGTATGTTTCTCATACAATTTTAAATGGATTTTAATCGCCAAAAGTGTAATTAATAAATAAATAGATAAGACAATTAATTTTGACTATTCGGAAATTATCACTTTTACTAGGAAAATATCATTGTTATATTTGATAGAAAATGCTTTTATAATATTATCATATACCTAGGTTTTCTTAGAGATATGTATGTGTGTATGTGTATATGTAGGTATACTTGATCTGCATGCATTTTCTCTCCCGTTTCATGGCGCAACAAAAGAGCCTGGCGTGTGAAAGAAAACTTTGATGCTGAACTAAAGCCGCATTCGTGAGTTACATTGCGTTACTCTAATGCCCAATGCTATCATTGTCACCTCGCGAGACGTCATACATTTCTCGCCAAAGTCTACACACTCATAACCGTCATTTTTCAACATAATCATTTAAAACATTGGCTTTCGATCAATGAGTCTTATTGATCACAGCATGGAGGTTTACATTGTCTCTAATTTCCGCTCAAAATTTTCTTCTAATAAAAAAAGTATGTATTATTTATCCTAAGAGAAAATATTTGTATTTCGTTAATACGATTATAATCGATTGGGGTGACGTGTGGCTCTAGAGAGAACGGCCAACTTATAAATAATCAGTGGATCCCGCGGGTTCGATCCCGGCCGTTATCCCGTGTATGCTTACTCCGCGTGTGTGATGCGTGAGTGAGTAGCTCAGGAGTCAACACTGCCGCGCCGGTCCCAAGCCCGAACAAAGAAGGAGGGTTCGTGGGCAAGGTTAGCAGCCTACCCACGATAAAACAAAAATAAATGCTCACAGGACCAACAATAAGCCTCGGTAGAGGCGCCCATAAAGTTGGAAAAACAGGCTCAAGTCTAATTCAAGAGGAAGAAGAAGAAGATTATGATCGATAATCCGTATGTGCACGTGTGAAATATTTAAAACGGAAGTTTTCGTGGAGATAAAGTTTCCGTTGCAAGTGAACTAACGAACAAAAAGTTACCTTCACTCATTAAATCTTAATATATTAAATGAGTCATGACCGATTATGATAATTCAGGTAAATAGGAAATATGCCAATATCCAGCTCGACCATATATTGGCACACTTCGTATTTACTTGATTGTAAATCTTAATTTTTTAACGTAATTTTATTTCTATAGTATTTAATATGATATTAACGCGACATTTTATTGTGGCTTGCGCTTTATATTATATTTTATTTTTTTTTTATAAAGAAGCAGATAGACTATTATGTACTATGATTACGAGAGTGACGATTTCAAATGACTAAGCTAAAGGATTTTCTTTTGAAACAGGCAAGTTCGCTTTATCAAAGTAACCTGTGTGGTACAAAGCCTGCAGCCGCATTAATTGCACTTAGGTAATTAAGTCCCTGATTAATTTCTTGATGAACAAAGGTCGAATGCGCATTAGGTATACATCTGCAGAATAAAGCTCTGCCACTGATATATCTTTCTATGAAATTTTTCATACACTCTCCAAGTTCTTTCAGCCACAAGCTTCTACGGCCAAACAATTTTTCCTTAGCGAAAACGTCGGGAGAGATCATTATTTATCGCACACAAACACTTTCCTGATTTTCAAGATTATACATCTTTGTAAGTTTCGAATTAAAGTTATAGCAAAGTTGAGTTCCTTTGAAATTAACTGAAGAATATGATTTTGATCATCTATTTTCTCCTTTGAAGCTTAGTTTCCCAGAAGACCCTTATTTTCAAACGTTAATTAATTGAAAATCGCAGATCTCTCAATGTATTTTTGTTGAGAAAAAATTTTATCAGCCAAAGGATCTACATTGAAAAAATATCCTGATGGTGTTGAGATCCCTTTGTAAATGCAAATATTATGGAAACAAAGCTGGAAAAATCTCTCTCTAAAGCTTTCCTTTCCTCTATTTTCCTCGTATCTGATTTTTCCTAGCTTGTATGAGGTTTCTGTAAAATTACGTGATTTTACATCACGAGATAATGTTATATGAATTGCGCTACGTTTCCACAAATTTACTATAACTTGAAAATCATAAATATTTTATTAAAAATTAAAGTATCTATATTTTTGTAAATTAATTTTACCATGTCAATATTTTGCCATAATGTATAATTTTTGATCATCAGAAAAGGCATTTACATTACAAAAATAAAACTTTCAAAATTGCGAAATTTTATATATTATATTTGATATAATAAGTAAGGCAACTATACGTTACTCGTATATATCTTGCGTGGTTTTAATATCTCTCCGGATGTTTATCTGTATTTTAAATATAGTACCAGCATCAAGGCAGAATCAAAATGCTTACGAGCGTAACGCAGGGTAGCCGGGTCTAATTGAAAGAACCTGGCAACGCGAATCGGAGCGGAGATTTAAGCGGAGTATGTGGCGGCCATATAAACCAGCAGACAACACAGTAGGGAACGGCAATAAGTGGAGCCGGTGAGAATTATGGTCCGACAAAGACGGGGCAGCAAAAACCGAGGCGGGAAAGCCGCGATATTCGCCGATGTCTCTCGCGAACCTTACAACCTCCTTTCATTCGCGCTCGATGTGTCCTTTGTTGCTTTCCTTGCCCACCCGTCGCCCAGCAGCAATCCCTTCGCGAGTAAAATTCCTCGTAAAAACTCATCGTATATCTCACAAGCTTTTCTGGCACCGGCCAGGAGAAAAGAATAGAACAATACGGGATGTGCGCAAACGAATGTTAAAAGTGCAGGGATTCAAGCTGGCTTCTCACAGAGTGAGCTGCCAGCTGTTATCGTGTCAAACTTTCAAGTACACCGCTACAGTTCCAAACGAGAGATTTTAAATTAATAGCCCTTGAATTATTGAATTATGTAGGAAGTGTATTCAATCTAGTTTCCCGACAGTTTTCCGAGGCGTCGAAGTTTTTGAAGATGTTAATTAGATACAACAAATTGTTTCACAAACTTCTCTCGCACTTTTCTTTTCTCATATATTTTTCGAATTCGAGAATTTTTCTTAGCACTTAGCAGACTAACAGTATTTTGATCCGAGAGGCTATCGACATTTTAAATTTTTACGTTCAATTTTTAATCTTTTATTCTCTATAATTAACACTAAACTACGAGTTTGATGTTATTCTGTTGCAATAATAATTAACAAATGTTATTTTTACTCGCAGCGAAATGAAGAGCACATTTTCTTTACATTAACATATTAATTTTATACAGTTTCCCAATATTTACTTTAACTTGATTTAACTAAAATCTAACGCAAGTTGCTAATTAACCTCAAGTTAGATATTAATCTAGAAATTACTAACTGCAATTAAGCGAACCTAATCCAATCAGCGTTGGCGTAATCGGCCCTTAAAGCTAATGTCGCTCACGCATCTTCATGTTACCCGCATCGATCTCGAGGAGTTGTTTTTGCCGGTTAATAGCTCGTTCTCTGTAATTGAGAAGCCCACCATTACAAGTGGTCTGTCTATCGACCATTCGACTTTGAGTCGATGGATCGCCTCCAATTCTGAGACTGCGCAAATCTCAATTAAGCGAAGTATCCATTACAACGATCTAGCGCCACTCAAATTACTTTACTCGCGATGGCTAATCATTTAAATACATCATCGCATTAACGGTAATTCACAATTTCCAACTAAAGTGAAAAATAAACAAGGATTTCTTTTGAATAGAAAGAATTTTGAAAGTAACAAACGGAAATTATTCAGGAAATACGTTAGTAGACATCGGATTTTTTAATGCAGATTGGTGGGAAAGAGCAATTAACTAACGGTGCGATTACGTTGGAGAAGTGATAAACGATAAGAGCGGCGATACTAAAAAATCAGTGAGAATAAATGCATTAATTTATATGTAATTGTTTATATGCTTCATATAAACACTTACATTTTGTATACTTACAATTGTTTATATGCTTCATACAAGCACATTCGTTTAATTAATGTATTTATTCTCATTGTTTTTTTAGTATCGCCGCTCTTATCGTTTATCACTGCTCCAACATAATCGCACCCTAAGATTTATGTTATTTATAATATCCAACATATTTATACTGCAACATATGTCACAGTATAAATATGTTGGATATTATAAATAACATAAATCTTAGTTATTAATTGCTCTTTTCCACCAATCTGCATAAAAAATATCCGATGTCTATATATTAGCGAGCTCAGCAATGCTGTAAGCGTTCTATCTGTCACGTAATAAACATCTATATTATGAGCTATGTAATGTCTGTATTAACGCTTATTATCGTTGTAACTATCGAGGCATGATAAATCAGGGAGAAACGTAAAGTCACGATTGAATTTCGCCCGAGTTCGTATGTTCGGGTCTTCGATCCGACACGGTGAACAAATTTGCAACACGACGGCGGATAAGCGATTGTCGGCATGATACTGTCTTTCCTCTCCACCCATAAACAGAGTCGTGCGATCGTTCACATGGGTAGGTGAAGAAGAGTAACGGTCGCTCGACGAAACAATAGACCAGTATTCCAATCCCACATACACAAATACACATTACACGTATATTTCTCTCTCTATTATATTTCTATTATGTAATTTCGTCATAAGGTTTAATAGTCTCTCTCGTGTGGATTACGATCCACTTGTGTTTTGTACACTAGATCATGAATTTTTTATCGTGAAGGATTGATTTGTTTTGTTTTGGCATCGTGATTATTTCGACAGGCCAACAGGATTTTAAATAACTATTTATAAGCGGCATAATATTCAAGAAAATATCTTTCTTATATAAAAAGATGAAGAAATCGGCTTAAGCTCTCTGAGAAACGAGCTTTTGAGTCCCGCTTCATTTTCTCACTACTGAGTTGATGGAAATTCTTGTCGGTTACTTTTTCTTGCCCGGATAGCAATAGCATGGTTATAGCGAAAAAGTCATCACGTTATTTATTTGGTGATGTTGACTTAACTGCAAGGCACTTAACCTCGTTGCATTCTTAAATTTCGACTGCGCGTACAACTGGCGCGTGACCCTAAAAGTCCGGGTTAATTTGCGGAGAATGTGGGTCGCACAAGTGCGCGCCGTACTTGAAGCTCCCTTGCTCGGTTGCTTCCGATCTACTAAGAACATTTCCCCTTTTTTTTTCTAATTCAAATTGGAAGACCGGCTGGCTTGGTAATTCGATTAGACGTCGGCGAGACAGAATCTAAATTAAGGACGCAACCCTAAATTAATGGCGTAATGGAAAAGCAGAGAGGCGGAACAAATTCAATTTTTTTCAATCACAACGAACAAACACTTCAAATCTCTTATTCGTAGAATTTATTATTAATCAATATTTTAATTTCTTATAATTTTAATAATTTAATTGATCGAAATAGATTAACGAGCAACGCTTCTGCAAACGTAAGTTTCAAACGTTTCTTTGTCACATTCAGGTAGGATCATTTTTGGTGTTTGACCGGTATTGAGCTTCTACTTTTGAATTAATAAACACAATCAAAGGAAGTGCAGCGTATCTGCTATGCATCATGCGCAGCGAATGTACGCTGGATCGTTTTAACTAGGTTGGTTTGGCTGTTACACTCTGTGGTCTAGTAAAGCAGCACCGCATTGAAATATCAAATTTAATACGCTCGCGTCATGTTGCATCAAATTACAAGCGTTAATGAATATTTTAATAGAAGCTGCGTAATTTTTTGATGCAGAAGTTGGAATATTTAAAAACGGATAAATAAACATTATAAACAAACTAGAACGCTTGACCACTTTAATTATAATAATTGATGGATTTGACGTAACGGCACGTTAAGCTATATATATAGGATAAAAGCATGTAAAATTTCCATAAATCATTAATGAGATTCAGCATGTTTTTTTTCCTGCAATTTTTTTTATCAAATTATGTTTTTAATTAAATCTCATATAAAAAGAACATTGAGTGTTCGAAATATAAAAGTAAATTAAAACTATCTAAAAAAATATCGTATTTTTCTTTCAAATATTACAAATTCATGATATGTTAAAAGTTATCGCTGGAGAAGGATTTCAGGAAAATGACAGGCTCAAACCTGATGTCTTTCTGTCTAGTATGAATGGTATGAATTTAAATATCGCCAAAAAATATAAGAGTTTAAAGTTAGAAGCCATTATCAAATATTCGATTAAGCGTACGATAAGAAACTCGTGTAACTCGGCTCGCATGATGCCATCGCTTTGAACCCTCCAATTATGTCAACTCCACTTCGCGAAAGTGCCGATGTACGACATAATGTTGCATCAACCTTCCCTCCTTGTAATCCCCTTGTTTGCAATTCATAATAATTGCTCGAAGCGTATGCAGATTACACTTTAATGTATACGGTTTACGCATTCACACGTTAGGTGACCGAAAGCGAGTAAAATTAAGAATGTACTCGCGTTTCCACAATTACGCGATTTCAGCGTTAAATGTGAAACAGGTCTGTCCAAATTCCGGTTCGCGTGTAAAAACGGAGGAAGAACAGCGAATAGACGCCGAGGTTTTATCTACAGATCATTACGCGAGCATGTGTTCGTTGTAACCGTGTGTTGCGGTCGATTAGTTGTATCATTACGGCGCGGCGGCGTGAATGTTTGCGAAAGGAGATAAGGGGCCCCCCTTCGCTCAATAAACTTGGACAGACTTGTTGTAGAATATGATTTGATCTTTACTTAATTGATATAATAAAGCTAATTAGAGTAAATATTCATTAATCAACATTCATCAATCATCAGAGAAGAATCAGAGGGAGAGGCGAGGGGAGATAAACGTTAAAAATGGTAAAAAATATAAATTTTCGATAAGGTGATAAAAATTGAACTGTTCTAATTTAATTTTTAGAAAAAGCTAGAAGTGTGAATTGCCAATTTAAAAATTAATTACTAATTTTTTGCTTGTTGATCAAAAATGAATAAATTCTCGTAACGATTCGTTGATTGTTCATAGAGGCAGAGCCCTAAATAGTCGCTTACATCAATGCATTACTAGTACGATCGATATAATTTTCCATGGATAAATATCGGGGCGAACAATCGCGAGTTAATGAACCGTCCGCGGAATCGCCGATCGGCGCGGAGGTGCGAGAGTGCCTTCCGCCAATATTTTTTCTCTCCGCTTTTCTTCTTTTTTTTTGACGCATCGGTACCAGGCAGAATTGGCAGAAAGGGGGTAGGGATGGGGTGGTGATCCGGTCGGTACGTGACGCGCGTTTTAAAAACGCGCGACGAACGCTTTGTCAGAGTGCTGCCTACGGGTCGTGCCGCGGCAGTAGTACGGATGACAAACCGACACGGGGGGATATCCGGCCGCTGGCAAGCGTTTATTTATGATGCGTCGTCGGCCGTCGCTGTGCCGCAACGCTGTTCGCGCGCTGCGCGCGAAATGCCGGGTTCAATCGGCATCGCGTGCGCGGAATCGACGATCGCGAGGGGAGATCCTCTCGGCATCAGAGAGACACGGGAGTTATCGATGCGTGTGCGCATCTCACGGCCCTCGGTCCCACGTACGCGACACGTACGTAACGCGACCCAGTTTACATAAGCAACACGGCAATTTTCGCGCAAAATTCCGCTGCGCGGACGAGCTCGGCAACGCGCGACGAGAGGCGCGCTCTTCGACCGCGCCAACACATCCCCCGCCGATGAATCGTTCCCCGAATGCAGCGCATCCGGGGGCGAACGGATCATTGCGATCCACCGCCACCTGTAATAAAGCCCTCGTCGCTGAATTCGTAACGTCACGTCCAGTAGATGGCCGAGGTAATTGAAGTGCGGGAATGGAATAGCGACTAATTGTAAGTGAGAAAGGTACACTGAGAGAAATGTTTTGTTGAAATTACAAAATTTTGTTAAGATAAACTTTTTTAGTTAACTGAACAAAATTTTGTTCAGTTAACTAAAAAAGTTTGTCTTAACAAAATTTTGTAATTTCAACAAAACATTTCTCTCAGTGTAGTATCGTGATTTGATAAAGAATAAATGTGAATCCACTTTTTCTTAAGTATCTAAGCAGCTGTTGGCGCACCGATATTTTTGAAGTAGTTGGTTTATTGTCAAGAAAATAAAATGTCGAAGTGTAATATACAAGCGAAAGTAAAAAAGGACCATTAAAATAAAATATTGTTTTCTACTAAATATTGTCCAATTAAAAAAAAATTTAATTACTTAAGAAATTAGCTAAAAAATTGTTGGATAGAGAGATAGAGAAAGAGAGACATGAGTTAGCTTTCGAAATATTTTATACAATTAAATATGAAGAGTAGCTTCTGAATCTGGCGGCTGTCCAACGAATTACGTCACGATTGTCGCGAATTATTAGTCAATTAGCGTTAACTGGGAGGTTATTCTTTAATGAGAAAGCACGCTCTAATCTCGCGGCTTCGCAAGAATCGAACCATACCATGAAAGTGACATTATCCTTCGAGAGTCTTATTCGATGGAACGACAGATTAAACCAAATCGGGCCGGTTCGATTCGCGTGTATCGCGGTCGGGAGAACTCGGCGTTTCTAATTACACGCGCTAATTCCGCGGATCGAAAAGGGCTGGGGGTGAGAACCACCGGGGCGCGGGGAAGGGCCTCGACGACCTCTCCCGGCCTCTCTCGCCGAGGGAGGTGAAGGAAGGTAAATCGAACTCTGCGACGCGAACTCCAATTACGCGGCCTTGATTCAGCGCTGGGCTGGTCGACAGCCGTAAGCTTCACGCGGGACCGGAGCGGAGTCGCGAAACGTAAAATCCACAACGGACAGTGCAATGCGAATCGACTGTAGACTGTGTCGTCGATGTGGACGTCAATATTTACTACGAATCTCTCTGGCCACTCGATCGCGATGAACGGGAAATCGATACGCGAACAGAAGGGAAGATGCATTGGGAAGAGAACCTGGAGAGAAAGAGCCGCAACGTAGAGCGAGAACGAAATATAACTAATACATATACGTATATGGAATATGTCTATATATTTATCGCTGAATAAATCTCTTCAGTATACATAAGAAAGGAACTTCGAATAGAGATATGTTGGAAGAAAAATAATATAAAAAGCCTATTTGGCGAGGGAGGGTAGAAAAGTATTATCTAATGTCTATATTTTTTTCATTTAAAAGATTTCTATATCCTTTATGGAAGTAATTGCGTGGATAAATAGATATTAAAAAGTATCTTGTCAAAATATCTATATAAATTCGTGGCGTGATATAAATAATGATATATGAAACAATTCAATTTTTTGTGAGGATTTACATCGTACTTCCTAAATAAACCCCTAAATCGGATATGCTTACGCGAACGAATTCTCCGATCACGTGGATTTCTTTCATATGTCTCTCTCATCTTTTAAACGTTCATTATCTTATTATCTTCGTTAAATATTATTTTTTCTTTACTGTAACTTGTAAGGTTATTATTTTCTTACTCTTCTTTCAGCATCTTATTCTGCGTCTTTTGCTGATGTCATAATCATATTACGTGTACTAGAGGGACTTGTTTTAACCCCGTTTATACATAAATAAATAAATGCAATAAAAATTTGCTGTAATAAAATATAATTAATATTATGTAAGATTTTGTGAGAGATAGCTGTAGAAGTTAATACGTTATAAATAGATATATCTTTAGATATTAATAATGTATGCTCAAGCAAAAATAAATGAGAACCACCTAATTGGTCATAATAAAGTTATCGCCGAGTTGTAAAATAGTTTCAACGTTGTAATACCTATAACTAAGTAAGAAATGAAACAAGCCAATAAGGAAGAACGGATCACCGCAATAAAAGTAGAAAATCTCGCATCGCATTCCGCAGAGTCTTTAGAAAATCCGGTTATTCATATCTGTAGTCATAACATACCCATGTTTAGAAGAACCTTATATCCGGAGATCGCGATGCGTAAGAAGTACTTTTCTCTTCTTTTTATCCTGTTTCTTTTCTCTCTCTCTCTCTCTCTCTTTTTTTTTTTACGAGCGTTCCGCACGTACGCGGAATATCCGCGCAGCGAATAGCAGTCGGCTACGCTGAATCTTTCCAATTCCGAGTCTGAAATTTGTTTCGCGTCTCCACGTAACGCAACGTACTCGTCGCAGCTGTCGAATAAGTTGCATCTATCCCGACGTGCACGCGACTCCTCGTACACGTGGGGCGCGCACCTGCATCCCGCACACGCACCATATACGACGTGCACCGGCGCGGCGTGACGTTACGAAACGATAGTACGTGCCGGCGTAGTACCATACGCCGCGTATGTACGATATGTACCTATATACGATTTTCCATCCAGCCGGCTTCGCCTTAATGGAGGCGTCGCGTCGCGTCGTGCGCGTATCTCGGCCGCGCCTTATGTCGACCGCGCTATGAATCTCATTTCGCGCTCTCGGTTCCGGGCTCTCGAGTTTCCTGCACGCGCACGCGAACACTCGCCCCGTGTGGATTAAAGCACGGACAGGATGACGTGGACTCGCAAATCTCGGCTGTCTAAAGATCAAAGACGGGCGCGATTTTCATACACGAAAATTCGATGCCGATTCGAAGATGGGGAAGAGAGGATTTGTCGTCGCGAAATCCATCCCGCGCGAAACAGATTGCCGGCTACCGCAATTTCGATATTTTCCATTTTCCGGTGATTCCGGTGCGTTTCCTTAAATCGTACCTAAATCGCGGATACCTCGCGACGACGTTATCAAGTTTTCCCAGGAAATTCTTTTTGTTTCGCAGATTTCGAGGCACACCACGTTGTCTAAACGTCGTTAACTTTTTTTTTTTTAACGCGCAAAAAGATCCGTGGCGTTTTAGCCTGTCCTCGCCAGCCACGGTAATCTCTCATTTAATTAAGTATGTAACCGTTATATGAAACTATAATGATTCTCTAAACAACGGAGAGAGGAGTAACGGGGCTACACTCTTCGGGTTAATTAATTAACACTACACGGTGTTACGGTGTTACAACGCGTACGCGTACACGATGACACGCTGCATATATACTCGTCGTATCATTATTGCACAGTAAGTTCGTTAAGCATAATGTAGGCCAGGCATCGACGACGACCGCTGACGACCTAAAACCCATATGCAACGTGTGCGCGCGCGCGCGCTCGCGCTCGCGCTCGGTGCACGTATCAGGTACATTATTCAGCGCGGTGCATAAACCTCGATGAGTTCGCGATTCCATGCGTTGACGTTGCATCAGCAACGCGCGCGCACATTGCACTCGGAGAATTGATCCTGCCCGCGTGTAATAACACACGAGGCTCGTTGCGGTGCCGCGCCGGAAATCGCGTTCCGCATGTCTGTCAAATAGCGTCCCTTCATAATTGAAAAAGCCGCTACACCCACGTAATTCCCGTCCCTTTTACGCGAATTATTTCGAAACTTGCGCAACTATCTCGTAACCTGCATCGGCCGATATTCTCGCTGCACCGGTAATTTAATCCTAAAATAGAGTTATCTGATTCTGAATTCGATTCGCGAAGAGCGAGAATGGGCTTGTAATGTCTTTAAATTAATTTAGATTTAAATCAATCGAAAATATATATAAACACGACTACATGTTTTTGTACTGAAATTAATTAATTAGTAAAATTAACTGAACATCGAGTAAATATGGAATATCTAAAACGGACGTTACAGATCGTGAATTCGTACCGCCGAATGCGAACTCCTTTATTTGTTTGATATAATAAAGGTTGCGTGGAAAATGCAAACAACGCTAATGAGAATACAGAAAATTATTTGCAAGAAGGAAGAGGGGGGAGAAAGATAAATAATGCGCGACATGTTGCGTGCTGTACCGAGTTTATATGCCGGGAAGGAAAGCTTGATTATCGCCGGCAAAACTTCTGGAAGCGGAAAAAAATTCCAAGTTTGAGCGACGAGAGCAGTTTCGCGGTTCGCCGACCGCAAAATTGCATGCCGCTCGATCGATACCGTTTCATTTTCACTGGTTAAAGAGTAACCGAGCATCCATTTTTCTAATTACTTTGTTTGTTGAACATGTTTATGAGCGTCAACGTAATTATCTCCCTTGGCTAATACGTAACGATGTTTACCGTTACGCTGTTTTTCATCATCGCGGCACGATAAAGCCAAAATAGCAAAATCGCCCGCTTATTTTTCGACGCCGCCCTCTTTCCCGCAATTTTGTAATTGCAATAATTAAATATGTCATTAAGGGAATGTCAAGTTGAAATTCTGTTGATGCAAAAGTCGGTTCGAATTAAATGAAGATAAAGCGCTTGCTGTACATTTGCATACTTTTCAAGCTTTGTCAAGACTTTAATTGCTAAAACAGTTTAAGTAAACGAGGTTATCGATACTTCACTTTACGGATAAAAAAGAAATATCTTGCAATTTAATCTATATTATCTCTGTAATCAAGAAAACATTCTTTTAATACTCGGTATATATCTAGTATATCCTTTTCTCAGAATTCGCCACGAGGAAGATTAAGAAGTTATATAAAGGAAAAGTTATGTGTATTTGTACCCCAAGCGTGATAGACATTATTAGAGACACGGACAATGAAAATTTGTTGTCGTCCATGGAATAAATGAGATTTTTCTCGGCTACCTGCCGTCGCTGTAAAAGTCATTACATTGTAACGACATGTTTGTTGTGAAAATAAAGAATGTCTGGTATCCTCGCAGAACGAAGAGAAAGAAAAAGATGGTTGCAGAAATACTTCTATCCGGCTTGATGCCGCGGAATACCCGTCGGATATTTTTCACCCTGCTAATAACGCCATATATTTCGATCGCATTTGATTGACAATTATCAATATCAGCCGCATAATTCAGCCGCAGGCAATTCCGACAAACATGGAATCGATTTCGGCATATGGAGTTTGAAATGAAATCATTAATTGCGGGTTTGACGCGAAACATGCTTAAAATAGCGCCAATATATTAATTCAATTTCTTTAAACAATTTTTATTTGGAAGAAAATGTTACGAAATATATAATGTAAATAAACATTATAAATATTTCTTTATAAAGAAAAGACAATTATATAAATGCAATACCTATAGGTACAAACGTTTTTATCACGATTCCTATTAAATCCTTTTTTTTTACAAGTGTAGGTGCAGTTTTGAAGCGTTGTATGCTTTAGCAAACTACGCATATAGAGTGACGCATCGCGTTCTGCTTCTAATGGACCTACGTGTGATGTTTGAAAATGACCCATTTAATTAATAATCGCACCAAATGCAACACAATCGTTATGTCATTTCGCGTAACCGCCGCAAACCGCAACGGTCTTTTAAAGCCGGAAAATCATCGTAATCCGATCGATCGCCGTTACATGTAATTCAACGTCGACTGCATCGGTGGAAAGGCGCGCCGAAACGCGTCCGATTAATATCGATGTGTCGCGCCCCTCGCATAATACACTCGTATTTGCGGAATGATCGACGAGAAACGCGTATAACGTTGGATCGGTAGGTGGTGAAACGTTCGTTCGTTCTCGGTGCAGGAAGCCGAATTTACATTGACGTCGAAATAGAATGAGTACGCGCGCCGTCGCCGCACGCGATAAACGCAATAAATTTCGCGTCCGGCCAGCGGAACACGATCGCGTCGCGACGTTAATACCTATACTGTAATTTTCGTTTCGTCCAAGAGCCCGGCGTCTCGATGGTTTCCGCGCGAGGTCCGGCCCGTCGACATGTCAACGTCGTCCCCGTGGGCTCGCTCCCGAAGTTCGCGACACGCGAGGAAATGGAAATGAAAAATAAAACGAACGGTATCGAAACTCTGCAATATCCGAGCTCGGTTAGCCTAAGGGTGCGATTATGTTGGAGCAGTGATAAACGATAAGAGCGGCGACACTAAAAAAGCAACGAGAATAAATTCATTAATTTATATGAAATTGCTTATATGAAGCATATAAACAATTGTAAGTATACAATATGTAAGTGTTTATATAAAGCATATAAACAATTACATATAAATTAATGCATTTATTCTTGCTGCTTTGTAAGTATCGCCGCTCTTATCGTTTATCACTGCTCCAACATAAACGCACCCCTAGACGATAAAATATTTCAATTGTTTGCAATCTCCTCGCGCGATGCGCCCAGTTGAAAACTGCAGTGAACGGAAAAAACGATTATTCCTCGCGAGAAACAATAGATTTAAAAAAACATTTGGCTCCGTAATATAAAAATGTTGACATAAAAATGTTATGTAAAATAGTTTTCGTTTTTTTGTGCCATATGCGGTAATATTTACAGGGGTTTTAAAATGTTGCGAAAATACTCGATTTTGAAAATATTCCTGTATAACTCGGTTAAGATTATTTTTGTTGCTTCACTTTCACGCGACTCTTCGAAAAATAGATAAAAAAGCGTGGTTCCTTTCTTTTACGAGTATATCATACACTATACAGCAATGATACCTTCGTCAGACAAGTATCGGCGTGAGAGAAAAAGAAAAGGACTATAGCACGTCGATGGCGAGCGCAAAGAAATCGTCTGCGCCATCGAAGCAACCGCGGGCGTCGATGCTGCATTCTCCCTCTTTTCGCGACTTTTCTATTCTTACACGGTATTTAATTTGAGCGCAGATGAGTCGACGACGACAAACATGGGAACTGAAGAAGCACTCGGGAGCTTAAGCCGACGTCGGTCATTGACGACTGCACGATTCGCGCGATAGCAACCGGCCGTTTCTCTCCCTCCTTTTTCTCTTTCATTTCTCTATCTCGACTGGCGCGATGCTCCGCATTCAGAAGTCATGATTGCACTCGTCAAAGAGCAAACAGTACCGACGGATCCTCGACTTTAGCGAACACCTCGCACAAAGCTGAAATTCCGAAATGCTCTATGGCGGTGACCTGATGACCTCACTTGTACCAGAAGGGTTCAACGAGGCTTTTGTCGCACCGCCTAACTTTCGGAAATGTCATAGAACGAGATCGCAAAACCGTATCATTGATTTAATCCTTTCATTTCTCAGCGCTTCTTATTCAATTTATCATAATTTTTATATTATAATCATAATCAATAAATAATAGTTTCCTTATTTAATTTATATTATTCCATTTTACTGAAAATCACTGTGAGATATGTATACCTAATATCTAGCATTATTGCTCTATTACTACTATTTATTTTTTTATTTTATTCATCATGTTTTTGAATTAAACTTAGACATAAAAGAAAACGTGAATGATTTTCTTCCGCAAAAAGCAAGGCTTAAATCCATGAAAATCTCGACATGTTTGTTAAAAATTGACATATCTTCGTAAAATCTTCGTCGGGATGTTGACTTAATAACCAAATCGAGATTAAAATGCGATCTCGGAACTTTGGCTACGTCACGATTACGTCTATTTTCATTACGACTGCACTGTGCACAGTACGTCTTATACTTCCTAAAATAATATCGGCGTGATCCGTGATCATACTGTGACTGAGATTGCGACCATTGTTATAGATGGATAAACAATCGTTCCGAGTGCAAATGCTGATCCTCCATTTTCCGCAATCAATCGCGAATCGCAATCTCAGCGCGTTATTATCAGCGCCATAATATTCATGGCACGGATAACTAATTAGTCGGGCAAAGACAAAGTCAAAGAGTTCCGGAATAAAACTTTCTCTCTCTCCATCACGGGAATAAATTACGCGGGAAAGACGCTCTTAGAGCAATGCAAAGAAATTCTGAAGAAATGTGCGGATGCAAAATTAGCTCCGCTTCTGCTGCATGCGAAAAAACGAGGACATAATTAATTTATGAAACGCGAATTAAACAGGAAAAATATGCAATTGCTTAATGCTACTTCTTAGAATTAGCGGGATGGAAATGAAGATCTCTAATGAACGAAAGAAAAACACAAAGTCAAAAAATTAACGCTCCTAACATTAATTTTACACATGCCTCGCAAATTCTAGTTGTATACATGGAAAAAATGTTGTTAATTCAATTAAAAAAGAATGAAGTTGCTTCGATTAAACGTCGACGTCACGGGCTGCCACAAACATAAATAGTTAATTCAATTGGATATTATTGTATCAAATATTTGGATTATTAAAACAAATATTTAGATTGTTAAAATAACTATCTGGTGTTTTTTGTTCATTAATATTGATGTTGCATCAATAGATTTTATTTTATTTCTTTCCGTGTATTTTTTTACAGGTTTTGCTATTCTAACTAAATAAAATAATTTTATGTTTCTAAGTTTTTTCAAGGGAAAATAATAAATAATTACAAAAATGAGAACTTATCGGTTTCATACGATAATAATTGAATAAAAAATATCATTTATCAAAATTTGAGGCGAATAAGTAAGTATAATATGTGTCTGACTATCGCGAGGAACATGCAAGTATGCCAGGATCGATTTCACGACCTAATTTCTATGAAACCCGAAAGGATCGGCTACGGAATTAAGGCCGTGGCGTTCCTACATCGTGCAATTTCCTCTCCCGACGCCTTTCCACCGCCAATTTCTGTGAATTTCTCCACTATGCCGTCTAGAAGCTGAAAGGATCTGTAATTTTCTGTTGCATGAATGGCCTTTATTTCCGGTTACCTTCTGAGAGACGGTAGATCTCTCGCGAGGTGTTAAGGGATTATGCAAGAGTAAACGAAAGATACCGAGTATAAACAATGCGAATATTCATTGTTTTAATTGTCCTTTTCATAAATCATGATTTATGGCCGTAAAGCACGGGAATGCATCTCGGAAAAAGCAGAAACGTTTCCACGTTTTATGTCTTGCGTCATATCAACGATATTTATTTTCCACGGGGCGGACGAAATCCACGTATCATCTCTGGACATTATAGTACGAGAACGATAAATCATCGGCGTTTTAATTATTTCATTTCACGGTGGACGCGGATAAATCACTTCGGGCGTGAGTTCGCGCGCACGTTGTTGTTTAATTTTCCGCGGTCTTATAATTACTCGCTCACTACCTTTCCGGCCGAACTTTTTTTTCTCTCTCTCTCTTTCTCTCTTTTTTCTCCCCCTCTCTCCGTTTGCCTTATTGTCTTCCGTACCTACCCAACAACGAAGCCGCACGCTGGGAAAATGTCCCTTTAAATAATGTAAAGTGTTTCTGAATAATGCATCCCGAGTAGACTCGCGGAATCGCGCGCGCGCGCGCGCTCTCTATGCGCTAAGAAAGGATGGAAGGTGGGTAGATACGGCGAACGGTGTAAGTACCGCATTAACAAGCTACATTATACGCCGCCGTAAGTACGTCCTAGTCAGATGTTACGCCCGCGGAACAGAAAGCCCATGTCGGAGCTCTCTCGTAGTTTTAATCAGGATTAGAGAGGCGGGCAAACGATTACTCGATTCATCGACTCAGCGGGTTCTACACTACCGCGCTCGTTAATCAGTGCCGCTGCTCGCCGCTCGGATTTTAGATTTGTGTGCCCATTACCCTGCGATCTATCGGTCTAAAGATTACGTATTACCAATATAGTGTCTGATATCTCAAAATTGCATGATGGGATAACACGGATGTATTAATTCAAATAAAAGGTAAAATAAATTTTTGTATGTAACGATTATATAAATTAATGATCTGGATAAGATTAAGATGTCAATCTCTTATTTTAAAAATTTATTCTTGTAATGCATTTTCGCTGAATTTCCTTGAAAAATTTAAAATTAATCTCTAAATGATAATTATTCGATTCATTGAGATGATTATACTTTCTTATAACAACGAAAAAAACAATCTCTTCATTGGTCGGGTTTCATAATATAATGACAGAGACGGTGGTAACTAAACGGTTAACTAAAACAATTCTCTACCCTAGGAACACAACGTTATTCTTTATAGTTCGTTCAATTTTCGAACTTCGCTTGGAAACACCTTGCTATACGCATTAATAAGGCAAAACAGGCATATCCAAGTTTATTACGATTTATGTAATAGCAGTCGTTGGAAGCTGGGGGGGGGGGGGGGTCGATGGCTGGCAGACGGAGCCAAGGAGCTTGCGTTGCAAGAGACCTGCCTACGTGGTGTTATAGTATTTTAAGGATTCATAGAACTTCTCTGCATAGAATTTGACTGCAACAGTTTTACGTTTCTCTTTTTGCGTAATACTGAAATTTTTGTTATGGTACTTGAAAGAACCACGCTATAAGATAAAAATAGTAGAAGCAATCAGAAAAATCGTATTATTATACGAACCACTCAAATAAAGTAATATAAGTGTAAGTTTGATTTTACGAAGTTAAATGAGCAAGACAACTTTCTCAATTCTCGATCCTTATGGTCGTAATAATATTTTTAACGATAATTCGGTGACTTCGTAATGCATTGTTAACCCGTTGATGAACGTAATTTATCTTATAATATGCATCTTCTACTTATACGTTTTTGTACGGTCGTAATTATATTTTTAATGATTATCTCATTGTATTCTCGTAGATAAGAGAGAACCAACTTAAATACCACTGCAACAATCATTGAAACAAGATGGTTACGTGTAGCAAATGAGAGCAAATTATTGTAATGAGACGTCTGTTAGAGAAAACTACGGTTTTCATTTAAATATTTATAGAAGCACGGTGGAGGTTTCCTGTGCGGCGACCGCCTGTCTCTTCGCGGTCCGGACTTACCTTCAGGTTTCGTTTTCGCCGCGGAACGAAGAGTAAACGCTAAAAGTGGCCGTAGGAAAAATTCACTAGAAAATTCAGTTCGCTCTCTTACGCTCGTTGCGTGTGTTTGCGGCATGTTTTCGTTGTGTCAAACCGCGAGAGAGAACGTTGACTTCGTGAACGACGAACGCGCATAGTGCAAATGCGCACATGTGTTTCCGCATTCTTTTTCTATAAATTCTCCAGAAACATAATTCGTATTTTACGTGCGCGCAATGTCACCGGTATGAAAACGATAAGAGAAAAGAAGAAATTTCTTTTTTTTTTAAACGTCCTACTTTTTCTGCCTCTCTTTAAAAGCTCTGCGAACGGCCCTAGATTTTTCTGTCTGCCATTGTACGGACGCGAAAAATACGGTCACCCAATTTCCGGGGCAGTCGTGCGGTTTGCCCACCCTGAAAGACACCACTGGATGATGGTGGTACCCGGGCCGAACTCTTCGTAATTCAGCCGGGCCTTCGAACAAAGAATGGCCGTACGTATACATACACGACAAGTCCGGCTGCTGCCGCTGGAGTCGCGTCGTCGTATGAACATTGTACGAACATTGTACACTGTATACCCGGCGACGATACGAGCCAGCTGGCGCGTCGCGCTCGTATTTCATCGAAACGGGGGGGGGCGGCCGCCGCCTTCTATCGACCGTTTAGTAAAGTGCCCTCGTGCGACCGTCCCGCGCCATCGCGATACGGTACGTGCCCCCTTTCGCCAAGAAACGTGGTACGTATAGGCGACAAGGGGATGAAAGGGGGCTTCTTCGACCAGAAGGAACGGGAGAGCTCTCCTATCCTATCCGCGCGCGGTCCCCAAAGCTGCGTTTATCATCCGACTGCTCGCACGCTGCCGATGCGGCTGTTCGCGGCCGACGATATCGCCCGGGCGAAATGGCGGTATATCGAACGATAAATAGAACAATCGTTAGGGGAGAAATACGAGAATACGCTTCACGAAATACTTAGGCGCGATGGCAAATTAAGCCATTTCGAAATTCTATGTGCAACCTAATTCGTAGATTCCGCTGCTTATAAATATATATTGGATTTCATGCCATTTTGCTTTTAAGGGGATCCTGCACCCGTCTGTATTACCGATAGAACGCGAGTCTTCGCGGGTCTTCTTTTGAAGCAACATATCTTTTTATTGGTTTTACAGAATAAAAATTTTTTTTCAGAAGTTAAAGTATATGCACTAATGATTTCAACGCTGGTCGATTTTATGCTGAGAACAAAAATAATTTCAGAAATGCATATTTTCGTTACCTATACTCTCACGTCAAGTCATGACAACATTTGCTTCATATAAACATTCTACAATTTGTTGTTACAAAATGAGATCAGCCTTGACAACGGATAACATGAAGAAATAACATACCGTAGTTAGAATTAGGCTCAGACACGTAACAAAAAAGATATGCTGCTTAAAAGATTATATAACCTATAACCTTGTCTATCTTTGATCTGAAGAGGATAGATATATCGTATAGATACTCGTTAGACAAGGACAGATCTATATCGGTCGGTAACTTAGACGATCGAAATTATTGACATCGTTGGAGTTCGCCTGTCACTGCAGGATCCCCTTAAAACATAAAATTAAGTCAAAATCATAGATGGATGGGCTATGAATAGAATAAAATTGGCGCATTGCAAAAATAGACTTTTATTAATGCATTTCTTATAAGATAAAATATTTGGAATATACACATATATCTATTATGAGAAAGAAATAACTCATTTTATTTTATTTATGCCTGTGTATTAAAAAATTATATTGTTAAATATTTCTCTTGTATATTAGTACATATAATATTATATAATATTGGTTTATATAATATTTAACTAGTTTATACAATATTTAACTCTGGAAAAATATAGCACACACACAAACACAGATCTCAAATTCTATTTTAAAAGTACTTATTTGGGAAAGGAGAAAGAGAAAATAATTTCACAATATATTTCAACACTATTTTTCTCCTATTATCTGTTATTTCTATAAATATTAATTATTTTACTCTTAATATTAATTATTTTTTATTTTTTTCATAAATATTTTTTTCGTGTTTTTTTCTGATCTTCGTTTACGAGGTAAGAATACCATGAAGAATGTAAAAAAATTAAGAATTTTAAATAAAACTAATAATTTGAAATTATCTGATATTAAGAAATTGGCTAAATAATAGATATATATTATTATATATCGTGGTGTTCTCAATTGCTGAAAATTTAGCTTAGCAAGAAGTGTTAAGAATATAGGTACTTATTATACTTGGAAATAATTTTTCTTTTATAAAAACTTTTATCAAGCTTACTTTATCTTATGAAATGTTTCTGTTTATTTATCTTATTTTATTTATTCTTGCGAGATGCTTTGCTCTATAAAATTTCAAACGAGTAATGTATATCGCTTATAGTTTATTTTATAAAATATGATCGATATAATAATTCTATTTTTTAGCTTTACGTGCATTTTTGTGTGCATAATAAATTGTTTTGTATACATTCCAGAGTTACATATTGATTTTAATCTATTCCAGCCCATCCATTTTGAGGATACATGAATCTATAAGATCTTATTTTTATCTAAAATATTCTTATATAATTTTTAAACTAATTTTCATATTTAATAATTTCACATTTACTTTTTTATAGATCCATTATCCTGTATAAAAAATAATTGACTCACCGATACGACGCGCAAACTGCGTTGAACTGTAACATAAAAAATATATCCAACTTATTGCAGTGCTCAAAATAACTAATATTTAAGAAAAGTTATTATTTCGCGCTTTAAATCTTTTGTCTTTTTGAATGTGTATCTAATGAAATAGTAATTAATCAGCTAATTCTCTGAAAATGATTGTTCTTAGGTAAAACTTTTTAAACCAATTCTTTTTTAAATTTTATAAATAAAAGCTTTTTCCTAGTTCTTATATACTTTTGAAGTATTCGAATAAATAATCCAAACTAATAATAAATAATGTGGATATTACAAGTATATCTACAAATCTATACATATAACAAATAATATTTAAAAAATAAATTATATTATTTACCCCATATGGTTACTCCGCTGGTGCCTGGCGCCTTCTAGGTTTCCTCCTCCTCTCAGATTCCTTCGTTGCACTCGCGAACACATAATCAAATTACGATCGCACGCAAACTAATTATTAGACATTACGATCGCGATACTTTGCACGGCACTCCCTCGAAGTATGACTGAAATGAGACGCGAAAAACCGTCCGCGATTTAGTTATATATTTGTTTCTCCTTCTTTTTTACTAACGCGTTGAATTTTTTTCTTTATTCTGTAACAGAAAAAAAAATCTTTTTTAAAATATAAATTTTTAAAAGTTGAGTAAATAAAACACTAATTGTTATATAAATAGTTTTATATATACAATAGTTTAAATATATAATTACAAATCTTGAACATGAAATATTTTACATATTTTTCAATACTTAATATGTATGTTATAAATATTTCATTAAATTCTTTCCTATTAAAAAGTAAATCTCAAACTAAAATTGAAGCTATTTTATAAGCATCCCACTAGAACATAATACTGTAAAAAAGCTATTATACAACATATATAATCTCACAAATGATTTAAATAACTTATGAATTATTTACCTCACAATATTGCATAATGCTATAAGTTATAATTCCCATCTCTATCGCATCAATCCAGAATAGATCGCGCAGAATATATCTATCTCGGTAAATAGCTCTCGTCTCGCAAGAATTATTTAATCGTGCGACCTTGTGTAGGTATAAAGCACAAAGTGCCGTAAATATCAAGGACGCTGGACGCGCGCTAACCGACGTCTTGCTACGAAATATTTTAACGTAGGTATTGAAATAAATACAATATTGAATATTTCTTTCCCTATATATTTTCAACGACAATCATTTTGATACTCAATGTAATTTCAATAAATGGGTTATTGTTCCGCGATTTAAATCTAATACTTATTTAAAGAATGAAATTTATCTTCTCTCTTCACTTGTATGATTAGAAAAGTGTTTATATATACAAAAAATTGATTTATTAATAACATCATTTTTTCTTCTTTTAATATTGACGTTTTTAGCGGAATAAAATTGTGCGCGTGATTTTAGTAAGACAAGAAGATGAAGTTAAATTAAATCGCCACAGCAAAAGTCGCGATTCATTTTCTTGATTTATTAAAATCGCGTAATTTTATTCTTCTTGAGACGTAAAAATTTAGAAAAGATAAAGTAATCTCCGTCTTTTATTGCAAACGGAGATTTTTCACACATACACACACAGATATTTAAATTTATTAATAAAAATAATTCTTTTCGGTCTAGTAAATCAATTATTAAGTTAAATTTTTATTTAAAAAAGGATTAAGTAATTTGCATGCACAGTTAAAATTTGCTATTAATAAGTAACTTGCCAATATCAATTGAATATTCTAGTTCTGATGAGAATCAAGAGACACGGCAGTGTCTCACGCCAAGTGTACATACGCGTGAGCGAACGAGTCGCGAGCCGGTCGTGTATATTTACGAATTACGCGACGCAGCTAGTTGAGATTGCACGCGATTATCGTATCGTTATAACGACTGAACTGATTGGATTTTGAATAGGCTCAATCGAAAGCTGATGGAAAAAACATATAATAAAACTGTCTTTATTTTTGTCCTACACCATGTGCTGTGAGCGGAGATATTGTAGCCTAAAATAAAAAATTTAGTGATTACAATATGGTCGTCGCCCAGAAAAATTTCCACCTGCATTATTCGATGTTAAATATCGCTCGCAACTGATTATCGACTTATTGACAGTATATTTACTCTGTAAATCTTTTTTATCTTTTCATCATACCTATATATGTAAGAATTTTTCTGCATCCCGTATCTAAGAGTAGTCTCATATTATAAGAAATTTACAAAATCAGTAAAGGTATATGTGATATAGGTACACAGCAACGGGCACATGAAAATGTAGCAGTTTGCAAGAAGTTGTGCGAAATATTTATATGATTAATATTATTTTTGTATGATAGAATGTCTATTTAGTACAGTTTGTAGATTAAGAAGCGAGTTGCTGCTGTAATTGATGAGAATGGTGAAAGAGCGACAAAGAATTATGTTGGATTGTTGCTGCAAGTATCTACGCGAAATTAAATGCTATAATCATACAAGTTTGAATAAAATGTTACTAAAAAAATTAATCTTGCAAAACATTTATACTTGCAAAAAATTTTGCTTATGTGATTTTGCTTTCCGCAAATTATACATTAATATAAAATTCCTAAAATGTATACATATGAATATATTATTCTTTAGCATTGTTTCAAGTAAAAACTTCGATTAATTTAATTTCTATGTTTTTTTCACGTAAAATGTTTTAAATATAATTTTATAGTTACACAAAGAAAGTTATTTTTAAAATGTCAATAATTTATTTAATTCTATAGCACACAAATTCGCCGCGAATAACTTCGCAGACATCATTAGCAACTGAAATCCAGAAAAAATTAAAGGGATTATCAGAATCCATAAGGAATAACGTCATAACTCATAACCGTCTCGTAAAACAATAGGTAATTAAAATTGATGCCCTGGCATCAATTATAAATATTATAATTTAAAAAAATTGAACACACTAATATCGACAATATACCTACATTATAAATTTCCCTCAAATTGAGAATATGAGATAATCATTATTTTTACTTATCTAATAATTGTTTTTTATGAAATGGACAAAATGCGTGCTATTCTAACGCAAGAAGATAGCAACGAGAATACATTTACGTATATCTACGATTCGATCTCTTTGTCAAGAGATATTGATATTTCATTTGAAGTAATACATAGTCCATTGTAAGTAAAATAAAATTCAGAAACTTATGCAGATATATTTTTTGTTACGTAATAAAAATTACATTACTATAATTATACAATTAATTATACAATATTCCGTCTATAAAAGATTTTTTTTATAAATTTAAACATCTTTTGACGATATGTCGTCGTGCGTCGCAATGAACCCAACTGCCTTCAATCGTTGACACTGCAATTCACATATAAAATAAATCAAATGTGTGGTAAGTATAGAAATTTGTTTCTACCATATTTGTTGCATAAGCAATTATTTAAAGAAGCATTTTTAAAGAATTTTCTTTGTAATAAATAAATTATTTTATGTTGCAGTTGCTAATGATTTACCTTGTAAGAAAATAAAGTTTATTGTTAACGAGATAATTATAAATTTAATTCTAGAATCCTGTTTAATTCTTTTTGGGTTTCATCCAACATTTTTCCTTTATTTTCCTTATACATATCAATCGCTTTTTTACGCATTTCTGTCCATTCATACAAATGTTGAAATATAGGACATGCATAATTTGGCGAACAGAATTCAATGGCAAACTTCAAAGCTGATTCAACTTTCTCAGCCCATCGAACTTTAATGCACAATAGCAACCAAACTAATCTGCGAAATACGTATAATGGTTTACGTTGAGCAATTGTGAATCAATTTAAATTAAGATATGCATATTTACCGTATATCAGCATTTTTTCTATCAAAATCATAAAAATGTAACAATAATGTCAATTTTTCCGTGGTCAAACTCGTATGAAAAGAACGTAGGTAATTTAAGAATAATATTTCCTTAGCGTCATTAAGGTACTCTCTACATAGTAAAGAAGATATACTATGGCGATTATGATCACATTTGACCCATTCTTCCGCTAACTTAAAAAAATTTGTTTCCCATGCGATAATTCTCAATACTTCAGGTTTACGTTGAGCAGGTATATTATGGAACCACGGGTCCAATAGTACACCATCTAACATCTGAAAACGATATAGATGTCATTATTTCTAATGCTAAAAATATGAATACTAATGAACACCGTATTTTGTATGTATAGAAGAGATGTTACCTCTTTCTTGTTAGGAAAATTTTGATACAAGTGGGCCTTCCAGTCCTTAGTATTTAAACTTTCAAACGCAAATTTCTCAAAATAAGATTTAAGAAACGATTCGAATTCTGAGGGTCCTAACATATACTGCAGATAATCCAATAGCATACATCCTAATTCGTAAGGTACATATTTAGTGATTTTGTGAGGTGACAAATCCGTCAAACTGGATAATAAGCATTTTAGCAATCCCGCATTTCTGAATTCTTTAATCTATAATATAATTTCAAAAAATAATCCAGTAAGAATTCAGAAATTGAGTGTGGTTTTATTGCGCATACAATGTAAAATAGTTATTTGGTAATATTATTTATTAATGATTATCTCAATGAAGATCGAAACTTCTGATTAACATACGCTACAATTTAATTTTTGACTACGTTAATTTTAATTTTCGATTATGTTTACTTTATAATATTAAATATTTTCTTATATCCCATTATATTTTACAGTGTTTAATCATGTTAATCTAATTGTTAAGACCGAAATGCGTTTTTAATGGGTTAGGCTTCGTGGCCCGTCAACATAAATTTTTATTTGAATTATTTATTAATCCATTGCAAAATAATGTTAGCAAAATAATGTTAGTATTTCACCATATTTCTCAGGACGTTTGATCTTCTCTTAAGGAGAAAAAACAAGAAGTTGTCATGTATCAACATTTTGCGTATAATTTTTCTGCTAATAAACATGCTGAAACTCTTATTCAACCACAAATGCTCATAATTAGAACATGTAACCAAATTTCCTGCCCAGCTCTGTGAGATGTTCCAAGCGAGTGAACAGATAGAAGTATGATCTCCAAGAAGTAGACCAGGCGAAACAAATGCCACGCATGGACATTCTATTTCGAAATGTGCGATACTTGGTGGAAGCACACATATATCATATCTACCTAGAGATATCATTTTAAATGTAGTAACATAAAAATAATAATTTTTGAATAAACTATCAACTATAAATGGTAACAACAAATTTAGTTGTTATTTACCCCAAGAATAAGGTCCACAAATACTTTCGGCTATCTCCAACATGCTTTCAATCATGGCTGAACTAAACGTATTAACACTGTTGACAATAAATTTATTTTCTGCAAATACATCGCTTCTTTTACTAAGTTCTCTTGTCAATAGTGAGCCCACAGCAATAATCACCGCATAAGATGGTACCGGATTATTTTGATGGAATTCATATACTATACCTAGCTTTGAATTCTTGCAACATGTCTCGCAACATGTTGCTTTTTTTAGAAGTGCGGACATTAGAACTCGAAAATGTATTGGTACATGTATCTAAAATACATGAAATATACGCCAATTAAAATTAAATAAATATTTTATTTTAGGTTAATTAAAATAGTTTGTAAGAAAATATAGATATATGTATATGCATTTATGTAGATACTTATATAAAAACGTTTTATTTCTTTTTCACAAATGCATTCTATTTCTTTGCAAAATTTTGCTATTTTTATCAATAATTTCAATAACAATAATCAATCGTATTCATATAAATGAATAAATGTGGAATACATACTATACAAATACTATCTGTGTTTAAATTCTTACCTTAGCAGAATATGTAAATTTGACAGACGGTGTATCCTGGCAGGGAAACCATGCTCTAGCGTAAATTAGCTGAGAAAATAGAATAACGTTTATATAATTTATGTTGATGTAGAAAAATGTCTTTGTTTAGCCAGTTACCTTGTTGCTAGACAATAGAAAGGGATGTAAACCATCAGCAGTTTGCGCAGGTGTTAGCCAATATAATGCAGGAGAGTTTAGACTTGTTCGATACTCAATTTGAATTTTACATCTGAAAGTAATCGCATTATGGGTATATTCAATTCTTATATCAATGACTTATAGTAATTATATTTTTTTAATGTCTTATATTTACTTGGGTTCATTATCAACAACTGGTGGTAACTGTATAGTAAATAAACTTCCAAAGATATCATGAGATTCAATATCATATGTTAAATATGACTCAACACTAGGAAAATTTGTTACATTTTTTATGACAAGTCCGTAGTTATCTAAAATCTTATTGTTCAAAATACATATTAATAATCAGTCAAAATTATTGCTCGATATGAAAGAAAATTTCTACTCACTATATCATTAATTAAAGGTTGCCTTTCTATAGTTAAAATCGCTTTTCCTTCAAGAATCTTTCTCCTAAAATCCACATTCAGATCTAAATGAATATCGACTACACGTGCATGTTCTAATAATTAGAAAGAAACAGAAATTAAAAGATATAAATAATAAGTAATAAGTGATATACAAATGTAATGAGGAAATACATTACAAGAAAAAAAATAATATATTATAATTAAAATCATTATAGTAATTATGTGTAAAATATATGTGTAAAATGCAAAAAGTTTTGTGATAAATACAATATATTTTATACATTTAAGGAAATGCGCTGTATCAGTTACTAAAACTGTGAAAGAAAATAATCTAATTTTGAAATCAATAAATTACTAAAGAACTAATTATATGTGCAGCAGTTTTTCGTCTTTCAAAGATCTTAATAAATTCCGTTAATATGTTTTATTTTATTTTCTTTAAAAATAAGTAAGTAAATTTAAATTTTTTATATTATGCTTATGGTGCTAATTAAATAATTGAAATACCTGGTTTCGCAAAGGAGTGTGGATCTTCAGTATATCCTGAAAAATCCATTTTAGTAGAGTCAAGTTGTAGCCTTGTCGAATAACTTGCGATAATAGATTTTTATGTCTAGCCGCGCAAAAAAAAGGCACAGTATTACTTTTAACTTTTACTTGTTTTTCTCTGTTTGGCAACATATTCTGTTTATTATTGTCGGACAGTTAAAATGACTGTGATTCCTCACGTAGGTGAGGATATGGTAGGTAGTGTCTCGCGTTAAATATACGCGCAGCGATACAAACCGTGTATCTATACCCGAACCGACGAGTTAAACTCTTATAACAACAACAACAACTTGTTAGATTATCGGATCTTAATAACGGCTGAACCGGTCAAGCTCTGAGTTCAATCGATAACTTTAGTTCGAATTATATAAAATATAAAACTGTTTTTATCTTTTATCTACGTGTCCCATGAGCTGAGATGTTACGATGTAAAGTCCGAATCGTCAAATTTAAATTTCAGAGAAACATTATTGTCGTCGTTGCCTGTATTATTGGTTTTTTTATTACTGGATGGGTCGTAGTTTCTCGTTGGCGCTGTGTTTAAGAATATTATTGGGAATATTTCCAACGCGTTTTTCCCAACGCGTTTCCATAACAACGTCTCTATATCACATGTGCGAGGCAATAATGTCTTGTATTATTGTGTATAATCTCGGAATAGTCAACAGTCTTTCAATCCTGCCCTTGGATTATTAGCGCAAAAGAGAGGCGCTTTTCTACTCGCTTAACTCGTTTATGTTTTAACGTTAATGTTAAAAATAAAAATTAATTGTTCGGGTTTTCGCTGAGCAAAATTGGCTTTACATTTTCGCAGACTCGCAGAGTCTTTAATCGGGTGTGCGACATCTCGTAGATAATTAATCATCTTTTCTTCGATTATGTTCGCGATGCAATCTCGCAGCATGTGCAATGCACGTGTACGCCGATATATATAGAAAAGAAGAGCGAGATGAAAGAGAAATGACGGAGCAGCTAGATTACGGAACACGGGCAGCGTTTTCGGATCGTTATTCGGAAAATTTATGTGCAACGAGTCGTTGTCGTCGCCGTGATTCTATAAGACGTAAGAAGAATCTTGCGCGATATACGCTCCCGGTTCTTTTACAGCGCGGTTAACAGTCGGCGAACACGACGGCCATCGAGAATATAGGTGAAATAGCGTCGGCTAAGCTCGGTACGAAACGGCTTTCATGGCTTGTAAAACCGCGCTATCAAAATTGGTTTCGTAACTGAAAACGGTACCTCGTGTCCGAAAAAGTTCCGCGGCGAAAGACCTCTACATCGATCGGCAACCAATCGGACGACGAAGCGAAATGCGTCGACCCGTAAATGTTCGCGTCGTGAAAGATGTGTATCTCTTGAAATTTCTCTTGAACTAAGAATTATATATTTAAAGAAGATATAAACGCGTTATAATATCAGTCTTTTTAGTACAACTTTTATCATAAGATTATAACGAAAAAATTTCTAATTTAATTAAAGTAAAGCGACTTTCGCAGTGTATGACAGTTTGATATATCAAATTTATCGAATATGTTTATGCGCGAGAAACCACAGTCACTTTAACGTTCTAATAAACAGAGTGTGTTTCCAAAACAAAACAAAATTGGTGGGAGTTAAAAGCAATACTGTGCCTTTGTGCGCGGCTAGTGTAGACATAAAGATCTATTATCGCAAGTTATTTGAGAAGGCTACAACGTGACTCTCCTAAAATGAGTATTTCAAGATATACTTATGATCCACACTCTTTTGCGAGACCAGGTATTTCAATTGTTTAATTAACTACATAAGCATAATATAACAAAATTTTAATTTATTTACTTATTTAAAAAGAATGGAATATTTGCGGAATTCAATAAGATCTTCGAAAGACGAAATTGCTGCACATATCCTTAGTTCTTTAGTAATTAATAGTTTTCAAAATTAGATTAATCTTTCACAGTTTCAATTAACTGATATTGCAAACTTTTTTAAATGTATAAAATATATTGTATTTATCACAAAAGTTTGAAAATTGTTTGTACTTTACACATAATATCACACATAATTATTATAATTTTAATTACAATATATCATTTTTTTCTTGTCATGTATTTCCTCATTACATTTGTATATCACTTTACTTATTATTTATATCTTTTAATTTCTGTTTCTTTCTAATTATTAGAACATGCACGTGTAGTCGATATTCATTTAGATCTAAATGTGGATTTTAGGAGAAAGATTCTTGAAGGAAAAGCGATTTTAACTATAGAAAGGCAACCTTTAATTAATGATATAGTGAGTAGAAATTTTCTTTCATATCGATCAATAATTTTGACTGATTATTAATATGTATTTTGAACAATAAGATTTTAGATAGCTACGGACTTGTCATAAAGCGTGTAACAAATTTTTCTAATGTTGAGTCATATTTAAAATATGATATTAGATCTCATGGTATCTTTGGAAGTTCATTTACTATACAGTTACCACCAGTTGTTGATTATGAACCCAAGTAAATATAAGACATTAAAAAAAATACAATTACTATAAGTCATTGATATAAGAATTAAATATACCCATAATGCGATTACTTTCAGATGTAAAATTCAAATTGAGTATCGAACAAGTCGAGACTCTCCTGCATTATATTGGCTAACACCTAAGCAAACTTTTAATCGTTTATATCCCTTTCTATTGACTAACAACAAGGTAACTGGCTAAACAAAGACATTTTTCTACATCAACATAGATTATATAAACGTTATTCTATTTTCTCAGCTAATTTACGCTAGAGCATGGTTTCCCTGCCAGGATACACCGTCTGTCAAATTTACATATTCTGCTAGGGTAAGAATTTAGACACAGATAGTATTTGTATAGTATGTATTCCGCGTTTATTCATTTATATGAATACAAATGACATACGATTAATTATTGTTGATATTATTTATTGATAAGAGTAGCAAAATTTTGCGAAGAAATGGAATGCATTTGTGAAAAAGAAATAAAATGTTTTTATATACATAAATGCATAGGTATATGTATATTTTCTTACAAACTATTTTAATTAACCTAAAATAAAATATTTATTTAATTTTAATTGGCGTATATTTCATGTATTTTAGATACATGTACCAATACATTTTCGAGTTCTAATGTCCGCACTTCTAAAAAAAGCAACATGTTGCGAGTAATATTACTAGATGCGCGATCTAGTAATGTTTTATGCAAACTTATATGATAAGCGCTCAATTTCGCAATACTTGCAGTAACAATCAAAGACAATTTCTTGTTTCCCTTTCACCATTCTGCATCTTATCAATTACAATAGCAACTAACTTTTTAATCTACAAATTTTACTAAATAGACATTCTATCATACAAAACATAATATTAATCATACAAACATATCGTATAACTTCTTTTAAAACATGCTATTTTTTCGTGTACCCCTTATTGTGTATATCACATTCTTTTACTAATTTTGTGAATTTATTAACGCGGCATTTTAAACTACTTCAAATTGCGGCATTTCTTCCATTGTTGTTTTTCCTATTACCATACCTATATCAATTGCTCAACAACATAACCACTTCGTAGTAATGCTCTCTAGTATGCTATTTTAGCTTAATTTGAAACGAAAGAATAGAAACAAAGCCTAGAAAGTATAATTTAAAAGGAAAGAATCTCGTTTAACGTGAGTTCGATTCTAATCGTGTATGCGGTATTTGGAACTCACAGCTGCTTTGTCTATTCTACTTCTAAAAAGGGTAAAAGAAAGGCGCTAAGTGTACCTACACGTAAGAAATGCTCTAAAATAAAATGTTACTTTAATCTGTCAAAAATTAACTTGTATAAAGAATGTTAAATGTAAAAATATATGCTTAATATTAATTTCTGTTTAGTACAGTTTTTAAATTATTTTTTTGCGAAACCTCGTTCCCCTTTTTTTGTAAATACAATTTTCTATTGTCAGTTGGCGCAATTTTTTTATTTTATTACTTTTGTAGAGTTTTTTAAGCATAGATATATTTTTACATTAAACATTAAACTTTTAACATTCTTTATACCTACTTGAAATTTAATTAAGAGCAACATTTTGTCGTTTACTCGCATTCGAGACTTGATTGATCAAAATTTTTATTTTATGTTATGTACGTCATGAATATTTTAATACCCTATCTTCTTTTTTATTTTTGGATGCTGCAGAATATCCGGAATGTCTTGTAAATAGTTAACGACACATCGTTTTGATATTTCCCATTCGTGATATTTGAAACTCGCAGCATATATCAGGATATAAGACTTCGCTTGAAAAAGAAATAGAAATTTTGAACTTGCAGAGTTCGTTGTTTTCTTGTTAAAAGGTGGATGGAAATGGGCAAATTTAATAATAGACGAAACATTATTAAAATTTACTCGCGAGCTGTACGTGTTTCCAGAAAGTTTTCCTACTACTCGTTCTCTTTTGGCCGTCTCTACAGGGATAGGTGGATCCGAGGGATCTGCACGGTAGTGCATCCTTGCCGCGCAGAGGAACGTTCAACTTTCCCGATTTTTCATGAAACTCGTGGTACTTGCGTGACTCGCCCGGGGTACTACTCGCCGAGCAAGATGTAAGGTACATCCGGGGAAAAAGTAAAGACACGCCGCGGAAAAACGGGCGATACCACGCCGGGCGACACACAATGTCGGTGTGTTATGCACCGGAGAAACGTTTCAGAGAGAGAGGTATCTTCTCGCGTAAAACCGGAAACCCGCGTATACCGGAATGTCTGTTTGCCGAGTTTCTCGCCACAGTTATCGACGTATTCTCCATAGCGATTAAAATGCGCACTCGCGCCCGCCGAGACTTCCGATTTTCAAGCGTCTTATTCCGCAGGGACATTTTCCCATTCGTGGAAATGGAACAGCGAGACGAATTCAGACTTAAGACGATATTGTGACGAACTAAAACGCTGAACGATATTCTTTATAACTTTCGAAAAGGAAAATGCAAGCTCGTAAAAGTAGGTTAAAGATGTCGTCCCTTTTCTTGAATTCGTCAAAGCAGCATCCAGAAAAGTTTCAACGCTCCAGCATAATCGCGTCTTAAAAATGAAACTTTTCAAAAACCTAGCTTGTCGCGTTATTCCAAGGCAGAATTTTTAACTTTTGACAAAAAGAAAAAAAAGGTAAGAAGCATCGTCAATATTACAGCGCGTATTATGAAAATGTCATTTTAATGTTGGATCGTAGAAGCGGTTATTGCAAGTCCTGTAACACGCCATAATTTGAAACGACCTTTCCTTTAGAACCAATAAAGTATACGATCCACTGCAGCACGGATGACGATAAATCAGACGCAACGAATAAGATAAGTCGAACGCGAGACAAAACAGTTAAATTTGCAACGAGACATAAATCACGATCATTATAAATTATTATACATGTAATATATCCGTGTAACAATAAAAAAAAAAAATAGGTATACATAAATCATATACTTATTTTGGAATATATCTTTCCATTGCGTCCAAACGTTGCTCTAGATTCGTGACAATAATACAGGCGATAGATTAACAAGTTTCATTCATCGAGGAGGGAAATTTTTTCCGTAAAATAAATTGTTCGCTCTCCTCTCTTCGCGAGGCCGAGTTGATTTTCTTTTTCAATATACGTGTTTCGCACATTGTTCGGGAAATAAAGTGGACCAGTCGGACGATCCACGCGCATAACGGGGAGGGTTAAGCGCGACGTGAATCAACGTCGATGCCGCCGGGCCGCCCTCGAAGCTCCCGCATTTTTGCGGGACGCGGATCCACGGCGGCCGCGGCGCGGCGCGGCGTCACGCGCGCGCACTTTTGCGAATGCCGGTGTGCACGGTGAAGCAAGGTGGGGCAGGGCATGGCACGGTCGATGCCACATGAAATCCCGCAGTGATACAACGCCGGCTCATTCAATTATCACTAAACCCCGGGACTCACCCACCATCTGCCCTTCTATCCTCTCTAGCTTTCTCTCTCTCTCTCTCTTCCTTTATGCGTTGTCGGTCCTTGCGACGCGTACACACGGGGATGAAGGATACAACGCCATGACGAACCAACGCGCGAATTTACAATCGATCCTCAACCCTGGGTTCGACCGATCCTTCCCTTCCCTTCCCTTCCTCCATTTGTCCGCCTCTCGTCCTCTTTCTCTTCGCCGTTCTCTATCCGTTCGTCCTCTCGCCCGTCCTTGTTCACCAGCGTGACTGCGATCCATCCATCGACCCAGTTCCGGGCATATTGGCGGTGTCCTTCCAGCCCACCGCTCCGGAAAATGTAAAATGGATGTTTTGAGATCGCGCGGCGGATCGGACTTCACCGGCGGTCCAAAAACCGGATCCAATTCCTTTGCGTCCGGCGAGAGGACAGCGGATGTCGTATAATGTGACAGCATCTTCAAAGGATGATAAGTCCATTTCCCAGACTAACGGCGAATCCCCCTCTATGTAACTACTTGGCCTTTCGCGTCGCGGATTCGAGATGGTTTAAAAGTGATTATGAAAAGTGACGTGAGTATCGTTATCAATATCTTGGATTTTACAGACACGATTGGAATAAGTCGTGTGATATATGACTAGAGACTAGAGATTAAATCAAATGTAACGCGACGATAAAGCTCATCTTTTAAATATGATCATTCAATAATCATTTAACAATTCAACAATTATACTCGCAATTATATCAATAATCGAATAAAAATTGCAAATTTTAATAATTTAAAAATTATTAAATAGATCTGATAAGATAAGAAAGATTTAATTTTCTCGTTTATATGTTTGGCACAATAACATTTTTCATGTATTTACAATTAGCAATAATGAAATATTCATAACGCACTTTTAATTTTCTTTAATTTTGTTACAAGCTTTGTACGGGATGAAAACCGAATTTTATTAAATGTATGAAATCCGGCTTGCTACCTCATAAAAAAGAGACATGAGAGAAAACAGTGGATTGAATTACTGACTCGTTTCTCTCGATATCATAGAAATCTTGCGCGTAAATCGATCTGGTTCTATTGATATTCCAAGTAATCACGTACCTTCAACAAAATTCTATAGTAGGTTCGTGATTGAAATGCATTATTTAAAACACTGCTTCTTATTCATCAAAAATAGATATTTATTTAAAATTTATTAATTTAATATTAATTTAATTAAGTGAATTTAATTAAATTATTAAATTAAATTATTTAATTAAAATTAATTTAATAAATAATTTAATTAGATTAATTTCCTTTTTTTTTGCTAGAGAATTTCAATTAGAAACTATAACACAAACTATTGATTACTCGAAATACTGAAATGACCAACGGTTTCCTTTTTACTTTCTAATATATTATTTATATAAAATTCACAATTTTTTGCATATTTTATGTATGGCAAGCGTAACACATAATATTTAATAAAAGTTTTCAGAGAACTCGTAAAAGCATCTAATAAGCCGAAATTTACATGTTTTGATCTAAAATTTTTACTTTGTCTACATTTATAATACAGTTTAGAAAGAGAAATCAAATTAACATTGTAAAATTATAGTTTAAAGATAAGTCATATTGCGATTCTAAATAAGTCACGCTTCTTTAATTATGCTCTGTTACGGGGCAGGCAATTCACGGATTGGTGCGGCTGGTCGATCCTATCGTTTGTTCACGTCGAACACCACTTTCTCCACCTTCCCTGTTTCCCCAACTTACAAAGAAAGAGCGGGCCGTTGTACCATTAAATTAAATAGCAGCGTCCTGCGGGAATTTCATGACGAGTCAAACCGGTACTCGCGCTTTCCTTTAGAAATAAAGGTAAAAAAAAAAGGAGAAAGAGAGAAAGAACGTCGAAAGGACTTGCCGTTCTTCAACGTGGCCACTGGGGGCCGATAAACCCGCCGCCACCCGTTCGATTTCGCGTAAAAGGGATGGAGAGCTTTATCGGTCTATCAGGTTACCCGCATCCACGCGACTTAGAATCCAATTGCCGTTAAGTGCGGGTGCGATTTATCGCGAAACAAACGGGCGATGCTTCTTTAGGCGCACGCTAACACCGCGCGGATATGACCGCGGTAAGTAAAGACAAGGGATGTTGTTACAAAAAAGTCCGTCGAAAGTTTCTCTAAATTGACTTCACGTAATGAAAACATCGTTTATCTTTTCTCCACGAGATATATAAAACATAAAAGAGTAAAGAGAGAGACAGAGCGAATAGCAAGATAAAAAAAGGTACATGAAATATGAATATATGTAATGTAGAGTATAAAAAATGCATCCTCCATCGCAAAATCTTGAAACTTTGTTAAATTGCGAGAAAAGTTTAATAGTAAATTTCAATTTTTATTCTTCAGTTTAAAAAATGCCTTTTTTTTCAAGTTTAATTTACGTACGGAGTACGGAGTACGTTACGGCGTATTTGAGTTTACAGACAGCTGTATATTTTGATAAAAGTAGGAAAAAGAACGGCGCGGCGTACTGACGCACGTCGGGTTCATGTATCTCGTGCGATATAAAAATGTATGATGCGCATATTGCACCGCGCCATATTGTACCAAGTCTACATTTCCACGACTTGTATGAAAACAAGCGAAGTAGATAATGGCCGTGGCATAAGACTTTCTTTCGCGAAACTTTAAGACTCTTTCAGGTTCCGCCTTTTGAACGCTGCTTGCTTGCGGTATGCATGCAATCCGCGAATATATAGCCAGGCGTTCACATTGTTGCCATTTTCCGTTTGAACTTCCCGAAAATTTTATAAACGAGTTTAGGTGCGTTAAATTTCTGTCTAATACACACGTGCATACCTACATGTACGTGTTGGTGTGTTATAAAAGAATTTCGCGTGAATTACAATGGAATGGAAAACGAGGCTGTTCCGCGCTATACAGTTTATTTAATTAATTTAATTAAATAGATGAAAACCTGGACATTATTATAATAACGTTATTATTATCATTATACAATCGCTATTAGCAGTAATGGAATTCGCTATTTCCATTTTCTAATTAAATGACAAATCTGTTGTTGTCTACTTCATCAAAGGCGCATTGAGTAACTACCGAAAGACAGATTCCGTCTGTATTGGACAGCCCTGATGTACACAACGCGTCATCGACTATCGATTAGTCAAGAGAAATAAGCGTACATACATTGCAGTGACGTACACTGTACAGTACGGATCCTATTAATTCGAACTAATGGCTGTAAAACGAAGCACGACGTATAAATCGTAGCGCGACATTTCCGCGTAAGATCGAAGCGAGTTTATACGAGCGTCCGCGATATGGGCCATTCCTTTCGGCAGAGAGATTTGCAATCGGAGATATTTTTTACTACATATTAATTAATTTTCTCTCAGTGCGAATTGCATTTTATCCGCTAAAATTTTTTTACACGCCAACATGTACAAACTGACAAACTTTTATGTTGTAAAACAAGAGAAATAAAAAATAAACATATCGTATAACCTATGAATGTAAATATATACACTGTATAATTTATGAAAAAGAGAATTAAATTTTGTATTATTACTACTCCTCTGAAGGCAGAATAATTTTGTTCAAAAATACTTATCAATATTTAATTAGGTACACTACGCGAATAGAAGACTCGCGTATATTTTCCTCGGTGCTTTCTGATTTAGTTAATTTTAATTTATAATCACTTTGGTGCGTCTATCAAAAATTATTAGCTCCGAAAAGCTATAATCGTGTTCGCGCTCGCATACCGCCCAAGAGTGCTGTAGAAACGTACGCGATTCGCATATCTACGATTCGAAATGTATACTGCAAAGGCGGACGTTGGTCTGTCGAGATTAGGAAGTTTCGGAGTAATCTCTGGACGAGCGCACGGTTCGAAGGATCGACCGACCGGTCGGGCAGGGCGATTACGGGCGCAAACGCGCGCAATCGGAAGCTGTAACGATCATTAGCCTATAAATCCCGGTCGAATCCACTTACGAGGAAGGGCGCGTTCGTGCATAAAGGCGAGGATAAATTTCTCGACTCTGCAGTCGAGATACTCACTCGAGGGATTTCGTGAAATATTCGCGACTATATAAGCCGTCCCTGCGTTTTCTCTCCCCTTGCCTTTCCCTCCCCTTCCCCCGCGTATTCCGGTCCCGTCCCGTGTAATTAAGACAATCCTTCGACTTTCGCGTCTCCTCGCCCCTGAAAATGCGTCGCTCCAAAGGGGGAAGATAAGAACCAAGACGGATGCGGCTACAAGGTAACCGGATAAGAAAAACGCGAATGGAAACCGGGACGGGGACAAACGGCAACAAAAGCGACTAAATAAGCATTTGGCGCATAATTGACACCATCTTCCTGTAACTCCCCGCTTTGCGACAGCAATGTTATCAGAGGACGGTGTCTCCATTTGTCTCTTCTTCCGTTTGGCATCTTTATTCAACGCCGCGCATTGTTCCCGGTTACTATTTTATACAACATATTTCAAAGCGATTTAAACGAGTCGAAATGGATGTCGGAAAAGTACAGTTCCCTTTGAATGATTTTATTAAAGCCTTTAATATTCTCTTTAGTGACATTCAATTGTTACATTAAAGCTTGCACGCGTGCACGATAAAGATGAGAGGTTTTATATTATTCGTTTCAGCATTAATATTAAGCGCGCTTTCAACGACGTGTCGTGTCTCGAAAATCTATACGCGATATTTTTATAAAATTTATTCACATCATGTTTTATGAGACTTTACGCTATCCGATTTTGTAGCATTGTAGTTTTATAATCCCGGTTTTGTGTAACAGAAGTACCTAAAATCACTGCGGGATAAAAGAAGGTTGACAATGCGATTTTCTCAATTGCGGCCATAGCTCAATATTATTGTTATATGGTGCAAATTCAATATAGTGGCATTGTTGGCAATACATATTGTCAATGAAATATGTTGTGAACGCAGCTGGCTATAATATCGTATCGGGTTTTATGCAAGAGTTCAAGTTCTGCTTTACGTGTTAAAGTTTTACAACTCGATTTACGTTCCTGCGCTATACATATTATATTTCGATCGTAATTCGTAAACGGGGCGTAATTACATTTTAACCGTGCGGTGCCTATATCTGTTTGGAGCGCTTAGATGCCAAAACCGGATCTATAAGAGATCATTTATGACATCGACCGAGAGAATCCCTGGAATTCTGGTCCAATCTTCGTGACGGCGATCTTTTCAAGATGGGACGCGCGCGATTTGCGCCGAAGGTGCGAGATAAACGGTTGCAAATTATCGGCGCCAATATAATAGTCATCCGGCATTTATCAATAAATGTCGCTCATTTCTCTTAACACTGATATTAATGCATGTAGATATATATTTACAAGGTTTTCATTATAAATTACGGTCCCCACGATATATTAGCATTTACACTGTAACTTTCCAAGACCGGTTTAAATGGAAGATAACGCGGTGGAGCGTTAAATATCGCGTTTACATCAACATTCTAATTTGAATTTAATTCGATTCTCCTTATTAAGGTAATAGCATTTTATTCCGCGTATCAACAGTAATTGCTATTCCAAGACTTTAAATATTCCGCTTAATCGCGCAAGATACACAGTATCGAAAATTAAAAACTTGCGATACCAATCTAATGTGAAATTCGTAAAGAATTTTATGAAAAGACATTTCGTGTGATTATGCAATATATGCAAAAAGAAATATTTTCTCAGAAAGAGAAAAGTACAAAAATATTTTATATTAAGATTAAAATAACCTTCGTGATTGTCTTTTAATTGATAATTCAAATTTTGACACTATATTCTTGTATAAAAACTTAAGAAGATAAAATATATCACATGTATACTTAATTAAGTTAAATTAAGAAGTAATCTTTTATTGAGAATCGCGTTAATATATTATGAGTCCTTATAATTAATACTTAAATTATTGACTTTCAAAAGCATTCCTAAGAAAGCACCGAGATTCACGTATCGAAAATACATACGAGACACAGCACCGAGGGCGTTTAAATGTTGAAAGCGATATCGAGAGCAATATTTCTTCCCGTAGAACAATACGATACAGAGAAAGGAGAGAGGCATGGCAACTGCCGCGACAATGTTCGCAGTTACCGCCGTCAGGAAACGCACGCGTAACGACCATTACCTACTACGTTTACTCTGCGGATGTATCTGATGCACTGCGCGCTTTATATATCGGCGCCGATGCACCGTAGCGCAACACTCACCGTCCGAAGACGAACGCGACCCTTTCGAATGCGCCCAGGGGGATATCGAAGTGGGAAAATTTATCTCGGATCGGTAATGGGTCCCGATCGGAGCCGGAGCGCATATAGCGCCGACCGATGCGCTATGTCGGGTTTCGCGGTGACGAAGTAGCTTCCGGGATAGCGTAGTATAGTTGCTCCTCCTCGTCGCGTGCGTCCCCCGGAGGATTTCCAGGAGCGGCGGCTGCCAATATAAACTCGAGAAGACAGACGGAGTAGCGCGGCTGGATAACCAGCATCAGCGCCCTTTTTCCCTATCTCCTCGTTGTCGACGTCGTCGTTGTCGTTCGGCCGCGTAAAGTGTCTCTTTTACTCGAGCCGTGCCGTAAAAATGGAACCGCTCGCGCGTAAATGTATTTGGTCTTCGATCGAGGGGTCTCTTCCTTTATACAAACGACCGCGTTGTTCGAACGAATTCTTCAGAAGGAGAGCAAGCAGCGTTTCTGTCATCTCGCCCGAACGTGAAATTTTTCACGCCAGAGAGAAATCGACCAGTAGAATAATACATCGTATAGATATATCTCTATTTCATTGATTTTTCTTACCAATTAAAATTTCTGTCAGTTGTTACTGATTAAATATGTGAAATCAATTATCCGAAATTAAATTCTTGTCAATTTTTGACGATTTAATTACTTATATTGGTTTTTTACATTCATGTAACTTTTATAATCAATATGCTGCGCATAATGCATTTTTAAAACATTTATGTTATATGTAATTTTGCAAAAGTTGGCCGCTTTGTGTTCGGATTTTTCGGAAAATGAAACAAAGTGCACGGCACACCGAATCAAAATGTTATTAAGAGAAAAAATAAAGGTTCTATTGGAATAGCGGTAGTTTCACATAATGCAGATTTTATTTATCCGGGGCTATTTTACACGAGGTACTCGTTGCATTCAGCTGTGTCAATAGCGAATTGATACATTGTCGACCGATTGAATGCGAATGCCTGAATGGATGCACAAGTAGCCCTCGATAACACACTTCAATGACGGCTTTTCATTTTGTAATAGGATCGCAATAAAAGGAAAAAAAAATTATATTGTCAACTACGAAAATAGGGGTCAATAGAATAATCATTAAGTCGAAATCAGTGCATCAATTGCGTAACTGTCAACCATCTTCGCACTTTTCATCTTTCATCGTTTCGAACCTTAAGCCCCTTGCACAATGCTAGGCAACAGGCAATAGGAACAGGGAACAGAAATCAGAAACCTTGTATTTATGCAGAATAGACGATGACACAGGCGATAGACACAGAATTTCCGTCACGTTGGAAATTCTGTGCCTATTGCCTGTTGCCAACCAATCATATCGTTCGAATTTTTTAGGTTTGTATTGACGAATTTGAGGTTATTTCCTGTTCCTATTGCCTGTTGCCTAGCATTGTGCAAGGGCCTTTACTCTGTCAAATCTCATCGAGCAGTGCTATGGCACTAAAATGTATTGTTAGACAACTATGTAACCACAATTTAGACAAACCTGCTATATTTGTATTTTCTACCTTTTCAATTTTTTTAAGGGGATAAATATTACACGATATATATCCCAGATATTAAAACGTTTGTTTTATGGAATTAACGAAACAAATATCCATTTAAATAGCCTGCACCGGTTTTTAATCATATTAGATAAAATTAAGACCCGTTAGTTATCCGAGAAATATCTTTTTTTTATTATCATCTACCTTATCTCACAGAATCTATATGCACTTTCCACGATAGTCATGTTCTACGTGCGAGTTATTGCGCCTAAGTGGAAGGAATTCGATCAGGTTAAATGCGATTACGAATTTACGTATAGAGCCACATCCCGTATATAATTATTGCGCCGACGAGCACGGTTTTCTGTATGCGCTTAATAGAATTCGGCAATAAATCGCGCGCGTACGCCATTCTGACATTAAATTAACTCGTGGATGTGGAGAGAGATTGGCGCGCGAAAACCGAGTGCTACTATAAAACAAGAGCGAACGCCCGGATCGTCCGAAATCAGCAGATTGCGTCGTTTATCACCCACTGTCCGAAAATCTATGTATACGATATGCGCAATTTATTCGGAACGACCATTTAACGGTACGCAAGCGCATGCAGTTTCGATTTTAAATACCATCTACGGCATACTTAACCGAACGCAACCGCGCATAACGACGTAATTACTGCGACCCAGTCAGGACACAAAAAGACGAATGCAAAAAAATTTCAATGCGGGGTTAAATAATTTAAAATAATTTGTACGAGATATACGTACAGGATGCGTAGGGGATATCGCACAACCACTACACAATACTTTTTGCATTTTGGAGAGTAATTAAAAGTCGAAAATACTGATACGGAAATATAGTTATAAGAGATCGAGATTGGCTAATGATGTTGCGTATATATTTTTAATATAAGTTATTTTATAATATAAACTAATATGAATTGTTATTTGAGTGAAGTATTCCAATATTAATTAGTTTCAATGGAAAGGCTATGAAAGATTGTCACGTTATGTTTATGATACATGCATAATTAAAAACCTCGGAATATATTGAATTCCTTCACTAATTTGTATAATATTAGTCTTGGAAAAGAACGCAGACTTCAAATTTTATTTTTAAAATGTCTGAATAGAAGAGAGAAAATAAAATGGCACACTTGAATATTAACAAGTTTGAGAAGGGCCAAAACCCATGACCGAAACGTTGTGCATTTAAAAATAAATATGGCCAGTTGGGTCGATTTTTAAAAAACTTAATTTTTTTAATTATTGGCTGGCGACGTGAAGTTCTAATTTGTTTAATTAACAAGTTTTTTTTATTAATTATAATAGATAATAATTTATTTTTATTTCACATATAAATACGTACACTATATAAATCTTCTTCTTCCATAATCTTCATCGTCCATAAGATATGAACATCATAAAAGAACTTGAAAAGCTTCTCTCATATGTTAAAATATGTCGATATTTTACTTGTTATAATTTTATTTCTCTTTTTCTTATTTTCACTATTTTTCTAAGCAACTCAAAAATTTAATCAATTGTACCTACTATATTTGATACCAACGTTGCTCCAAAAATGTAAATATAATATATCCTTTATGATGTTTTTAATTGCGTTTTCTGAAAATCTTATCCAGAATACTTTCCAAAAAATAAATGTAGAGAAGATAATATTTTTACTAAATTTGGAGGCAATTCTCCTTTGAAAAAATTATATTATTACTGCTAAAATTAGTTTTTAGCAAGCTTATGTAGCTGCGAAATTTCAAATAATTTATATATCTTGTGCACTTATTATATTGCATAAGGTATGAGGTGGATATATACATTCCAGGGTTAAATATTTACATATATTAATCTGTCCTAGCCTTTCCATTTGAAAAAAAGAGCAATGGATCTGATCCTAAGTTATACATTCATATATTTGAATAATTTTTTTTTTTTTAATATGACTATCCAGCATAAGAGTACCTAATGAAGTCAAACATCAAACAATTTAAAAGAATAAATATTACAAAACATTTATATATGCATATCATATTTCACTGCTGTGTTTATTACAATTGCACATTTAAATTTTATATGCTAATAATAATCATCAAGAGAAAAGGCTTTTAATTTTTTCATTATTTTCTGGTACTTTTTATTTTACACATTATGTATATATAATATATAATTTTTATTACAAATCCATTGCACTTCAACAATTTAAGTAAAAAATTTAGTACTCACCGAAACGATGTGTAAGCATTCAGCAGTAGGATTGCAGCACTAAACTATCGACTCGTAGAACGTCTCGATCTATAAAATACAAATATATCTAAATTATAGCAACACTCAAAATAATAAATATTTCAAAATATGATTATTGCGCGGATGATAAATTGATAAATATACACCTAACGAGATATCTGTATTATATTTTTATAATAAAGCATAAATAAGTAATAAATCGCGTAATTAACTCTACGTTACTTGCTAATATTCAGAAAGACATTCACTCGCAAGAACACGGTTAATTATCGCGCGCGCGCTAATCACCAGGACACATGATGACGACGCGGCACTTTACACGGCGTTCTCCCCGCGTTAATCGCACGTGATTTTAATGCACTTTACTATATAGGTACATCGAGGCACAGAAGAACGACGCGAAAAGACACGATCATACAAAGATACGATTCGCTTAACTCTTGCGACGTCTCGTCAATTAGCGGAGCGAGGGAATTCGGAGCGGAGGAAGGACTCTGGCGAGTCACCGAATTGACGTTGATAGACAGCCGTCGCTGTCGCGAGCGTGTCCACGCTCGCGAGTCGTTAATTGCTGGAATCAATAGCACGCGGGTCGATAATTGCTAAGCGTTTACCGAAAACGATCGCATATGGCGCAAAATGGCGCTTTCTGGTACCTCTCGCATTCGCGTTTCGCGTTACGAAGGGTAATGCGACATCACAGGCAAAACGGTCGCCTGCCGGCCTCGAGTCTCGGCCGTGCACGTAGGTCATCTTGTTTACACAAGATCTTGTTTATAGCGCGCAGCGCGCGCCAACCAGTTTATTGCTCCCATATTTAATATAAAATATAGCGAATATTCCGTTTTTCCCTGCATTTCGAACTGATAGATAATCGATGCACGTACCAGTGGCTTAAATTGCTCGATTCAAGATTACTTGTACACTGCCTCGCAGTCTCGATACGAAAATGCAAATTGAACATTTAAATACTCAATTTAAAGCACGACGCGAAATGTACGACGCCAAGTCGACGCCAAGTACTTTCCATAAGTAACGCGAGTAAGCATTAAAATATATAACAGTCGTTCGTAAATATATATAGTAAAGGCACATTTTGTAATTTCCATTTTCAGTTTTACTTCGAGAAGTGTACTACGAACGAATAAATCGCGAGATAACTCTGTGTCTGTGAATAGTCCATCGATACGCTCACGAGAATCGCAGGAGTTAATTGATCGTTATTTCTAATCGTCGAGAATGATGGCGTTTCAAGGAATAGATGTGCGACGACACATGGAGCGGCACGCGTCCGCCTTGCTCGAACTTCGCCGCGCGAATGATAAACTGATAAAGCGAGCGCGCGTGCACATGTATCATCTACCGGCGCGGGTGGGCGTAGGCCCCCCCCCCCCCCGTGTGTCGCCATATAAACAATCGTAACTGAAATAACTGAACACTTTGAACAGTGCGCCGAGCACTGCGCTAGTCGCGATATCGGCATGATGTATTTAAACTATTTAAGATATTATTATAAAATAAATATACGATAATATCGAATATTCCGTTCCTTGCATTACGAAATAATAATTGCGAATAAACGGACCATCATTACGCGTTATATGTATGTATGTGACGTTTGTTTGAAGAGTAGCATTTACATCAACTTTGAACGAAAAGGTATTTAAATAAATTACTCGAGCTGTAAAAAGTCAGTAACGGATCGGTATAATTTACGGACCACGCGCCAATTTTATGCGTATTATAGCATTGGCCAACTTCGACCGCTTGTAACTCGAAAGCAAATTGCAACTTTATTTTTATTTTAAATATTTTTACTTTATTTTTATATTTATATTGGATTTTTTATATTATTTATTTATTATTAGTTTAAATTCTAACTCATCTGCATACGCTATTAAATTATTGTACCTATATAGTTTTCGAAGGAGCGAAAATTAATTCTCCCGTGAAGCAAAATTCGAAGCTAATAGATAAGAGGATCTTATTCCTTAATTAACTTCCAATGGACTTAAGTAGAATCTTAATTTAAGATTCAGTTACTTTAAAATCGAATATTGAAGGATTATAAAAAATGAACGGTGTCCGGTTCGTTTTCATTAAGAAGTATCGATTGCAAATTAGAATATTAGCATATGGAATATACCTGCGATCGCTAACTCGAGGAAGCTGCTTTATTTTTTAAATCAATAAAATACATACAAAAAACTGATACTTATTTTAGTTAAGGTAATACGTAGTTTATTAAGCCTAATATTCTAATAATATGTAGTTATTGTAAAGAAAACAAAATTCAGAGGTTTATGCTGATATATTTATTATGTGTTTCATAAATTTCATTCTATGAAAATTACATGATATTGCTATATGTATATGTACATGTATATGTATATATTAGTTCCATGGTATTATGTATACAAAACATACTTGTGTGTACTTATATTTTTTTATTTTTGCAAATTTAAATCCCTTTCAACAATCCAACGGGAATTGTCGTCATATACATCACTGCGAATCGATCTGTTCCCCTCAATCGCTGGCTCTGTAGCTAACAAACAAAATAAACAACTTTTCAAATTCCAACGAATATATCTTACAGCAAATACAAGGAACAAAAGTTTGCATCTACCATATTTGTTTTATATATAGTTTAAAATTCTTGAAACGTTTTTAAATACATTTATTTTATACAACAGTCACTAATGACTTACCCATTAAAAGAAAATTAATCTAATTGCTAACAAAATTACAATAAAAGTTTGATGTACAATTGTGTCTAATTTATTCCGGGTTTTATATATTTTTATAAAATTTTTTTATACGTTTGATCGCTAATTAACGCATATTTGCCCATTTGTATTACAAATGTTGAAATATAGGACATGCATAATTTGGCGAACAAAATTGAATGGCAAAGTTCAAAGCAGGTTTAACTATCTCAACTCATTAAATTTTAAGGTACAAGAGCAGCCACAAAGAAACCTGCGAAATACCGTGAGCTTTACGTTAAACAGAGAGAAGATACACATACCGTATTTCAAGACTTTGCATATTGAAATCGTATACATAAAAATGTCAATTTTTTCGTGGTCAAACTTGTACGAAAAGAATGTAAATAGTCTATGAATATTACTTTCTGAACCTCACAAAAATGAGATCCTTTTACTAGGAGAGAAGTTATGTTATAGCGTTCATAATCCCATTTGATCAAGATTAATTTTTGACAAACTTAAAGCACATGACTCTCATGAGGACATTAACGCACAAATACGCCACAAATAGAATAATTTTTCAGACATCTTATTAGAAATTAAATTTTAATGAAATTAATCATTAATATAATTATCAGAAAGCGCTACGAATAACGTTATAGTAGTCTCTTAAGCATTAGGAAGAGAAATAATAATTTTCCATAACATCATAAATATTATAAACGAAAAATTAAACACACACACACACATTAATATCAGAAAAATACATTATAAATTTCACTCAAATTAAGAATATATGATAATAACTATTTTTATTTTACAAAATAGTTATTTTTTATCAATTGGCCAAAGTATGATCTATACTAACGCTAGGTAGTATCGAGAATTTACTTATGTATACCTATCTACGATTCGATCTCCTTGTCAAAAGCTGATTTTTTAATTGAAATAAGACGTAGTCTATTGCAAGGAAAATAAAATTTACAGATTTATGCTGCAATATTTATGTTTAATACAAAAAATTACATTTCTATAATAATTATGTGATATTTCTGTATATATAGATTATATGATATTCTATACATAAAACATAAAGAATATATCTCTCACAAATATCTCTCTTCACAAATATCTCTTAACGATTCAACAAAATAACTGTCGTCATGCATCACCGTGAAACAAGTTGCCTTCAATCGTTTTCTCTGCAACTCACAAATGAATTAAACAACTTCTTAAATTTCAACAAAATAGTTTTATAAAAGAAATGCGTAATATAGAAATTTGTTTCTACCATAGGTATGTGTTTCAGAAACAGTAACATTTTTCAAGAATTTGCTTTTTAATAAGAGAATTATTTTATATTACAGTTTCACAAGTCTTTGTTTATATTAAATAAATAATTTTATATTACAGTAGCTAATGACTTACCCATTAACAAAAATCCGGCTAATTCTTAACAAAATAATTATCAATTTTGACGTAGAATACGACGTTCAATTTCCAGCAATGATTCCCAGGTTTGAACCAACATTTTGTTCCTATTGGCTGTATAGGTTACGATCGCTCTGTCTCGTGTTTGTGCGTTCCATTCGCATAAATGTTGAAATATAGGACATGCATAATTTGGAGAACAATTTGCAATAGCAAAATTCAAAGCTGGTACAACTATATCATCCCATTGAACTTTAATGCACAATAGCAGCCAAAAATACCTGTAAGATACGTGCGCTTTACGTTAAGTAATTGTGAATAAATCTGAATAAAGATGTGCATATTCACCGTATTTCAGCATTAGGTATATTTGTACCAAGAAAGAATTTCCTTAAATATCTCAGTTTTTTTATAGTCAGCCTCGTATGAGAAGAATGTAGGTATTTAAAGAATATTATTTTCTGAACGTCACAGAGGTCTCTTCCAACTGGTAAATAAGGTGGGAGCCGTAGATCAGGAATATCAGGATAGGCATCACAATTCCATTCGATCCATCTATTCGCTAACTCGTCACAATGTTCTTCTGATGGGGACCTATTCGGTAGGTCTCTAGATATAGAAGGAATTTCAGTCAAATACGAATACAATTGAACATTATTCTGACCCCATAACATCTAAAAACGACAAAAATGCCATTATTTCTGATGCTAATTATATAAATACCGATAAAACAGTAGTTTGTATATATAAAAAATGTGTTTTACCTCCATACGATCAGGAAATTTTTCAGACAAGTAGTCTATCCAATTTTGAGTGTTTATACTTCGTAGTGCAAAATGATAAAAATAAGCTCGAAGAAATGATTCGAATACTGGGGGTCCTCCTAACATATACTGTAAATATTCTAAGAGCTTACATCCCCATTCGTAAGGCACATATTTAGTGACTGTATGAGGTGCCCAAGTTCCCATGCCGGATACTAAGCATCTTATCAAGCCGAAATTTCTTGGATTTTGGATCTATAATACAATTTCAGAAGATAATACAGTAAGCATGCAAGAACGTGTGTGTGCTCATAATAATGTATATAATGTAAAACTAATGTTTGACTCTCATGGCCAATTATATTGTATTTGAATTTTCGAGAGTCCTCAAGGATTTATTATAATGTAAAATATTGTCAATGTGTAACATTACGTATATTATTTATTATTTTATTTTTCTTACCTAAAATTAATATTAAAATTAATATCTTACCATTTTATTTAGATTTCTTAATCCTTTTTGTTGAAGATAATCACTCAAGGGTTGCCCTTCGAAAAGTTGGCATATAATTTTCCTGCTAATAAAAGTGCTGAAACTTTTATTCAACCACAAATGCTCCCAACTTAAACACGTAACTGAATTTCCTGCCCAATTCTGTGCGATGTTCCGAGCTAAATATTTACTGATATGAGAACGATCTGCGTTAAGTATAGTCCGCGATATAAATGTCAAGCATGGACATTCTATTTCGAAATGGGCGATACTTGGCGGAAGCACGCATATATCGTACCTCTCTGAAAATATTATTTTAAATGTATCAAGAATATTGATTATTGTCAAATGCAAAAAATTTTATACGTATAAATTTAAATATACCTACATATCAAAAATAAATATAAAGAAATTTAAATTTAATTTAATTTTAATAAATAATATTAAAAAATCTAGTCAATATTTTACCCCACAAATAAGGTCCACATAACATTGTGGCAATTCGTAACATTTCTTCAATTGTAGCTAAACGGAATTTAGCGAAATAAGGAGAATTTCTTTCGCCATACATAAAGACTCTTTCATAAGATCTTTCCGAGGGTAGTGAACCCACGGCAATAACTACAGCATAAGATGGTACTGGGTTTCTTTGAGTGAATTCATATACATTTAGATCCGGACTATCGCGGTTTATATTTTGCCTAATTGCGGACATTAGAACTGTATAATTTTTTGGTACTGAAATCTGAAAAATAAAACATACGTATATAAAAATTAAACAGATATTTCATTTTAGTTTAACTAAAGCAATTTCTAAGAAAATATAGACATTTATGTTTAAGAGCGTTTAATACCTATCTTTTTCACTAACCCATTCTATTCTTTTTTTTTTGCATAGTTTTCTTATTTTTATTATTGATTATCAATCGTATATTATCGTTTTCTTGTAAATAAATAAATACGGAATGCATACAAATACTATCTGTTTTTAGATTCTTACCCTAGCGGTGTATGTAAATTTGACAGACGGTGTATCCTGGCAGGGAAACCATGATCTAGCGTATATTAACTGAAAGAATACAGACTTTTATATAATCTATATTTATATAAAAACATATTTTTGTTTAGCCTTGGTTACCTTGTTGTCAGACAATAGAAAGGGATGTTTACCATCGGCAGTTTGCTCAGGTGTTAGCCAATGTAATGCAGGAGGGTTATACTGGAGAAAGTTGAACGCAAATGTTTCATATTCAATTCGAATTCTGAAAGTATTGTATTGTGTGTGTATTCGACTTTTACATCAATAAGTTCTAGTAGATGTATATTTTTCTTTAAATATCTTATATTTACTCAGAGTTAGAAGTAATACCTATCAATATCTTGTGAGCCTTGTAAGACTATGCGAAGCGAACATCCAAAGTTATTACTGTCAATTTCGTAACTTAAAGGTATTCTATCAGACGCATTTGTGACACTGAATATATGTAGTGCGAGAATATCTAAAGTCTAATTGTTAGATATTACATATTAATAAGCAGTCAAGATTTTTGTTGGATATAAAAGAAAATGTTCACTCACTATCACATTAATTGAAGGATTTCTTCGTGTTATAGTTAAAATTGCATTTCCTGTAAGAATTTTCTGAATAAAATCCACATTCAGTTCTAAACGGGTATCGATTACACGTGCTTCTTCTAATAATCAAAACAACACAGAAATTAAAAATATATGCAATAAATAATAATATACATAAATATAAATGTAACGAGCCAGTATACACGACAGGAAATAAATTATTGTGCTGAAAATTATTATAGTAATTGCATGCAACTTTATTTGTAAAATGCAAACAATTTTCAGATTTTTGCTAAATACAATGTACATATATCACGCATTTAGGAAAATGCGCAGAATGTGGTGAGTTAATTAAAACTGTGAGAGAAAGATCTAATTTTAAAGACTATACGTAATAAATTACTAGAGAGCTAAGTATATCTATATGTCCAGCAGTTTTGTCTTTCAAACATCTTTATTTATTCTACACACTTTTCTTATTTTATTAAAAACAACTAAATTAGTAAGTATATTTAAAGTTCCTTATATTATGTTTATGTAGCTAATTACATAATTAGAATACCTGGTCTCGAAGAGGAGTGTGGATCTGCAGTTGATGTTACAATATCCGAATTATCCATTTTAGGAAATACACGTTGTAGCCTCTTCAACTGACTTGTGATTATAGATCTGTACGTCTATACTGGTCGCACAAAGGACCAGTACTGCTTCTAACTGCCACCACTTTCTTTTGTTTGGTAACATATTCTGTTTATTGGAATGTCGGATGTAGTAGGGGTCAAAGTGACTGTGAGTCCTCGCGCGTAAACGTATTCGAATTTAGGTAAATTTAGTAAATTAAACTGTCATACACTGTGGGATTGATTTACTTTAATTATATTTTCTAGCTCGTCTATATCTTTGATTCTTTTATTTTTAATTTTCACATACACATCTGCTCCATTCTAAATAGGCAGAAAGTAAATAAATGGGAAATTAAAAAGGTGTTTCTCATGCCCGTCAACTTAGTTTAACGGATACAGTTTGCTCCCGCGTTAAGTTTTTAACCCTTTAGGTAGGTATTGCATCTACTGAAAAGCCATGTGATATCATGATGTTCCAAAAAATAAGCATTAAATTTCGCAAAATATATGCGCACACATATTATTGGATATGAAATGTTATATAGCCGAAATATTTAATGTAATAAAATAAATGTTCAATATTTTATTTGCTGCATTTGCTCACATGTTAATTGCTAATGCGCGGTGGATATACCATACTTTTTCGTTGCTTACATTACTTTATCCTGCAATTCATATGTATATATACCGGGTGGGCCATTTTAATATCCCACCCCCAAAAACTTTTTCATTTTTTATTGTAGAAAAAAAAATGCTTCAGACAAAAGTTGTTTGGCTTGAAAAGGGACACATGATTCCGATGTGAGTCATGTGGTAGATGTTGTTTTCAAGAAATTTTAAAGACGACTAATTTCTTAAATAAAACTTAATTTTTCCGTGAGATAAAAGTTATAGATCTCGTCGAGCCGTTTTCAAAACACTATAATAAAGCTCTTTTCCGTTAAAAATTTCCTGAGATATTTTAAATTTTGTCATGACATTTTTAATCTAAAATATGAAATATCTCGTAAAGAATTCACTTTTTGATGACTTTACCTTGATACTTTTATACGTAGAATGAAAGGATTCAAATAATAATATTAATTTTTACATTTACAATTTTACAAAATTGAACGCGTCTACAAAATGCAAATTTTTTAAAATAATTTTTTCTGTTTTTTTCTTTACAATTGATTCCTTTCATTATTCTACGTATAAAAGTATTAAGGTAAAGTAATCGAAAAGTAAATACTTTACGAGATATTTTATATTTTATATTAAAAATATCATGTGACAAGAAAATATCTCAGGAAATTCTTAACGAAAGAGAGCTTTATCATAGTGTTTTGAAAACGTCTCGACGAGATCTACAACTTTTATCTCAAGGAAAAAATCAATTTTTATTTAAGAAATTAATCGCCTTTAAAATTTCTTGAAAACGACGACATCTACCACATGACTCACATCGGAATCATGTGTCCCCCTTCAAGCCAAACAACTTTTGTCTGAAGCATTTTCTTCTACAATAAAAAATAAAAAAGTTCTTGAGGGTGGGACATTAGAATAGCCCACCCGGTATACATAATAATATGTGTATATAATGTAAAATTAATTGGAAGGTTACATCTAGATAGATGTTGTAATATTTAAATAACGTTATAAAATTTATTGTTATGTAAAAACATCCAAGGAAGTATTGGATGTATGCAAATACCGCACAAAACAATTATAGTTTACATCCAATATTCCCGTTTAATAAGACAGGAAAAAATTCCTTGAAAATTGTTTCTTTAATGTATGTGCTAACATTTCGATGAAAATGTAATATAGTTAATTAATTAATTGAATGTACTAATCAAATTATTAGTTATACACTGAATTGGACCGTGTGGTGCCTTGAAGAACAAAACGGAATGCACCAGAGCAGCTTTAAACTTCTGTCTGAACTACTTAAATTACGTTCGTAAATTTTATAAATAATTTATAATTCTCGTTTTTGCGTTTAGTAAAGGAATAGTAGAAAGAAGATATTTTATCGCGTTGCTCGTAATATTTTAATTATAAATTAAATTGTTATATAACTTACATTTTATTTAGTCTAATATGTGTTGATAATTGTCAAGTGATCTGTGCACGGTTTTCCTGCTCTAATCAGAAAAACTTGAATGTAAATCCAAATATAAAGAATTCGCCAAAATTTTGTTAATTTATAAATATTTTTTAATGTTTCTGCTACGTTATTAAAAAAATTCAGGTTAATGATGTTCAAAGCGATATTCAAGCAAAAATAAAAAACTGAAATATCTCTGTTTTCGTATAAAAATTGGTAAATTGTGAAAAATTAATATCGAGTTGAGAACATAAGATTTATGAGAAAATACGCGATCGAGATCGAATGAAATAACCGAGAGGCACGGTATATTGGTTATTTATTAATAATATAATTTTACGTAGTATAGGTATTTTCGCGATATTAATGCGTTCGATTAATGTTACTATACGTATTATACCATATTAAATTTCGACTATATATTTAGTTGTTTAACTGCGCTGTTCTTAGCCATCCACTAGACTATAATGTCAAATAGATACCGGACTGAAGTTGCATCTTCGAATATTTTGTCGTTATTAAAGAAACATTATTGTGGATACGAGACAAATCGGCTCCAGGACAAATGGTGTCGCCACTCATAATTGATAAGCATAATATATATTAACCGTGCATTTATTATTTATTGCAATATTTATAACGTATTTTAGATTCGACACTCACACCTTGATAAATTTGTACAGACCCGTATTTCGCAAGATTTGTTCGGATCCGACAATTTGTCGCTCTAATCAATTTAGCGACACCGGCCGCGTCGGTCTTATTGTTAGCGCATAAAGCTAGTCACGCGAGAAACATATTATTGCCGCCTTACATGCATTTACAAAATATTTATTAAAATATTTATGACATAATCAGTAATTACTTAATTAATATATTTAAAAAATTTTCAAGTAGGTACTTGAAATTTATAATAAATTAAATTATATCAGAATTAGATTTTTTATTATCAAATTTTATACAAGTTGATATATCTGAGAAAGCATTTAAAACATAAGACTCTTATTAAATATTTGTTAAAATTGTAAACAAAATAATGTTTAATTTTAATGGTAATTAAGTCTCGCATTGTGAAAGTTTAGATTTTATAAAGATTTTTTTTGAAATACTTATAATTATCTTAATAATATATGTATATTTAATCTTTTGACGATAATATGAAATAACGCAATTAAATCATTAAGATTAAATCTTTATTTTTTCTCAAAGTATACCTATCAAAACATAAAATAACAGTACTAAAATATATATTTATAGCATTTATACCTACCTATCTTAATAATTTCATTGCGTTGTTTCATACGTAAATAGACACAGGGCGGTCACGCTCCGCGCGTACTTGACGCGAGCGAGACACTACTGTGTTTCTTGATTATCGTTGCCTGGTCTCCCCTACTTGGCTAATGGAATTGATTTTATATCTATATTTTTGAGCTGCTAAATTTTTATTTAATGCCCGCTTTAAAAGATTTTTTATTATAGGTACTTAGCATACACTTTTTTCTGTTTTTCAAGATTTGGCTGTTGATCTCATTGTTTTTTGTAAATTAAAAAAGTTAGATCAACCACGAACATTTCTCCAAAAATTTTATCAAAAGAGAACCTCTTTACCAATTATCACCAAATTCAATAATCAAATTATAAAATGATGAAGAAGCAATGTGCTCTAATTTTTACACTTTTATTATATTGGCAATTTTTTTCTAATTCTGTTATATTCTTCAGTCTTTTCTACCCCTATTTCATATACATATAATTCGTTAAGATTTGTTTGATCAGTTCTGGAGTTATAGAAATTTCGGTAAATTTGGCACATACACACATACACACATACATATAAGCTTTATAAAGCTGGGTCTAATCAACCAAATCTTAATGTATATGAAATAGGGGTAGAAAAGACTGAAGAATATAATAGAATTAGAAAAATTGCCAATAATTAATACTAAATTGTCAAAAAACATCAATTTGTGAAAAGTCTCAATTGTTGAGACATGAGATATAGCCCTTAAAGGTTAAAATTTTTAAAAATTGGCAATTTTTCTAATTCTATTATATTCTTCAGTCTTTTCTACCCTTATTTTATATATAATTCGTTAAGATTTGGTTGATTAGTTCTCGAGTTATAGAAATTTCGGTAAATTTGGCACATACACACATACCGACATTTTTTAAAATTGCGATTTTTCGACGTTTTAGAACATTCTGAACACATTGGCAGCGGCAAAAAAAAAATTTTTTTTACGAAAATAAAGCTTCCTCTATGAGAAAGCAATAAAAAGAGAAAATAGAGTGACGCGTGAATTTTACGTTTAGGATAGAGAAAAATGCTTTTTTATTCAGAATTAAAATATTCTAAATTAGAAATTTAGTATATTATAAATAATAAAGATTCTTCCTGTAATCAAGATATGATTCTGCACGGAAAAAAAATGCTGTTCAATTAAAAAAAGATGAAGTTGCTTCAATTAAACGTCGACGTCACGGGCTGCCACAAACATAAATAGTTAATTTAATTGGATATTATTGGACCAAATATTTGGATTATTAAAACAACTATTTGGATTATTGTTTTAGTGGATAGTTGTTTTTACTATCTGATGTGCTTTTTGTTCATTAATATTGATGTTGCATCAATATGATTTTATTCAATTACAGTATTACACTGATGCTGTTGATACATCATTTTTTTCCGTGTATCAACGAAAATACTATTCAAAAATAAATATCACATTTCTTGCGTTATTACGCGATAAACTTTACATTTTAAAGATAGATATTGTTCCATGTGACAAATATCATTAAACATTTTTACATATCGTGTAAAAATAATTCCAAAAAAATTTTTTTTAAATACTTTTCTTTTTTTTTCCAGCGCCTCCGCAGAAAGTGGCGATCAGTAATCACCCGAAGAAACAGGTAATCGAGGTGAAGGTGGGCGAATCGCGGCGCTTAGAGTGCGTCGTTAGCGCGGCCAAGCCGGCCGCCTCGATCATTTGGTACCGCGGAAACGTACAGATCAAGGGCGGCGACACCACTATCACCGCAATCTCCATCCAGGGTGGTAAGTAGCCACGCTATCCTGTTATGCACGTTGATATTCGATTACGATAATCCCGCGCGCGAATGAATATATCATGGTTATTACGCGACGAGGATTAAATGACCGCCGCATTATACGTATTCGCAGATAAGCGTAATTCTGATCTAATAACGCGGTATCATCTAATTAAATTTCACCACCGAATATAAATAATTATCTCGGTTACGCACAAAAGCGAGTTTTTCAGTTGCCGCTATATACCTCTTGTTAATATTTTTTTATATTATATTTAAGATAATTACTGCCAAACGTGCCGTATATTCGTTTTTTTTTTTACATTAATTTTTGATTTGCGGAAATATGGGAAGATTGATTAAATTCTTTCTTTATAAACAATTTTTATTGATTATGTAAAGTGAGCGATAATAGAAGTTATATCATTATATTTTTTAATTTCAATAGATCAATAGGTTGCATTTTCAATAAATATATCGATGAAAAATGTACCTACTTGGGAACGAATCTTCTTGCTTAATCACTTTTAAAGTGGGATCTGCTTTATTGGTCCAAAAGTGATTTTCTTTATCTTCCTCTATTTTTATGTCTTCGTAACCAGAAGAAAAATTGAAAAAAAAAAAAAACATTTTTTTTTATTTGTCTTTTGACACATAGATAAATGAGTATTGAATGCATGAATTGTGTGAGTCTTTTACATGGTTACAGTTATCCAAAGATTCACAATCAGAAAAAGGCGTCGTAAAAGGCGCGTCTAAACTCTAAAGGATTCCGAATCGTTCAAGCGTCTAAAAACCGACGTTTTTTCTATGTTCTTTGCGATCTTTTATATTGTTCGAATTAATCAAATCCGTCGTAATTACAAAATAGACGAAATACCATGAATGTATATATACAGTATAACTAAAATCAGACTAAGCAGGCGTTGAAGCAAGCTGTTCATTCGTGTTCGTTCGCGCACGTTTCTAGATCCGGCTTAGCACGATATATTCAGAGGCGAATAAGTAATCTCGCGTTTCGTCGGAAGCTCGCCGCGACGCGCGCGTGGAAGTGGGAAAAAGATTGGGACGGCCGCGGCGCGGCGTCGAGACGCCTCTCCCTCTTAGCGCGCCGCTTCCAGTTGCCAAGAGCATCTTCGATCGATCCCGTGACACACAACCCTGGCCGCGCTCCAACTACCGAAATTGACATTCCTGTCTCTCGCTCGCGCCCGCCGCTTGCGTTTTTACATTCGGCCGGAGACAGCCCGACGAGACATCAAACGATTGCATCGGCCGGCTCGCCGTTTTACCACTTTTACCATCATCCGGCGCGCACAGGGCACAGGGCTAAAATATATCCCGATAAGAACATCGATAAATAGCGCGGACGAAATGAAAAGGGACGCGTCGCGACGCGATACGATGCACACAGGGCGTTCGTGAAACGAATACGACTAAAATTTTTGCAAATTCGAGTTCGTAGCGGTCGACCAGTAGATAAGAAAAGTTTCTGCGAAACGTGATGCATAAAGACGCTTCATTAACTATTTCGATGAGGAGGAATGAACGAATGAATATCCAACGAATGCAGAAACTGCTATTTCTTGTCGGTGATGAAATATTAATCAGTATCTAGTGGAAGGAAGAAAGAGAGAAAAGAAAAAGTGAGAGAAGAGGAGATGGCTTAATTTTACAAAATGTAGAGCCGTCACGTAGCACCAAATAATTTTAATTAAAAAAAAAAAAAAAAAAAACAAAAGAAACTTTTAACATAAAAAAGCGTCGTATAAAAAATATTAGAATATCACTGCAGCGCTTGCATAAACTCTAGTTGCCGTTTTATTGTTTAATTAAACGTATGATTGGTTCAATACATTGTAGAAATTTAGCTGCACATGTTTCATATGAATGCTGCGTACAACGTACATCCAACTCGCACACAACCTTCATATAGGGAAGGAAAGCACTTTTACGAACATACGGCGTATAACACGAATTTATTATTGGAAAATACACATAAACAGACTGTGATAAATTTATAAGTATTTAAAACAAATTTGCTCTTTTACATTTAGCGGATTATTCGATGGAAGGTAAAATGAGTATTTTGATATTATTTTACATTACGTATTTTAATATTATATATTCCTTTCAGTGTAACGTGAGCATCAATTCCGTCGCTATTTGTAATACGTTTTAAAAACGGAGTAACGATTATATAAATTCTGTAATGCGTAATGAAAATCGCGTGATCCATGAACTTATCCTTGTAATCGTGAATAGTCTTATACTCTTATGAAATGTACGACACAATAATATTTCTTTTCACTTGCAGCGCGATAAAAATCGTCCCCATTCCTCGCGAGAAATTGTCTAATACTTCGAATGTCTTATCCGACGTTAGCGTAGCGTTACTCAACGCAACTTTACATCCGTAAGTAATTGATGCGAGAAATGTCTTAACGCTATACATCTTATATGTGCGCTATCTAACAACGGCGAAGCTGCGAACAGCGTGAAACGCAAGTCTGCGTGCAGAAATAAATCGCGATCGTCGTCGTTTCGCATATCGTCGAAACTTTACGTGCTCGCATCTCGCTCGTCATTCCAGCAGCAATCTTTCTCCGACCGTTACGCATCCAGTCAAATCCCGTCGTCGTTGAGAGCATTTGTGTCCTCCCGGCGCGGGCGTGTCTCCGAAAACTGTGTGGATTGCAACACGCGGAATAAAGAGTCGTGCGTCGCGCGCTTTTGCGTAAAAGCTTGTCCGGAGCTTTTAACGGAGATTTAAAAAGAGGTACATCGCGAATACGCGTTATCTTTTCTATGTAACGTTGCGTATACTCGTGACTTTAATGTAAATTACGGTTATCTTCATGCACGCCGCCCATGAATAATTCAACTTTCTTCGCGAGTCTCGAATTAATTCGACAATCTTCGCAGATAATCGAGTGATTAAAGCGCCTTTGAATTTCGATTAAGAATCAATATCGCGCGTTGAAGTTAATTTTGCTACATATAAATATAAACGTTTACCAATAAATACGCGATGTATAGTCGAGCATGTTTGAATTTTTTTAAATGTATACTTAAAATTAATTACAGATTTTAAAACAGCAATATATGTAATGTAAACAGAAAGCAATTTTTTGCCTTCGAAAAATTTCACAAAGTAATTATAATAAAATATCGATGTAATCTACTGCACTTTCTCGAAATTGTTAGACAATTACAGAGAACAAATAATAATGATTAAGAAAAAGTAATGTCGCTGCTATGGGGTAAGAGTAAATGGCAACTGGAAGAGTTATGGCAATTTGCTATTCCGCATTCCTGAAATTCTCAAGCAACATGAAAGACAAGAAACGCGATAGTCAAAGGGAAATAGTTAATTTCGCGGCTATAAAGTGGAAGCAGGTGGCAGGTTGTATTTATTTCGCGATTTGCGCGGACAATGTTGCAGATAAGGAGAAGCCCGGAGAGACGAAGGAATTGCTCAAGTACGACACTCACGGTTCCATTACCATCATGCCTACGGCGGACGATAATGGGATGGATTACACCTGCGAGGCCAGCCACCCGGCAATACCCATAGACAGGCCTATGCGGGCCACCATTAAACTTTCCGTTTTCTGTAAGTACGGTAGACATATGTAGGTACGCTATAAAAACGCGCTCGCGTGATCGTTTATGCCGTGACGTGTCAAAACGCACTTGACATATTGTCGTGAAAAAAGCATAGCGAGCTTTATACGAAATTCTAGTTCGCAGCGTTACCGAAATTACCAAAACGAGTCGACATCAACTCTAAGTCCACGCTTTCTTTAATTTTACGATTCTTTATTTAAGTAGGAAACTGACGGAAACCTCATTTGTACGTGAATAGAAAGAATGCTAGTTGCTCAACTAGAGACAGTAACTTTGTCAATTTAGAGATATATAATGTGATATATTATCGCGGTAATAGCAAAATTATTTAGCGTTCAATTATTACTGAATTTATCTAACAAGTTAGGTTGAATTTATTATGTAAAATAATCCTCGGATTGAATTGCAATTCGCCTAATGTACAGAATTAGAACGCGCGGTGCAGATTCACGTATCCGTAGAGCTCTTCTCAAATCTCGCATATGTGCACGTCTCTTTGAGTTATTTGAGCTGATACTGACTTACGATCCCAATTATCCGGATTATGTTTTCAAATAAGTTTCGTTAGCCTCTGTATATGTATAACGGCGCAATACCGACATTCTCTGCCTGCGCAGATCCACCTGGTCCACCGTACATAGAGGGCTATACCGAGGGTGAGACCGTGCAGCGCGGTCAAAACGTGGAGCTCGCCTGTCGATCACGCGGCGGAAATCCGCCGGCGGAGATTGTCTGGTACAGGAACGACGAGAAGGTCACGGCGGCCCATCGCAGAGGCCCCGGCGTCAGCGAGAACGTCTACTCGTTCATAGCCCGAGCGGAGGATGACAAGGCCCGCTACAGATGCGAGGTCTCCAACATCATGAGCGTGCAGCCTATGAAAGTGCACGTCGATCTTACCGTGCTCTGTAAGTGTATTTGCGCGCGCGCCTGCGATAATTACGCGCGATTAGGTAGCGGTAAAACGTTGCAAATTGCATTTCGAGAAACGCTCTGATGAGAAACCCTCCGTTCCCTTCATCCGTTCCCTGCATTTTATCCCATCCTTCGTATTGATCGCATGTTATTATCATCTCTTATATTAATCGGATCGAATATAATGGACTTTAATTTTTAACGCGTTTAGCAGTGCGTATATTTTAATCCCGCCTATGTAATTATATATTATGTGTGATCCTTTTTATATTAATACGAATCGAATCACGCAAAATACCTCGATTTAATTTATCCACTGCGTTCGATAATTTTAATTTATCCACTACGTTCGATAATTTCAGATTTTATTTCGTTTATTGTACTGAATTAATAATTTTAAAAAGGACGATTAATTTAATTGTGTGTAATATCAATTTAAATAGATCTAAAACTGGAATAGAAAGAATATAGAAAAATGTGGAAATTTTATTACTCTTAAGACGTCATCTTTTCCTGTTCTTGAATCTTGCAGAACGCGTATTTCTCGCGAGTGATACTTGAGACGTATTTAAGGTGTTAGAATATTAACGTTGCCTGGTGCCTGTCTGTGGCACTCACCATTACTTTACCGCAAAAGGCGTAGTATTGCACAACGTAAGGTTGCACAGCGTATGGACGATCTCTTGCCGACGGAACAACCGCATAAATAATTCTCCGCTTCTCTATTTTCGCCGAGGCTACGTTCCCGTATACACCCAAATTGAAATTTTGCTAACTTTATGTTCGCGTGATATATGCGGATAAAGCTGCAGGAAAATACCGTGGCTGGCTTATCGTATACTTACGATTAAGGGTAAATGGTTGTCGACCGTACTGTCGCAGTTATTGACAGCTTGTCGGTGAACTTTATTTCATATTTTTACGACCAGCGTCAGAAATGAAAATTGACGACAGCGAGCGATATTAGTTTATCGAAGCTCGGTGGCTTTCAATTCCAGGAAAATTTGCTTAACAGACTATTAAGATTACAAAAACACAAATTCAATAATTTACGTTATCCTATTTCGTCATTTTTTAAATATCTTTTTCTAATATCCGTCCTCTATCGTGATATACATATATTTTTATCCGCTAAGCATTTGTATTTATTCTGGATCTATTCTTGTTCTAAATATCTAAATCAATCAAGTATCTATATGTCTATCTATTTATTCTTTATCCACACTATTTCCACCGTGGGTTTTTATGAGCCTGCCGTTCAGGTGAACTAATTCGAGCTTTTTCACGCGCTTATTTTTACAGTCGCGCCCTCCGAGGTAAACATCAACGGTCCGACCGAGGCGAAGGCGGACGACCAGGTGCTCATTACTTGCACGACGGAGAACTCGAATCCGCCCGCGGATATAAAGTGGACGGTGGACGGGCATAATTTCGAGAGCAACGCCTCGAAGACTGAGCTGGCGCCGAACGGTGGCTGGATCACCAGCTCGAACGTGACGTTCAGCATTAATCGCAAGAGCCGCAGCATCGTCGTCATCTGCCACGCTTCCAACGCCAAGCTCACGGAGAACGTGGTCGGCACGCACACCATCAACGTGATATGTGAGCATCCCCCTTCTCTGTCATATACAATTTCGCTATAGGCACACTCGGTACACACTACACAGGCGTATCGTTGCAGTTGTAACGAGACTCCACGCTTCTCGCCCGCGGCGAAAATTTAATTTCCGCCCGGCGTCAAAGGACCGTGCCGGATGTACCGGAACTACTATGAGATATCTCTCACGGAAGGACCTTTCAATTGCCAATTGACGATATTAAATTTTTCAGCGGCCGCGCGCATCAAATAAATCTTCGTTTAAGATAAAATCGAGATAGGATTAACTTAATTAAAACGAAAAACGAAATTCAGTTGATAATATTTACGCTCTTCGGGCTTCATTTATGAATGCAATTAATCCTCTTCATGGATATTCTCGTTAAAGAGAAACCCACCACATTTAATATATTTTCAAACGAAACGTAAATAACATTAATGTAATATAAAATAACACTGTGTATGGAGACTTTATTTCTCCTTTTAACGGATAGCATTTTCCAGTTGAAAATGCTATCTTTGTCACAGACAATATACAATTCCGACGCGTATATATGGTAAAATGAGTAAAGCTGAGTCTATCTAACAATAAGATAAGTTAAAAAAGGATATAATGCGCGTATATTTTCTTTAGGTACATCGCCGAAATAATAGATATCGCGTTCTATCTGCTTCAACGATCAATTTGTAACGTTGTTTAGAAAATTTGGTAATGATAATGTTCGTTGCCCGTGTTGCCGTTGACATCTTCGCGACACGCGGCAACAAATTAATCGACCGCGCTGCCGCTGTTATCCGGGGTCCCAAAACATGCATACGTGTTGTAAATGCACACCATCTCGCGAATCCGATGGTCAGAATTCATTTAACATATTCGACATTACGTCATGTTGCGCGCATGATACACTCTCGCAATAATACAACCGTAATCGACCGACATTAATTTCCGCCATAAATAAATAATCCTTGTATAATCAACTGCGTTTTCAGCTTGTAATTACATGCATTAAAATTATTCGCTGTCTGAATATACTAAACAATTAGTGGCCTCCAATCCATACCGCTCGACAATCCGAGACTATAACGAATGCCACTCGTGTCGTGTCCAATAATGTAACTGGATTCAACAAATAATCCTTACAAATTATCATAAGCCTTTTACCGAATGTTCAATGAACAATGAGATGAAGTCGACAAAAAAAGGCGGAGACGAGTGATAAACGCGCGAACTGTGGCACGATAAAAATGAAGGAGAGAAATTCGTGTTCTTTTTTTTTTTTTTACTACACATTCGCTTCTCTGGCTTGCACAATTTTTCTACTGCATAAATCCATTTCGTCTACTCATTCGCGCTCTCGACTTTCGATGGAAATATTTTTTAAAGCGTGCGAGAGTATAATAGCAAATGTGTCAGAGATTCATAATGCGCGGATAGTCATAAAGCGATCGCGCGAATTTATTCGATATATCTTGTAGATCCACCCTCGAAACTAACCGTCACCGGATACGAGGAGGGCACGACGATAGTCGCCGGGACGGTGCTGAAACTCACGTGCATCGCTACGGCGGGTAATCCATTGGCCACGTTAACATGGTACAAGAACGACCGTAAGGTACGTGAACTCGTACAAGGGATTGTCGTAAATCTAGTAGTGGCGGATTATCACACATACTCAAAAGAGACTCTAAGCGCAAAAAGTCTCTCCTCATTTTTTTAGTTTCAAACGTTTTACTGATTATTGAAGAAACAATAATAACGGAAGCGATTATTCCTTATCAGATTATCTAGTCGCAGAATGCTTTTTAGTTTTTCTCAGGACGCTTGATTATAAATATTCGAAAACGATCTTGTGCATCCGGAGATTAAAACTTCTCGTTATTTTACAAAACTTGTTTTTCGAAATTGTAAAAATTATTAAAATTAACGACATTTAATTCTTCTTGCAGCAAACTTCTCAGATAGAAATTTCGAACAAGAATGGTGAAAATTCATAATTCAATTAAAAAAGTTATTCATTTTTCAAAATTTATGGATTTATTTCCTGCACTTTTAAAGCTTTTTAAATTTTTGCAAGCACTTTGGTCTCTACATCAATTAAAATACTTTGATATCCGCCACTGCGTAGATCGTTATATTAACATTGTCTTATATCGCAGGTACCCGGCACAGTGAGACAGCGGAGTTACACTATCTCGAGCGAGCTGGCGATACTCGTCAACGCGTCCGACAACAATGCCCACGTGCGATGCGAGGCGACGAATTCCGCCACCGAGATCCCCATGCTCAAAGTTCTCGTGCTAAAAGTCTATTGTAAGATATGACTCTCATCCCGTATATTCATTATCAGAATCCTTTTGTTGTGGTTTTTTATCGAGGCCTTCACTTAGATCGAGGGAGAGACGTTAAGTTTCTCCAGTAAGAAGAGCTAGCGCATAGAGACATGATTGAACGACGCTGTAATTACTCGCTTTTTCTTCACGTCGCGAGAGCCGCGAATCTCGGCGCGGCTATATACGGCAATATTTTAAACGGCGAACCGTCGACTTTTTCCACTCCCTTTCAGTTCCGCCCGAGAGGGTGAAGATTAACCGCGAGCCCCAGGATTTTCATGCCGGCCAGGAGGGACGTCTAATCTGCGAATCGAGCAGCAGCAATCCCGCCGCTGAAATGTCGTGGTGGAAGAACGGGATACCGGTGCCCGGCACCAGGAACAGCACCAAGCCCGGATTACACGGTGGCTACCTCTCGTCCGTTGAGCTCGCGCTAGACTTAACCGAGGACATGAACGGCGAGGTGTACACCTGCGAGGCCAAGAACACCGAATTGGGGAGATCCAGCCACGACGCCACGACGCTGGACGTGCTATGTGAGTGTAGACCTAAGTAGATCGCTCCTAACAACATAATCTACACACCTGCGAAGGATCAGCACGCATGCACGATCGTATATACCCGACGCGAGTGCATTCAACCCGGAAATCTCTGCGGAGCGCGAATGCACGATAGCATCTCTTTCTATCTATAACGATATATCCTGGATATATCGAATTGCGCTGCATGGTATAAATTTATTTGCATTTTATTCGCGATATAGCGTATATGCAATAACAATCGGCGACGTACAATAACAATCAATCGGACCGCAAATGAGTTGAAAAGAATGCAGAATAGATGAGATTGTGAAGGGAGAAAAATTAATCTGCTATTTATTTTTATATAAGCTTGTTACAAAAATTATATTAAAAATACACCGACACGCGCGTGATATTAAAAAATGTTTATTAAATAGATACATACTATATAATAGATATGTAAATTTTACAAACTTTTACATTTAATTTTCATACTTTTTAGAATTTTAATCTCGCTGCTCGAATGTACAACAACAAATTGTTGAATATTTTTTTTTTAATTGCGTGGTTATGTCCAGGAAATGAAAGAAATGAAACTGTGAAACGAACATTCAAAATTGTGTATAAACGTGAGGAAAATAAAGCTACACAGTTTTATCAAATAGCAAGTTGTAAAAAAATGTATTTACGTCTTTCTTCCACGATAATACGTATTTGAAAATTATATCAAATGGATGTCGACTCGAAGCAACACTATTTTTTAACATCTTGCCCGATTAGATATGACGGATAATAAAACACGATAACTTATTTTTTTTTTAATTTAGAAAGAATGCCCTTTACGGCCCAAGCTGGAGAGATCTTGGTGCCTAATAATATTTCTGTGTGTATTTAGTACACATATTTCATACATAGTTTTTTTTTGTTCCACAGACAAGCCGATATTTTCGCCGTTAGACCCTTACGAATTAACTGGCCTGGAAGGAGATCTCTTTGTAATTTCCGTATCGGCGAGGGGCAATCCCAACACGACGGAATACACGTGGACGAGGGATGGTCTGCCGGTGGGTAGCAGCGGTAAGAGAATAACCGCGCACGGTTCCACGCTAAATATCACGAGATTGGATCGTCATGACGCCGGCACGTACATATGCGAGGCGCTGAACAAGGAGGGAACCACCTTTTATCAGCTAAATCTGACCGTGCAGTGTAAGTAAACAATATCACCGCGTTAATGCGCAAATAAACTCGTATTACGATCTCATCGCGATTTTATTATAAAAGAAGTAGTATTTGACGTCTTAGAAAAAATTGCTGATTAATTTTAATATGCTGTCTACAGATGATCGATTATCTGTCGCAATTTTCTTCTATCTCTAATTTTTTTTTTGCCCAATTTCTTATAATTACTTTAATCTTTCTTTAATCTTCTCTTACTTTCTTTCTCTTGCTCCAATAATGCGATTTTCTTATACGTCAAGTGATTTTAAAAAGTCTTCTTTAATACAGAAAACTGTTCTCTAACACGCGAATTACAACTCATCATTTCAATCGCGCGATATCCTACAGATCCGGCTAAAATCATGCGCACCTCTTCGTCGGGGATAGTTTATCCACCCGGTATCGAGGCGAAGCTATTCTGCGAGGTCGACGGCAGCCCGATCGGCGACGAGTATGTCACATGGCAGAAAATAGGATCGAATCCTGAACTGCCGGGACGTTACTCGACGTCTTTCGTTAATCGGACGTCGTATCTTCACATAGAATATCCCAGCCAGGAAGACGTCGGCGAGTATCGATGCAAGGTCAACAACGGCATTGGCAACGTAACATCGGATCCTATTCTGTTTATTACGAATTGTACGTAAAGTACTTTCAAGAATTTTATTTCGATTACTTATAATAATAATATTGTCGAAGTGGGAAGTTATATTTTTAAGTTCGATTGAACGATTGATAAAAATTGAATAGATTTTATTTAATAATTTTAGTAATTTAAATATCGTCCGGTTATTTCGTTGTGTCATCTGGCTATAATTGTCACACATTGTCTAATAATGACGATTTAATTAGAAATTAGCCATTATTATACTTTAAAAAAAAGTAAACACGAGCGATGCATTTAACATGTAAATAAACTTGCAACAAAGAATCGAAAGAATTCGTATGTGATTAACAATATTGATTTTTAGTCTCAGTATTTATACAGTAAACAATTAATAATAGTTTAGCGAAAAGTGTTCTAATTATTGATGTTAATAATTAAATATTATAATATTATTGCAATAATTATGTTTCAGTCAAAATATAATATAAATGATAATCAATAGTCAATAATAGAAGTACCATCGACTCTGTAATTGCAAAAATGTCGACGTTCAATTGCATCTCAATAGAAAAAACAATTATAGTGATATACGCGTAATATATTCGTGCACGTGATTCACGTATCGGAATGCGCGTACTAAAGAATTTACTGGTACTTTTATGCGCAGTTAAACCGGAAATGACGAACACCCCGCTGACGCGAAAGGCAGCGGCGAACAAAGGAATAAACGTCCAATTGTTCTGCAAAGCGCGAGGATCTCCATTACCGCGTTTCACTTGGATCTTCAATGGGAAAACTTTATTGCCGAATGCAACCGAAGATAAATACAGTATCACTCACAGCGATGTAAGTCGCTTTATAAGATGTACTTATCTCTTAAATAACAACTTCCTTTATCCTCCTTTAGAGCGCAGCGCCTCCACAGTATTGTATTGCGTACTGTAAATCTTGTTCTTCGTTTAAACTTCGAACGAATTTCACCTTTGATAGAATTTCCATGACGCACATAGTTAAGAAGATATTTACCGTTGCAAATTCGAAAGTTGTGAAGAGGTCACAACACCCAATTAAAATTTTGCCAAGAGAAATAATAACTATATCATTACACAAAGACTATATGTATACTCAAGAAAGCGCGTTACATACCCGAAATATCTTTTTTTTTAATGTCTCGATAATATTTGCATCCTTAATGATAAAGTAACAAAGCTCCTCCACGTTCTCTAGCTGTCCGAGCTCTATTCGGAAACGACGTTGACCATCTATCACGTGAGGTCGCAAGACTACGGAAAGTACGAGTGTCGTGCCCAAAACAAAATGGGACTGTCGACGGACGAAATAAATTTGGACGTCACGTCACCGCCGGACAAGCCGAGCGACTTGGAGGTCTACAACTATACGCACGACTCGGTAACGTTGATTTGGAAACGCGGTTTCGACGGCGGCCTGCCGACGTCCCATCAGATACGATGGCGACAGGCGGTGGATTACGAGGTTCGCTATTATTACCTGGACGTCCCGCCCGGCGAGTACAAGGCCACTATATCCGGCCTGTCGCTGGGGACTTATTACGTGTTTAGCGTAAAGGCCATCAACGAGAAGGGAGACAGCGGTTTCTTGCCGGATATCGTCAAAGTCCAGACGCTTCGTAAGTTGTAGATAAACACCGTAGATCGCTTCCCTATTCGAAAGCAGCGACTTACCAATACATTACGACGAAGCATAAGCATAATCAACAGAAATCATAATCATAAAGATCATTCTCGCAGAGATAATTATTCTTTTTCTCACGAGCGAAGTATCTATCTTGCATTAGACTAGACAGTACATCATTATTCACGCTACATAGTGGATAATAACAGCTTGCTAAATCATTATGCAGATCATCGAGACATAATTAAACGCGATTGCCCCGTACCCACGTAATTAATTGTACTCAGTAATTAGGTTGATCATGTATTACGTTACGTACATTTAGTGTGTTCCGTGAATGTTCGCATGGCATTTATATGGGTTAGTTGTAATAAAGTACATAGATATATAGCATAGCATTTACAAGTATCATACGTGTAATGCAGTGATTTTCAGCATGTTTCATTCCAATGGTCGTATCAGTACGGTGACGCTTAGCTTTGAAAATTTTTTGATATAGTATTTTTCCCGGCGCTTCTAAGATAGAGAAATTATAGGCTTGACAAGGAAATTATGGTCAAAACCGTATGAACAGTCGTAACTGCCGCGCATTGTTATGATTAATTTACACCAGTGCGGAAACACAATCCAAACAGTTACTTGCTTGCCTTGTTTAAAAGGGGAAATGATTGATAAGCAAGTACGTAGTTGCTAATCGACCTATCTAATTACTGGCTGTAAATCGTATTAGCGGCGTTACAGCATTCGCAATAGCCGAAGATTTCGAAGTTGAACGTGTGACTAACAATGTAGACCGACTCATTGCATGAATAACACAAACCGGTGATGGGGCATTGGCTTGGGTTACAGGCGAGGCGCCACCAACCGAGTTGACATCAAGCGAGAATAGTTCCTCCTACATCATCGTCATTACCATCACTGTTTCCGCCTCTGCTTGCCTACTCATTGCCGCAACCATAGTCTTTGCTACAATAAAGTCGAAAAAGAAGGTCCAGCGTGCTGGTAAATATAATATCTATCATGTGTTCTTTCTCTCCTTTATTTCCCTAGGCCCGAATAATGAGGAAAATCTGCCGGACGTCCTCTCGGAAAAGGGCGACTTTCCGATGAATTATATCTATACGTTAGCAGCGACTTCCGTCATCATTTTTATCGTTAATGTCTTCATCATGTTGTGGTACATAATACGAAAACGAAATAAAGCTCGTAAGTTTGCGACCAATAATACATAGCGCACACGCGCTTTAATTTAGAAGATTATCCCAACGTTTGGCTACCATCACGGCAGAAGACGAGTCCAGTTTCTTTTTCTAATAAATTTTGAAAGAGATTTTAAAGTGAAACGAAAACAACACGCAGCACCGTACATTTGATTATGTCAATTAAGTAAAGCTGATTAATAATACTAATAAATATATGCCTGTGGATTGAAATTTATTAAAGTTAATGAATTTATTATTATAATTTCATACACATTAAATTTATTATGTGTTTTTAAATTGTTCATGTACAAGAAAATTTGCGATTTGCATGTGCAATTATTTAAAAAAAACAAAACTAGATCGTTTCAATTAGACGCGTCTTCTGTCTACGGTCGTAGCTTTACTACTCGCGTCTCGCTTTGCTATTCACATGTTCACCACGTGTTATCTTTGCATAGGCATTAATAAGTCGCAGACCGCGGATATGTATGCACCGTCCACCGTCAACGGCGACACCATGACCGGCGAATTAAGTTCGATGTCGGACGAGAAGAGCGACGTCAACTTCGACGCTAATGATTACGTGGTCAGTGCCATCAGTCAGTATGTTCTTAGTAACAAGTAATTCCGGAGGGTAGGTTTGAGTTCTAGCAACACTTTTTCTGTTCCGCTTGCCCTATTAGTTTCGCCACTCTTGCTCTTGCTCCTCGTTTCTTCCTTTTACCTGTCATTTAGTTTCTACGTTTTTTTCCACAGTTCCATTTTACTTTCTAACGCGAGATGTTGTGTTAGGTAATAGGATAATAAACGGAACGTGTCCTAACGATACTGTCCCCCTTGCTGCTAATTTTAACTTTATTTTTCAATCGTTTGCACTTAAAATAATTTGTATCGCCCCATTAAGCATGATGTTATTTCAATTATCAATTACTTAAAAGCTACTCGAGACTCTGTTTTCATGCTCAGTCGAATCTGTAGAAACTTTCTGGTCACAAAGCTAACTTGAAGTTAAGCAGTGAGCTACTCTTTTTTTAAATTGCAGTTTTTTTGCAGCTTTAGCACACCATAGCACATACTTTGATTTTTGTATAAAACCCTGATATTTTTTATAATATACCGTCACATATTTATATCGTGACGATCTCATATCACTCGATCGCAGAGTTCGGCTAAAGGTAACTATCCTCAGGTAAATTTAACGTATCTCTTAAAAAATAACGCTATGATGAGAACACTCTTAGTGTTAAATGCTCGCAACATCGTAATTCAGCAAGATATTTTTGATACCATAAATTCTCTACGAAATTTCTTCGAAAGACCACTCTAACATGGCTTTTCTAATCATTATTAAACACTTGCCTGCTTTCTCGCGGTAGCGTTAGACCTCGCCATACAGTGGAAGTAAGAGCAGTAACGAGAGAGTAACAAAATATGAAGTAACCGATGTTGAAATTCAGTCGCGAGGAGAAAAATTTTGATATGCTCGTTTCGATTCTTCGCATTAATCCGTTATTTTGTAGCAATAAAAGATTTATATATGACTCACCGAAACGGCGTGGAACTGAATATCAGCGCAGGACGTTGATCTGTGTAAATGAAAACAGGAATTATATGTATATAAAAAAAGTTTTGTTTTTTTTTATCATATAGTACAAAAATATCTATCGATATAAAAATTATTTTTCTAAAAATAATAAATCCAAAAATACTTGGCAATTTTTAAAACAATAATTTAGAGAGAGAGAGAGAAAGAGAGAGAGAGATTATATTCCGCAAAGGGAATTAAGTGAAAAATAATTGTTTTTAAATCTGATAAAAAATTATATTTCGTTTCTGTTCGCTTACCGTTCGGTTTTCATTATTTCGTTATATTTAGTTGAAAAGTTATTTTATTTTATTATTTTTTATTGCTTTATTATTTTATATTCTCTTTTAAAGATAGGATTAACGAATGTAGCACGCACCGAAATATCAAATTTATTACTATTGATCGGGCAAGAATATGCCATGCAATATGAGAATATATATAACGTTTATAGCTTATATATTTTTTTCTGATTCGCGCGGTAAACTCGCTTTTCTCGAGATAATGCCCGGTAAATTAATCGACGATCGAACAAATTTACTTACCAGTCGTTATGCCGCTATTTCTCCGTCGTCGTTTCATCGCCCGGGATAGCCGACACTGAGATGAAGCACTAATTACGGTCGCGGATGCTAATTAACGCGACACGACAACCGCGCCTGCCACTTTGTACGGCACACTTTTGGTGTTCATTGCACTCGCGATAACGAAAAACCAACGTAAAAGGGCGACGATCGACCGTCCTTCTGTCCGGTTGCGACTTTCGACGTTCATCGCGCGCGATATAACGACGGTCGCGTCACTCGCGTCGCTACGAAGTGAGCGACGACTCGCCGACGAGCGAGAGATTCGGGGCGGGCGTGGACAACTTCACGCCGCGGCCGCGCTGGCTCGCAAGTGTCGCGCAATACAAATCTCGAGTATTAGACGATTATTAATATAATCTGGCTACTAGACAGTTTAATCGAGCTGATTATTATAGCGATCGCAATCAAGTACTAATCGACCCGATGCGCGATTTAGAAGAGCGGATAAATAAAATAATGCGTGTCGATCATGATTTATAGTCTCCACGAATGTCGATAACTGAAGGACGCAATTGAGATAAAACGATCCGATTAATCGCGTTCGTACATGTAACGTTAACATAATACAAGATCAACAAGATGCTCCGTCGTTCTTTTCGACATTTCCGACGTTTATTTTACTCACGACGCGTTCGGGACGAGCAAAGTAGCGCGGAACGCAGCCGCCTCTTCGACGCCATTACGTGCACGTTGGGAAGGATGTGAAACGCGCGCGGACAACTTCACGCGGATCCGCGTCACCGTGAATCGAAATACTATTTAAAGAATCAAAAGTTATACTAAACGCCACATGCAAATATCTATATTCAATTACTGGCGCGAGGCGCGATGAGCTTCGAATGAGTAACATATAACGTCGAAATGACGCGTTTTTTTAACAAATAGACTGTATCCGCGAATAACGAGAACTCAACCGAAGAGAAACATTTCAGTAACGCGACGCGACATCGAACGATGCGATTAATCTCGCGCGAGCGTACATGTTAATACAATACGATGATCACCCATCGTTTCGGCATTTCCGTTTATTGCACTCGCGACGCATCCGGGGGGGTGAGTAAATATCGCGACACAGTAAATATCGCAATAAATCGATGCTTCGGAACGTTAACGTCTGTAAACGTGTGTACGCAACGTTAGGAAAGATTCGATTGATCCGAAGCGCGCGCCGGCAACTTCACGCCGCTTCGCGAACCGCCAACCATTAGGTATCTAAAAAGATTAATGAAAAAAATTAATATTAAATTATTCTAGATACAAAAATTAATGTAGGAATCGTTTCGATCGTATGCGCGATGCACAAGGAGTAAACAATATTTCGAAATGATGTTTTTTAATAAATAGATTATCTTACGTCACATAACTGTAGATGCGCGCGACGAAGGAAAGCGCAATATTGGAGAACGCGGTTAATCTCGATCGCGTGTCGATTTAACACGCCACGGCGATTATACGACGACGTTCGACGCTGCCGACACTCGCGCACGCAAGATACGCCTTTCCTTCGACCGAAGAAAACACGCGCGAGTAAAATTCTTAGCGCGACTGCAAACCGAATGTAAAGTCGCGCACTTCAAACGAAACTAATATGAGCGACGGACGGCGAGCTTCGTTATAAAATTTCTATGGATGTTAATTACAATTATTTGGACTTAACAGCGATCGAAACTGATTCTCGATTAAGTGCCGCTAATTATAGGCGATTACAGATTTTATGATTATGTTATTAATTTATTGCTAATGATGTAATAGTATATACTGTTGATAAATCGCTAATTATAGTCTTATTGCAGATTGATTATATTATTAATTAGATCAGTAAAAGTAATTATTAGACCGCGTGATACTTTAGATATTGTTGTTACCATTACCTTTGTAAAATTTATATGAAGATTTGAAATGAAAACGAGGCCGATTGTAAATGTTAACAAATGCAAATTGGATGTATATTTTAATTATCACGATTAAAGTGTTATCGCATTAATTACCGGTGTTTTGATATACTACCAGGATATCATAAACAGCTCTCACTCCGCTACTCGTACTTCCACTGGGAATAAAATCTTAAGTACAAGAAAACACTTGTTGAAACTTGTATTAATATATTAATTACAAAGGATAGCGTGAAACGCAAAGACTTAAAAGAATGAAAATAAATTACACGTAGAAAAAGTAATATTATTTTTTAAATCCACATTTAATATCTAATTATAGCAACAGTGTATAATAAAATAAATCTCTAATATATTAAAAACAATATTTAGGTGTATTGATTGCATTATTGTAAGAGGGATTTCGTGATTTATTGGAGCAAAGTTTTGAGACAAATAGATTTAGCTTCCAAAGTCCGTTTCATGCCTGTTCTTCGCAAAACACAATACCGGATATCGGACCACAAATCACAAATCAATTTGTCGTTTAATTTGTTGTATAACAGGACGAGGGGCGCAAAACCGCAGCTAGCACGTATTTAATAGATCAAACTATGCAGGATTTCGGGAAAGGCGGTTTAGAGATGCAGGTTCATCAGGGCACCCTCGGTCGTCGCAGCAATCACATGCAGACGTCCATGAACATGGACTCGCCACCGCAGCGGACCACCGCCAGTGGGACTCTCTCGGGCACATGTAAGTATCCATAATTAAATGCATATAAATACATAAACCGCGAATCACTTACGTTTTTCATATACTTTACAATTTTAAATATGCTCAGCTCGTTTCCGGACAGCACCATGTTCAAAATCGAGACATAAGACGTCTTTTAAACATCATGTCACAAGACGTCTTAAAGATGTCTTTAAAACGTCTTATGTCTCGATTTTGGACACGCGTGCTGTCTTACTACAATTTCAAATATACTCTAAAAATTACTCGCATTTTTTTTTTTTTTTAATTTCTCTGTGATAGGAAATAAAATATTGAGAAATATTGGAATCTTAAACGCGAAATTCGATGGAATCGCAGTGACATACGTGGAGTCCGCTGATGAAGTCCATTGTTTCTTCGGCTACATCTAACGTCTTACGTAACTTCCGACACCCTCTAACGTCCCGTCATCTAATGTTACAGTGTCAAAGTCGAGTTACATTGGCAATCCGAGCCCGGCGCCGCCCAACGACGTGAGCTTCTACAGCGTGGAGATGGACAACGGCGGCCGAGGGTACATCAGCTATGACAGCAATCCGAGTCCGGCGCCACCCGCGATCGATCCGACCGGCGGTCCCTATTATCCTTCGTCCATGGGTTCGACGGGCCACATAATGGGTGGGCACATAACGGGGGCCGGCACCGGTACCCTGACGCGCACCAGAACGTTGCCACGTCCCGTGCCCCCGCCTGATGTCACCGTGATGACCGCGGGCACCAAGTCGCCGATACCGCCGTCGGTGCCGCCGCCACCCGCTACGTTCGCCCGTGTTGGTGCCAACAACGGCGGGCCCCATCCGCATCCGCACTCGCATCCGGCACCGCCGCCGCCGTCCTGCCAGACCCACCCGCTGTCGACGTTCGCGGCGACGCCGACCTACTCCGACATCGACGGTCATCTTGTCTGAGGCTCGCCGATCTTCGGGCCCAGCTCGACGCGCGGCAAGTATCACGCCGTCGCCCAGAACGACGACGAGGACCGCCGACCGGCCACGGTCACGGAGAGGAGCACGCGTCTCTGAACGACGCGATGCGCCGTGATGATGGATCCTCTTCCGAATCGTCCACGTTGTTCGCATCATCACCGATCATCTCCCTGGGCGACGGCTCACAAACGACGATGTCGCAGCTGGGGGTCCCTGGCACTCATCATCATGCGCCTGAACAATCTCCTGAAGACTCTGTTTGGTGCGCGAGAACGAAAGTACGGCGAGGTGTGTAAATAGAGAGAGAGAGAAAGAGACACGAGGCAAAGAGATAGAAAGAACGTTGAGATGCGAGAGAGTGGTGCACCAGGTTCACGCTGTAAACAGCCTTTCCCTTCCACGCGGTTACTTCCTAGACGAGAGGAGACACGCGCGTGGGGCTCTCCTACGCGATTGAATTCTAATCTTAGGGGTACATTGTATGTATAATTGAACGCACGACGAAGAGCGATCTTGGAGAAGCAGAGAAAGAGGGAACGGTCGCGCCAGCACGCGCGAGCGTACCCCCGAAAAGCACGAGGATGGTTCTACCGTTCCTCCTCCGCTGTTCTGCCTTCCCCTCCCCCTCGTCTTTATCGTTTTCCCTTGCTCTATACTCTTCGTCTTTGTCCGCTCGCCTTAGCGTTATTTAGCGTAATTCGCTAAACAGCGACGTAATCACGATGCATCGAACGATCGAGCTCCAAATCGACGCACCGATCGTTGAGGAAAGTATATTTTTTCTGTAAATACACACGCATGATCCGAGAGGTAGACGAGAGAACAACCCTGCGATATAATTTCCGTTCTTCGGTTGCTTCGTGCACGTCGGCACGAGCACGCTCTCTTCGTCATAGCGATTATGTTTAGATATCACTATGCTGATATCAATAACTGTCGGGAAATCCGCGGAGGATCTTTGAAATATCAATACGGGAAGTGATCTTCCTCGCTCTGACCGTGACTGACGCCGAAACGCCAATTCCAAATTTTCAAGTGTGCAATCATAAATTTCACGATCAACAGTGACGTTATTGTCACTATAAATATATCATGGAATATATTCCCTTTTGGCACTAGAATAGCCAATATCATACTATGGTTTAAAACTCAAAAGAAAAAATAATATACGTTCAGATCACTTGGTCTTTTATTTCTTGTTATATATAACAAGAAGAAAAGGAGATTATATTTGTTATCATATTATCAAGAGATTTATCGTTTGTTATATCTTCAAGCATTAAAAAGATATAAATTATGTCTGTAACATGTATCAAGTAATATCTGTACAAAATTTATTTTATATGTTATTTTTCTAATCTCTATTTGAAAAATTAACTCACAAAAACAAGCTGGTTCTTGCAAGCTTTTTTTAATGCACAAATCTATCCGTCTTCCAATTTGACATTGGTTATCCTAGTTCCCAGATACCGATCTGATCGGTATTAGGTTTTTATGATTACCTACCTACAACTATCGCGCAAGATCAGTAATATTAATTTCTAAAATATTGATAACAATTAATGATCGCACAATACTGCCCCTTTAAAGCTCGCAAGAGTGGGCATATCCGTCATGACCGTCCATTGTTTACTTTCGCGTCGATAAGTCGGTTCATCCCGATGATTCGAGGCTGAGGGAGGCGAGACAATCGTTATTACAAAAGAGGTGTATACACGGAAAATCGTAAAGAGTCCGATAGCAGCGACGTTAAGTTCTCTTTCCCTTCCCACTCTCCATTCGTGTCGTTTACGATCCTCTACTTAAGTTAACGGCGTCTCCTTCTACACGATATTTACGGGTGCTAGCCGAGTTTAGCGCTAAATGTGGCGGTTTGATCTCTAATCTCGACAGAGAGTCTCACTTGATGAAACACTTAAAGTTGTAGAATATAGCCACCTTTAGCACTAAATGACAAGAATACTTAGTGAATCCATTATTTCGTATTTTACAAGAGCATTCAGAAATTTGCGATCTTTGCAAGAATGAATATGAGAGCCTGGAGTCAATTGCAATTTTAGAAAGGATTACGATCTTACTAATCTGCTGCTATATATCTGGAGATGTAGAATCGAATTCTCTTCGCATCAATGCGAAAGTAAATCTTGGCCACAAAACATTAACTACCCTTCATAATATGATAATCCGAAATTTTGATGAAATTGTTATATTTATTATATATTTAAGAATTTTTTAATACAGTGTTATACAGTTTCCGAAATATCTCCAAATTCAAGAGAAATATTCGTGTTCTACTTCTAGTGATTTGTACATAACATTTTGTAATACGGATATCTTTATTGTTACTAACAAATCTTTATTGTATTGTAAATTCAGAATTATATTATGTATTAATATGGCATATTAAGCTTTATTTGAGCTGCTCAATTGACAAATTGCATTTCTGCAAGCATGAAAACTTGCAGATTTTATTTTTTCGTAGCGACTCAAATTGTTTATCTTGCCATTCGTCTTCCACTTTTCAATTGACTTCAGCTTACTCTACGCATCGCAAGAGAGAGATTACGCGACAACTTGAGCTACATATTTGTTGAAAAACACACGGGAGGGCTTTACCATTCCCTTGTTTCTGAAACACGAAACGACCCCGTTCGAGCACGTTATTAGCATAGTCGCGCAATTTGCATATCATAATAAGTCACATTCGCGCTTTAATTAGGTACTTGCGTTCGAGTTACTTATGTCGCTTAAGTTACTTATATCGCGCTATTTACGCAACTGCGCTGCGATTGTCGTCCCTTTGAGTAATTCCAACGAAATGGAAATAGAATCTGACGCACTGTCGTACGTGAAAAACCGGAGTTTTCACTGCCGATCCTGAAGTCAATACTGTAGATAGTTCGTACTGACCGTTTAATATACTTTTACCTTCTACACACGATAAATATACACGTATACAATGTATGTTAAACGACCGTTCGCCCTGGCATTGCGATTTCACGATTGTCAGTCGTAAGCGATCGGTCGCTCATTTAAAAAAAAAAAAAACCTACGTATGTTTGCGTTTTACTGGTAATTCCGACTTTTTCGGTGATCCGAATTTTTCGTTCGCCACGGATACATCGAGTTGCCGAATGCATCTTCACTTTAGGGATGCATTTACGAAACAGAAGATGAATAACGACAATGCAGACTCACTCGACCGAGTCGGGTTGAGCCCGAGGTCGCAATTCGATCATCGCGGGCCTCGCTAATCGCGCCAGAATTTCACTGCAAGCGGATTCCGCCGCGCGAAATGAAGACCCGCGAGGTGTAACATAATCAGCGAGAGATTTCTCCCAGAGGAAGAAGACCCCAAAAGAACGGGAGGAGCCATACCAGTGAATGTCTCGGCGTAGTGATATCTTGAACAAAGACAATAGTACATAAGTTTAATTGCTGCGTAATGGTTTTTAGTTAAGGGTGAATATTCTCTGCCGACGGGGCGCGGCGATGCCGTTTCGAGAGGACCGCGCGAAAGAAGAGCGGCTGTTATGCGACTCGCGCGGACGGTCGATAGAAAAAAGAGGAAAACCTGCGCGGATACTCGTATTAGCTCGACTAAATGTTCATACATATACATATATTTTTGCATTTATTTCCAATTACTAATTATGATTAAAATCGTGTAAATAGATGCGATAACGTCTCAATGTTTCACGCGGTCGGAAGAGTGGAAAAAAATTACAAAAAAAAAAAAGAGAGAAATAACCGAGAAAAAAGTAATTCAAATGGATCATATGAGGGTCTCACTATTACCTAGGCTATATAAACGAAGTATTGCTAGAGGGTAATAACGCTGTATATCCGGAAAAAAAAAAGATAAGAGAAATTAATCCTGTTGATTGTGAACGAGACAACGTCTTTCCGTTCTTCGTCGAAAGCCTAAGTAGTCAGCGTATATATATTTTTGAAAATGACCACGACGACGACGATAACGATGATGACGATGCTCAGTGAACATAATGTCCCAAATCGGGACATATGACGTCTTAAAGACGTCATCATGTTGTCATTAAGACGTCTTTCGAGATGTTATTTTTTTCCGATTTGAGACATGCGTGTTGTCTGGGTGACGATGTTGACGACGACGACTATATACGATGACGATGAAACTCGATGCGTTTGGCCTATCGTAAGGGGGGATATATTGCAACAAAAGGGAGCCATGTAACGCACGCTGTGCCCTTCGTTTCGGCGGTAAAGGGCTGTGACAATGAGAGGTGCAAGGGTCCCGACGACGTCGCGTTTTCTCGTATCGACGCCTACCGGCCGCATGAGGTTGCTCCATCGGGGGGCACGATATGTAACGTAGGTGCATGATTCCCGCGCTGTAATTATAATGATAATTATAATGATCGTTGTAATTTCGCCGCTTATAAGATTGCCCGTTTCCGCGCGGGACCACGTCCCTTCATCTGTTTGTTCGCCGGCGGTAGGATTGCACCCCTTAAGCCCCGGGGGTCACGTAGGAGAGGGACCGATCCGCACGCGACGGGGGTGAGAGAGATCTTCCGGGATCCACGCTTCATCCCGCGATGGAATTGTAGGAGACAATTTATACTTTACCTGGCCGGCGGCCACGTGCGTTACATCGCTCGTCGAAAGAGATTGTTTGAAAGTTTTATGAATAACGTTTTTCCGTAGCGTAAACGCATATATATTGTTGTTTCTCATTACAGCGATATTATTTGTTAACACGATAGATATTACGAAGCTTAAGGCAAGAGGAGGGAGAAGAGAGGAGAAATAAAAAAAAGAGAGATAGAGAGAGAGAGAGAGAGAGAGAAAAGGGAGAGAGAGAGACGTGTATTGTTAAACCGCCGTTGTGTATGGAGCCGCACAGTTCGGCTTAGACTGATGATAAGAAATTCACGTATGCTCAATTAGAGATGAACATGTTCGCGCATAATTAAGAGTTCTATTTACATATACATGTTTTATATTTGTAATTAAAACAAAAAAAAAACAAATCATCTATACTTAATATTACCTGAAGATTATTATTAGATTTATGTAATCTCCAAAGTATTTGCTCATCAAAGTGCTAGGCATGTTAGACGGACCGCTATTCGTCCAAAATGGTACCTTGGAGATGGACATACCATCTAACACGTACGACATTTGATATTTTACATAATAAATAACGACAGCTCGTAATTCCGTTGATTACTCTAAGACATAGTCAATCCTAATTATACAATCATTAAGGATATGGAAAAAAAAAAAGAATCAATTAATCGTTTTACATGTATATAAACATATAATGTACATAGCACTTAGATAGACACAAAAAAGGGAGAAAGGAATAAATGAAAAAATACTTAAATAAATACGAATTATATCAAACTACGAAAAAGAGGGATGAAAAGGAGGAAGAACGAAAATCGAGAGCTTTTGTATACTAGGTGTATATTGGTAAAATATATTCACTTTGTATCGTTCTTTTTACCGCGAAAGAATTATCGATAAATAGGGATTAGCGGCAGCGTCATTGTTTCTAAAAAGAAAACGTGCGACAAAAAAATGGTTCAACGACGCGCGAATCCGGGAATCGACGAGACGGGATAAAAATTCGGAGAGGGCAAAGTGTGAAAAACGAGCATCAGGATGAATGAACAAAAAAGCGACGCGACGCCGCGAAATTATATCCGTTCCAAAATTGATATCGCCAGTGTTCCATCGCCTTCGCGTCACCGCCACGTTTTTTCACACATGACGGGGGGGATACTTTTACAAGGATCTTTCTTATATATTGCTCGGGCTATACTTCTACTTTTTCACATCACGCGTAGGGAGATAATTTTTACCCCCCTTTGCGCCGAGCGCGTCACGCCAGTAATACACGAAAGTACATACGTCGTACTGCTCCTCCCCGCGTTTTCAAGTTTGTACATAAACTATTATCGCGCGCCGCGACTGGTCTAAATGTTGCTTCCGTTTTATGTGCCAACCGATCGACGTTTGTTCTTCGACGTGTGTAACATATGTTACGGAAATATTAATGCGAGACGAAGAGGGGGGAAAAAAGAGAAAAAATAAACCCACAGACAGCACAGTGTCCAAAATTGGGAAATAAGACGTCTCATGTCCATTTCTACCAATACAGATTAATTTTAATCTCGGTTTAACTTACTTTTTATCCTTTTCCAGTTGTAAGAATTAGGGCCAGTTTTTTAATAGTCACTTAACTTTAATCTTAGCTTAACTCACTATTTGTCTCTTTCTATCCATTTAAAAAAAAAAATGAAGAGTGAGTTTAGCTAAACTTTTAGTTTAAACGCGACTATTGAAAAACTGGCCCTTAAAAAAAGATAAGAAGTATAAGTTAAACCGAGATTAAAGTTAATCCGCATTGGTAGAAATGTACATTAATGACGTCTTTAAGACGTCCTATGCCCCGATTTTGGGACTTTGTGCCGTCGGGGGAGAGACAAGGAATCAGCACCGGTCGACGGCCGTTCGACGGGAAATTTTTTCAGCGCGCGGCCGGCCGGTGCTGTTTTTCTCCGAGTACAACAGAGATATACGTCGGGAAAGAAAACGAAGAATTAATTGGGGGGATGAACAAAAAAGAGGGAGAAAAAAAGAAACAAAATAGAAAAGAAGCGAGAAGGAAAAGCTCTCTGATCGACGTAACGGTGTAACATATAATTGAAATACCCACGATTAAAACTGATTAATGTACATATACATAGTATTTTTACATTCTAATTCTAAATTACATTTCCAATTCTAAATGGTATACACAACACTACACTCACTGTGAGCTTCGCTCCGTCATCTGCGTATCGTATATACCTAATTATCTGCGACGACGACGGCTGTCCGTTCTGTCGTCGTCCACCACCCCCTCGTGTTGGGGGGGGGGAGTGAGATGTGTCCCGTACAAAAGTGCATTTACAATGATTAATTGCTCAGCAGCATCCTCTTCTCCGTTGACTCTCCTCCGCGTGCATCATCACATTCTCGCGCTCTCCGCACGATATTCAATAAACGCATATGCCTTGTGCCTTTTCGCCGCATCACGTTGCTTAAACCGTAATACGTAGGGCAGGATTAAGGGATAGGAAAGATATTACCTTGTGCGCGATGCATTTTACTATTGTTTTGCAAGATACATTCGCGCGATTTCCCAAACAAAACACGCATTTTCCTAAATCGGGACATGTGTGGCGTCTTAGACGTCATTAATGTGCCATTTCTACCAATGTAGATCAACTTTAATCTCGGCTTAATTTACTTAATTTCTATCTTTTTCTAACTTTTAGAACTAGAAAAGGATTAAAGGTAAGTTAAACCGAGATTAAAGTTAATCCGCATTGGTGGAAATGGACATAAGATGTCTTCAAGGCCCGATTTGGGACATTGTGTTCACTGGACATTGTCCATGAGCTATGCTCATTGCCGAAAATTGTGACGAGAGACGATCGATCTTTGAACGATCTTTCAAGACACGAAATAATTAAGGAGCAACATACGTAATTCATTTATCTCGTTTACAGCTCCACGCGATCACTGTAGCATCATTGTAGCATAATTTGCTAATTGCAAGATTTGCGTTGAAACGACTGCCAATATTTTAATATTCGATATTAGGGAAGGAGGCATAAATGCTGATTTTATATAAAATGTATACGCAGAGGCAGAGCGGAGCTCAACACGCTAGTCCTTAATTTAAAACCAAAGTAAAAGCAACATTGTGTAGCGTTTAAGAATCTCTATTACGTATACACACCTGTGTGTCTATACAGACATAATTATAATTAACGATTCCAATCATTGTAATTAGGTAAATGAAACTAACCGATAAGCAGATAGGTAAAAATAAGCCACTCATTATGTGTATATCATCTTGTTTTCCATTCATAATTTTTCACTACACAATTAACAAACATTTTACCTAGGAGAGCCTTTCGTCAGCTAGGATTATTCTGTATCTGTATTCTGTATATTGTTTTCTATTGCAACTATTAAAACTGATTGTCAACTTATAAATCGGTCTCTTAATTTCTTCGTCGATAGTTTCCTTCCCCTTTTCTGACGTAGAGAGAATTTTGCCTAATAAAATTAATTACCTACGTAAAGCAGATTGAACTTTTTCTCCTTTTATAGTTGAATTATATCGTTATATAAAAAGGATTATGAAAAAAATACATTTAAATATAAAAAATAAAATTTTAACAAAAAATCAGTTTAAAATTAATAAACAAATAAAAAATAAAAGGGGTGAATTTTTTACCATAAGCATTATTGAAAATTTACGCTTTATTATCGAAACAATTTGTGAAAAATAACATAAATATGTGATATATATCTAGATCTTATATAATTTTTTTAACAAAATAGAATTATTGCATATTTATGTTATTTTTCACAAATTATTTTGATAATAAAGCGATTTTCAATAATGCTTACGGTAAAAAATTCACTTCTTTTATTTTTTATTTTATATATATATATAATTTTTTTTATGTACTGAATTTACACTTTTAATGTAACTGTAATGTTTTTGCAAGTGAACGAATTTGACAAGGAAGAGAAGAAGGCTTGAGAGGCATTCGGCAAATCGGAGCACCTATGTGAGTAATTTATTATTTTTTATAGCCGTAAAATATCCAACCAATTTCTAAATGATTAAAAAAAATAACTTTGTTGACGAAAATTATAGAAATCTGCGAGATATTCTTTGATGTATTTTTTAGTGTACTTTGATGCAGAATTTCTTAAACTTTTTCTGACAAAAACTTCTTTTCTTCTTTACACGAACATAGATATTTAGCTCTATAAAGTAACAATAATAAATAAATTAACAAGATTTTCCAAGTTATTCATCTTAATCATCTAGTGGTGTCTAAAGAAGTGTTAATGGGAGAAAGAAGAGCCCTGTGATCATATGTCAATGTATATTTTTCCTTTTGTATAGCACAGAAGATAACAATTACTATTGTATTACATTACATTTGTTGTCATTCTGGACATAGAGGATGATAATGACGATGATCATGACAGTCTATAAAAGACAGATAATAATGATGATGATGTCGAACAATTATGATAAAAACGAAGTACTTAGATAGATTTTAATAGAAATATGTCTCTTAAACATTTAGTTGCGCTGCAGCTGTTCGAAATTTCGAATCCAAAAGTACATTATTAAATATTATCTACTAGACTGCTCAGTCTTCATGCATTTTAATTAATCGATTTGCATGTGTAATTGCCCACAAATGATTTTAATTCTTCGTAAAAAGTCTCGTTATCGTAATCGATATCATTTAATAACGATACTAAAATTTTAAATTTATTGAATAAAAAGATCGAATATGTTTATCGTCTAAAACATTCATAGCGATAAATTTAGATTTTATTGAGAAATCCGACGTCATAAAATCAATTTTATTGTTAATTCTCACTTCTGTTGTTAATTCGTTTAAATCGTAAGGTAAAAATTGTAAAAAAAACATCTTGTTATATCACAATTTTGCGGTCAATTATGAATGGATTCGAACAAGTTCGCACGTTGCAACGAGATTACATACGTAATTCGCGTTATCTATACAAAGGAAACAGATCTGTGATTATGACATGATTCCTTGACTGCGCTTTTGAAAAAAAAACGCTAGCGCATTTTTTTCTATTCTTTTATATATATATATTTATCTCTTAAACTATTAAAACGCTATAGTTTTACAGCCCGAAACGCTCTTTCGTCCGCGACAAACGCGTTTACAAAAACTCACTAGAATTCTGTACATTAATAAAATCGCCCGCTACTCGTGATCATCAATGTAAACTCAATCAATATTGACAGGTACCATGCTGATATATCTCAGTATACAGGAAATAGCTTAAAATAAATACGGTTCGTCTATGTTCTAACGCTCAGTGATCGCGGCAGAGTATATCAATTAAGAATACGATAAATTTCTTGCAAACTATTTGCAAATCTGTCCAAGTATCCCTCTCGCGCGTGATATCTCGCGACGAGTACGCAATTTACAAATTGTACACGAATTGCATATAAGTACAATCGTCGAAGAGAGCCTGATTTATTGAATTTTTCATCTTTATATCGTTTAACGCAATCCCATGCGAGATTTTCGAATGCTATTGGAAGATCTCGAATAGAACTTCGATACTATTACAGTGTTCTTTAGAAAATCGCAAAAGAGAGAGTTATCTAATACATATTTACATTGTGATGAGATTTAATGCTAACGCTAAGAACCGTTTGGCGTACAATAAAAAAGTACATAAAAAGTTATACACTATCAGTCAATAACTTGAGCAATATTTCTCCTACTAATCTTTCATATGTTAAAAATTCATTAAGAATTCTAATAGCGTTACTACACAGCAATCATTATACAGTAATTATTACATTAAGAAATATCAAGTTTTGTGTCAAGAATTTTATAAATTTTTGATAATATTATCGGTTGTTCCTTATTTTATCTTGCCCTCTTTTCTGACGAAAAACCGCTCATAAAATAAATTTAGCACAGTACTAACTTTGAATTCGATTTTTAAACAGTATAGCGTTCAAGCTATTGACTAACGGCGTATACGTAACACAGGTGAACATTTAATAAGCCTGTGAAAGCCTTGAATTACATCGGTGATAGGCTGTCCGGTAAACTCAGAGAAGACGGTAAAGAAATCGGCAACCGAATATATGTATAATGCCTAATAACGTAAAAAAAATCACAGTTTCATTTAAGTCTAGATTCGTATGTATATATATAAGCGGTATTAAATAATTATATTGTAGTATTTACAATCTCGAGGAAGGCCTCGACGCGGCCTATCGAGCCACACGAGACACGCTCTAATAATTAGTCAATTAATAATATAATGTATTCTCTCGGTCAGCCCCGTTTGAGAACAACGGTCTATCTACTACGAGAGAGATCTGGAGAAAGAGAGAGAGAGAGAGAGAATATAGTTAATAATATAACATTTATAAAATAACGTTTGTCTCGTGTTCGCACTCGTAAGTACGATTATTTTGATCCGGTACTTTGACATGGGTGAGGTTTTCCGCGCTTTGTCGTACTAAGGTAAAAGACAATTAACGATAAGGCGTATTTGAAATACGTTCTTCAACGTGATTTTGATAGCAATTGCACGCTAGCAACAATAGTAAATTTCAATACGAGCCAGTAGTTATTGCTTTTCTTATCTCGCTTAATATGGTTCCAACTTGAAACCCGTGAAAGTAGCTAGGCTACTTTATTATCATAGATATTTAATAAAATTCTTTAATTATTGAAAACTGAGGAAATGTTAAAAAGAAGATTCAACAGAAGCCTAGAGATATTTGAATAGAGAAAAAAATTATCGCTAAATTTGTTATCTGCGAGAATCAAAACGAATAATTTTTACCCGCAGCCTCTGTACAATCGACGAACTAATTACTGGCTCGTAATTACGACAGTTAATCACGATTCGATTTTACTCCAATTTTCGATTTTATTTTGCTCGTAGCCGCTGATAGCGGTTAATGTGTGTCTTTTACTTTATTACTCTATTAGCACAATTGCCGCTAACAAACACACCCGCAATCCCGTAAGATGCGAAGAGAAAGGGTCGCTTTGATTGAATATACACGCAAATATGCATATAATGGCGTTCGCGAGAACATCGCGCATGTATAAAAGTTTATCTCTCTCCTCTAATATCTCGTTATCACTTAAACTGTAAAGTCTTTTCTACGAGGACAGTCACCTGACGATACTCCTACTCACACAACACCACGAGATCTACAGTATTATGAGAAACTCAAATTTCAGATTTCAATTCAACATTTACAATAAGTATATGTCTTTTTTTTTAATATGTAAAACGCGTTTACATAGCTTCGTTGGGGTGTTTAGAAATTGATGTCTGGTTCTAGCAAACGCGGACAGACGGAGAAAGTTATTTTTAACATCGGTAAAGTTTGTAACATACGTGAAATGAATTGCATTGTCAGGAGGGTTCATCATTAATGTATGCAGTTATTAAATACACCATTAACGTACGCAGTTGGAAACAAATACAATTACTAGGGACTGCCAATAAATCGTGGACTAACGGCTTGCTAGCATTAGATATGAGTCAATTTTACAGAATATAGTATCCTGACAGTCTCAAAATGCGAGGCTGTCGGACCTCAAAATTGTCCGACGTTCGTCTAAATTCAGTACATATCCGCTTTCACATTTTTCAGTGTTAACAAAACGGCTGTCTCCTTTAAAAACTTTAACCCGCCCGCCTCTAACACGCGACTGGTATACTATGCCTTATACACGTATATGTACATCATCATGTATTCGATAAATTTAACAAGACATGAATACGATTTCGTATGACTCATTGTCTTCCATCAACGTCTCTATTTTTTACGGCTAATTTACGCTTTTACATACATATTGATGATCTATGTACACTGGATTACCTATTAAGTATACAAAGTATTTATCATCTTTTTTGGAGCTACGTTTGTTTATTTATATGAGTGTATATATATGCGCGTTGGTGTAAAATTAACACACTAAAAGGATCCGTTTTTTTTTTTAAATACAATATTTTACACAACATTTCCTGACGTTCAAGGTTCAAAATCATAAAATAGTCAGAGAGATGTAAAATACTGCCAAGCAACAGATAATTTTCGATAGTTCGCTCGAGAGTATTGATCAGACCCTTCTCGTGTTAATTACTAATTAAGCTATCCATTAGTCACACGGGCACGAAAAACGAAAACTTTGTGCGATGAATGATACGTGAGAACACAGTGGCCTTCGAAAGCAGATGTTCATTAAGAGTTTTACTAAACATTTCTTTGCCATTTTCTATATATATGTATAAATTTTTATATCTATAGCGTACAGATATATATCAAGAAATTGCCCTCTTAAAGGATAATAGTTTCGAGTAGACCCTAGTTATTAAAAGCCAATCTCGGTCCTAACTCTAAACAGCGTTTGCTATCGAGAGCCACTATCGGAGAGTAAAACTCTTGAATGTACACCCAATCTAACTCGGACAAATCTCTCTGAATTATTTTGACTTAGAGATAGTGAGTATGCACAACGCGCGATGAGATCTCCGTCTTTTTATTAATAATTTTTTTACTGATGATTTCTCTCCCTTATTTCGAGAAGCACATCTATTATTATTATTGTAGTCATTAGCGATATTCTCTACTATTAATTAATATACTACTATTGTTACTGTCGCTGCTGCTGCTGCTAAATGCTACTAAAATTACACATTTGTTAGCGTCCTGTTACTCTTTCTCCCTCTATTAATATCATATATTATCAGTTATTACCACTAGTATCGTCAATAATCAACGTAATCATTAGCGATATATTGTTAATCTTATTATTGTTATTGTTATTTAAAGTTCACTATTTATTGTTGCGGTTACTTTTGTTCTTGTTGTTGCTATTATTGCGAGCATGTTCCTCTCAGTGTGTTACAAGCTGCATGTCAATCCCCTTGGTCCTGGTCCCAGTTCCTGCTACTTGTCCGCTTGTGTTCGCAATGATGATCGAGAGGATGACTCAGTCCTTACATATAGCGAGGGTACATTCAATCAATTAACGTATTATTATCGGACTATCGTGACTAAACCTGAACATAAATTCTACAAACATACGTAACGTAAAACACTGGAAGACTTTACAATGCCAGGAGTATTATTCGTAATTTCAGAGATCACACCTCGTATCTCGTAATTAGGGATACGCCACCTAAGAATCTTAAAATCATAGTGCTATATACATTTTCTCTACGTTCGCAGATGGACATTGATTTTACATTAATAACGGTTGACAACATAATCTGAAAGACGAAAGCTATTTAAGACGTTGCAAGGATTAACGTGTCGTCAACGATACACGAGAAATTGTGTAATTTATCAAATCGTGATCATTGTTCATTCAGTTCACTCAATAAATGCAAATTTCTAGCATTTGTGATTTAAATAATAGATCTCAATTATCGTGCTAAATTAATGACAGTAAAAAACTACGAAGAGGAAATTAATATCTCTACGATCCACCTATTCATCGTACATTTTAGCGTAACACAGCGTTTTTACCTGAGATACGAATGAATCGTTATATGAAAAAAGAAGACATTAGAATGTACAAATGTATAACCATCTTTTTCTTTATATCAAGGGTTTTAAAGGATTGAGTAAAAAACACTGATCTTCTTCTTCTTCTGTTTCCATTTTCTCAGACATTTTCTTAAGTTCCAATGACAAAATTAATTGTGCCTTGAAAAAACAGTGACGCCTATTCTTTGGCAACGTGTAGAATAGTTTCTTCCAGATAGCTCTAAGCTTGTAGCTTGTATATGCGATTATGTGAGACAAGGCAGTGATTATAGCACGTGATAGAGTTTCTAGTTTCCCATTCTAAGTTGCACCCGACAATCTGGTTTATTTAACTGAATTCATTTAATGCTTTAGCAGTTTAGCACTATCCTCTTTTAAAGATTATAGTTCTATCCGTGATATATATATATATATATTATCATTTATACATATATATATATATATATATATATATATATATGTATAAATGCAGAACGATCATGCGAAACAGATTGAATCCAGTCAGATAAACTCGTGGTAAACTTGCAAAGCGCCATACATCGAAGTCTGCCTTAAAGAGATATTTTCTTGAGATTCTTGATGTTACTTTATGTACTATCTAGTACATATAATGGCGAAAGGTAGAGAAAAAAAATATCTAGAGATTGTGGAATATATATAAAGATATGTATATATATAAATTTATAAATATATAAAAATATGTATATACCAAAAAAATTTTTTTACAAAGCCAATAAGATTTGCGAGAAGTGGATTCAACTCGTTTTGCGTTATCGTTCCTCAAGTAGGAAACAGAAATCTAATTAAGAGTTGATATTACACGACATGTCGAGCCCTTAAATTTTTGCAGACGTTAACAATCTACGCGTCGCATCAACGCTCCGGTACTTGCCTAAAACGACTCGTGCTCGTCAATAATAATCAATGTCCGTACAGAATGAGCTAGGAACCTACAGCGGCTATCTTACATATCTGAGAAATATCTCTAGTTTACGCGGTTGCTCCGGTTACGACCACCGAATGCCGTTCCGTTGCGAATAGAATCCTGAATCCTTTCATCGGACGCCGCCGGTCCATGATGAGATCTAGTCGTAATGTACAACACGCGCCGCCGCCGTCCTCAAAGGACAGTCTATCGAAAGTCTATCAAATGTACAAAAGCGCCTCGCTTTTCTCGTTTCTCTCCCCCTGGCAATCTCAGAAATGGTCTCTCCTGCAAATACGGAATCTCTTGCACCGTGCAGATCCAGCATAGATTCCAAGCTTTTGCGACGTAGCGCCTCTGTTTTTCCCTTTTCTATTATGTATCGCAGTGTATGTACGCTTTTAATTCTCTCTCTCTTTCAGCGCTAAATCAACGCGGCTTTGTCTGAAATCAACATTCACACGATGCTCTGTATATTGAACACATATTGCGTATTGCGTTAAATGTGAGTATGTATGTGTGTGTGTGTACTGTGTACGTATATTTACATCTATCTATTATGCGTTTGTTGGAGAGTGCATCTTTAGCGGGTGCATTTCTACCCTAATTAACGAGAATATGACGATCATTCCGCTAAATCTACCTCGACTCCGCCGTCTTGTTACTGACCTCTTCGTCGGCGGCAGCTTGGGTGGTGCTCGCCGGAAGTGGTTGCTGCTGCGCTTGCATGGGAGGAGCGGTTCCGCTCGCCGCTGTGCTCGCCGCACCGTGCGACGGGACCGCCTGTTTACCGTACTTAACGGTATCCTGCGGTGGAGCGTTCTGCGATTGCAGTTCCGGTCTTCGGAGGTAAACGGCCGCCTCCTTTTTCGGCGGTACCACTGGCTTATTCGGTGGTACCGGGGGCGGCACGCCGCGCGAGATCGGCGGCTTTTTCGCGGGCAGGGCACCACCACCACCACCTGCTGCGGCAGCGGCGGCGGCGGCAGCGGGTGCTTGAACAGTGGGGCTGGCGGCAGGACTTGAAGACTGACCAACGTGAAAGCCGAGCTTCCCCGCAGCGGCGACGGCGGCTTGCGACGACGTGATAAGCTTAGCCGCGGCGGCGGCCGCGGTACTAACAGGCGCAGGTACAACCGGCTGTCGCTTGTCTACGGCCTGAGGAATGAACAACACAACCATGACCGATTTCAGAGAGAGAGAGAGCCGAGCTGAGCTGAGCCGCGGAGACGGTCGCTTTCGTACACGCTCCGCCGCCAGGCAAGAACGAGCACACCGTTAAAAACCGTTATTCTCTGCAAGGGGGTGGTGGAGGAAAAAGAACCATACCAAAGAACTAATCCAAAGCAGAGAATAGAGAGAGAGAAACAGAGACAGACTCAGTGGAAGGTAGGTACGATAGCTACGAAAAAATCCCGCAGAGGAGGAGAGAGAGAAACACCGTTATTTAAGCAGCAAACAATCACAACTCAGGCCGAGGCTCTCGAGATGCTGAAATTAAACTCTGCGTATATCATCAAATTGTGCTGTTAATAGATAATTGCGAAGATAGAGGAACACTTTCTCTGGCATACTCGCAAATCATCAGAGAATAAAACATTTGAGACGTGGTTGGAGTTACTCAATCAAAGAACATATTAGTAAAACTTTATGTGTATAACAGAGATCTTCAGAGAAAATATACGAGATACAGACTATGTTTTTGAGAAATAAATATTTCAATCTGCAGACTGTGTCGGGATGTTGCGATATAACAAGTTTGATTTGGCCGAGTATTCGTCTACTTGTTAAGATATGCTGCAAACCAAACTAAATAGTAGAGTACGTCAAAGTTCGTAAGACCGTAAGACCGTATAATTTAGTAGTAGCAATTACGCTATTGCGATTAGGAAGTCAAGCTGGGGCAGTTTGTAAATAAAGCTCAGAAATGAGTTGCATACAATATTTTTTTTTTTTTAATTGTAGGAATCGGTCGATGTACACATGTGAAATAATAATAATCTTATGTACACAAAATAAAAGTATCGTAATAAAATATAACTCTAGGTATCGATGATGTGCTAACTTATAAGATCGGTATACGGTGGAAGTGTGTGTAATATTGCGAGTGTATAACAACTGTTAACTTTTCAAATAAATCGTGAACGTGTATATATAAAGGTATATACATATATAATATAAAACAAACTTGCTCAAAATAAACTTGCGGATATTTATAGCGATCTTATTTGTAGAAATTTGTGAGGCAACGGTTCTTAAACTTTAGTGCACCATCTGATATGAGCGATAGAAGCAGCGAGAATGTATTCCGATCAATACGACAAAAGTCTTGTGCATCAAACATAAAATTATGTAGAAGCCAAGAACGGTGTTATTTGGAACAAGCGAGACTCACTTTTTTAATTTAATTCTTTAATTTATTTCATTTAATATGTAATATCTAATATTATTCTATATGAGCATTTCTGCGTTGTTATATGATTTAACAGTGCAGAAATATGACGCGTCTTTATTTTTTTAACCAAGTGTTATTTGCAAAGGAACGTAACAAATTGGTTACCAAAATGTATACGTATCTTTATAAAAAAAATTAATAAATAGATACATATATCTGTTTTAAATTAAAAAAAAAGATAAATACATATTAATTGTAATAATTATATAATTGCAATAAATACACGACTAAAGTACGATATATTTATGATCTATAAAAATATGAAAATAAGATACGTAAGACTAGAGAAAAGCTTATAAAATGCTCGTGTAAAATCAGTGATAACAAATGCATTATTCCTACTAAAATAAAGCTAGAAAGTGATGTAATATATATATTATTCGCTAATAACTTTTTTATACACGATTCTTCCACATATTTTAATTACGATACTAAAGATTATAAGATGGATCTTATGTTGAAAAAAAGAAATGATTGAAAATGCAACATAAATATTTCAACTATTTACATTTCAAAGATATAAATGTTTCAAAATTTCTTCAATCATTAATTAAGATTTCCATATCAATGGTACACTGTGCACAGGGAATTATGTTCATAAAATTTCAATTTTATGTATATCTTGAATTATAGAGCCTACTTACATTATTAAATTACAGTCTTTCTAATAAAATTATATATTATTTTAAAAGACAAGAATATTTTATCTATCTTTACAATTTACGATAGATAAACTAAATTTTGTTTTCTCTTCAGAATCTATTTTTAAATAATATCTCTATAACACACAAAATATATCAATATATTATTAAAGCTAATTCCTATTTTTCGCACAAAACCCAATACTGACTAAATTAGCTAATTTAGTACATTAGCTAATTAAAATTTTCCTATCGTTGATATAGTAATTCTAAAATAATAAATTGTTTATAAATTAACATCTTTCGTCTTCTCTCTTTCAAGAAAATACTAGCAAAGTGCGAGTACTTCTCAACGTCAGATATAAAAATATCTACCGTGTATAAATAGGCTCTATATAATCTTTAGATTAACGTCGAGTGTGTAGGGAAATGTGGATAGGTTACCTGCGTATCTGAAGGAGCTGTAGATTCTCCACCCACAGATGTTAAATTAGGCGTATATGCGACTCCGCGAAGTGCCTGTCCAGGTGTTACAGACCTAGCAATCCCAGTCGCTAAAGAAAAAAGAAATAATTATTATGTTTATCATTTAAAACAACTTCTATGCAATTTCAATTTAAAACTGACTAAATTTTCACATATATGTATATGTACTTTATATTCTGTGAAAGAACTCATTTAAGTATAAGGATAATACATATTTTGATATATGTATTTATATTATTTAAAATGTAATTTGTTAAATTTTATATGTATATATTGTACGTTATATATTGAGATATCTAAAAAATCTTACTTGGTCCACTGACAGGAACACTGGATACTGTCGCAGTAGGCTGAACAACTTTACTGCTAACCATAGGTGTCCCTGTACCCAAGACTGCCCCTTTCACTGTAAAAAATATGAAAAAATTACAAGAGATTCTTTTTGTAGTAACTAGTATCAAACGTATATCAAGGGTGAGCTTGGGTGTCTTATAAACAAGTCCCTTCATTATTCATACCATTTAACAAGATCTTCTTTGATATGCGTAATTTCTATTTTTATAAACTTTACAATAACATACTTGTTTGTGGAGCACTAGCCGGCCTGAGTGTCGGCATGGCGACCAAGTTCGCTGGTTTTGCGGGTGGCGGTGGTGGAGTTACACCAACTCCCCTGGCAGAACCACGAGCCTGTGACTCCTTCCACGTGTCCATTTCGACTCGTAACTTTTCCAATTCCGTTTCGAAATCCTTCGCTCTCTTTTCCTCTTTCGCGAGGGCTTGCCGATACTGCTGCCTCTCCATATCGAATTGCGCTAATTGTTTCTCCAATTCCGCTTCCATCTGCAGTGACTTTTTACTCTCTTCCTCGAGACCCTCGGCCATCGAGTCTATCCTCACCTTCTCTTCGCTGAGTATTTGAGCCAAATCCTCCGATCGTTTCCTCTCCTCAATGTACTTCATAATAATCTTTTTACGTTCCGCTAAGAGGAGCAGTACTATCTGCTTTTGTCGATTCTTTTCTTCCTCGAGATGATCAGTGGCCTTTTTTAATTCCATCTCTAATCTCTTCTTTTCTTGTTTCTCTAATTCTAATTCTTTCTTTAATCTTGTCCGCTCTTTCTCAAGACCGTAGGTGATATCGTCACCTTGAGCGGTATCGTGTTCGTGTTTCCGCTTCTCTTCCTCCAATTCTTTAATTACCTAAAGATGTTTATTCATAATGAGGCAATAACAATTATAAAATAGAATATTACATTGCAATATTTATGCTATATATCGCATTGTTACTAGTTACTACAATGTGTAACAACAAATCCTTTCTAAAAAAAGGTACGATAAAAATAAGATACATACCGATCTGTGCCTAATTTCAGCATCTCTAAGGACTTTAGTCATCCTACATTGCGCCTTTCTTTGCTGCGTCACTAGTGCTTCTAGACTAGCGACTTGTTGATCAATTTGATTTCCTTCAACACCAATAACACCACCTACTATCGCAATGTCGCGAGCTAATGCCGCGTGTGGATCTGCAGTACTGCTGAGATACCGGGAACTTAGAAGGTGTTTCATTTTTTCTGACTGAAAGGAAAAACGATGATTGTTATACAACAAGCCAAACGACCATTACGAGACATAAGTAATCTGGAAGTTAAAAGATGAGTAAAGAGCTTGAAGTATGACAACACGTTGTCATGCAAGAAATACTCTTAAAATTTGACTCAATTTTTTTTATAGATTCTTTATCTTTTATATCATACATATAAAATGATACGGTGAGATAGTTTTAAAACAAAAGAATATCAAATCTCACTATGTCTGCGTTCCCTATTGGGAGCTATTGGAAAAACAAAATATATAATACATGTAATGTGTATTATAGACTTTATTTTCCCAATAGCTCCCAATAGGAATAAACGAACGCATAGTTATGTATGCTTTACAGTTATTATCCAATAACTTTATACATGTTACTGTCCAAGCTGAGAAAAACTCGCTACAGTTACACAAGAAGACAACCATAAGATGCTTCTAAAATCGTTATATTTAGTTATATTTAATTACTTTTAATGCTGCTATCACTATGTCTCTCGCTTGGAGCTCGCCTTCCAGGTATCCCAGTAACTTCAGCAAATCAGTTTTGCTCAGCTCCATCTTTGGATTACGCTGCAAATATGCAACAAAGGAATTTGTTAAACATACCCAAAAATTTATTGCAGTTTATCAGATACTGCAAGGCCTCTCGCAGCTCAGAAACGTACCTTTAGAGTATTGGAGGAGCTCTTGTCCAGCGGTTCGATGTTGTTTGCCTGCTGTTGCTGCTGCGATTGCTGCTGGGACTGCGACTGCGACGGCTGAGCGCCAGAGGCGAGGGTCTGCGCCTTCGCGGCCGAGATGGTGGGCGCGCTGGTCAGGACGGTAGTGCCCGGCGACAGCGCCGACGTCGACGGCGGCCCGTTTGCCGTCGTCGTTGTCATCGTCGTCGTTGCCGACGTGATACCAGGCGAGGTAACGACGGCGCCCTGATTCTGCGATGCCATTGTCGCGCGCTCTCTTTCTCTCTCTTTCTCTCTCCCCCTGTCTCTCTTGTAGAGGGTAAGCTATCTACTTACCGTCGACGACGACGAGCGGGGGTGTCGTTGTCGTTGCCTCCCCGGCTCCGGCGCGGCTCGGAAAGTGCGATCTCGTGAAACACGCTCACTCGCACGAGCTCACGCCTGAGCGTGCCCCCAAGCTGCTCCCTACGTCGACTTCCTCACCCCTCGATCCGGGGATTCGCCTGCACGGTCGTCAAGGGACGCGCGAGCACCCTCGCCGGACACCCAGCGGCCCAGGACGCTCGCCACATCGCCGACGACGCCGACACGGGACCGACGGCCGCGTGCTCCTCTTCTTCCCCTCGTCGTCGTCGTCGTTGTTCTCCTCGACGTCCTCGTCCTACCTCCTCTTGTCCCGACGTCGTCGACGTCGTCGTCCGTTCTCTCGTCACCGGTACACCTGGGTCCGTTAACTCGTCGGATCGGCGCCTCGACGCGCCGACGAGAACGTATTTAACGTGGCGGCATCCGGCACGGCGGGCCGCTCTGCCTCCTCGCTACGCTACGCTTCGTCCCCTTGACAAATCAAGCGCACACAAAACGCAGCCAGCTCCACGGCAGTCAGTTACGGCACGGCCAAACGAAACTCGATGATCGTCCCCTCGTGAAAGGCGCCCCACTCCGATTACTCCGATACTCCGAAGTCTCCGAATACTCCGAAGTCCGATCTACCATCGATTCCGCGCCGGGTCGGACATCGATACGGTCGCGATATCGATGTTACGGTCGATAGTCGCGACATCTCTCTCACTCCATCTCACTCTAACCTCACGAATCTCATTCTCACGGACACGACCTCACGACGTTGATCGGTTGATGACCGTGGCGAGGGTGGGCCGTTGAGAGTTGAGACCGTCGCGACCGTCGCATGCATATGGTGCCGTGCGTGTTTGTTATCGCGTGTGTTACGCGGACGGTGCTGCGGGTGCTGGTCTCGGTATAGTCTCCCACCCCCTTATCCGTCGCGCGGTGCGAAGCACTGAGCACAGGATGGGCAACCAGGTGGTACGCGTCGGAAACGCGTCGCACAGGAAGGTGGAATCCGCGACCGCGACGGTCGCCGGTAACGCGAACCACGGCACGAACGTCGCCGCCACCGCCGTTCTTTCCAAGAGCGAGCCGGACCATCCCAGCTCTCACACGCAATTCTTCCCGATCGAGAGCCTGGCCAAGGTACGACGGTCCGCCCGGTCGTTCAAAACTCCTCTCGAATCCCGATGTCAGACCGTACGCTTGATACCTTGGAAAATTGTTTGGGGAAAAAACGTGGGACGATACAGCGGCGATTCTCCGTTGCCAAATATTTTCACAGCTGTTCGGGAGAACGGCAAAAACAGCCTATTGCAATCCGGATAACTCCTTAGGATTATTTTCCTTGCTTTAATTTACTTTTGTCTGTGCTGCGACGCGCAGAAGTTTCACACTCCTCTTGCAACTGCTTAAAATATTTTTATTATTAAATATTTCTCTGGATATTCTGAAATCCTGAATTATACTTCTTTTTTTCTGCCAATTGTATAAATTAATTCTTGAAGATTGTAATTAGGTGTAAGTATAGGGGTCTCGATTCAATGAGATAATTTATTTTTCTGTAAAGACACTTGATATAATACTAAAAACAAAGTGTGGCAAGTAATTCAGAGATTGTTTGTGGAAAAAATTGAGTCAGAGATATAGAATTGTAGAATTAGAGAACCGAGTGATTGCCCTTTCAGTTTCTTTTAATATCCCAAAACTTTCCACAGTCCCTATATTTCATTATGTCATTTTTTCTGCATATAGGTTAGTAGCTATATATTATCTTATACGTGACTAGCTGTTATCAAATGCTAGCATTACCTGGCTAGTTTTATTTATATAATGAAAACATGTATGTGCAACCTACCTTTGCGAACAGAAGTATATTATGTTGCTTACGTATTCTTTCTTTGATATATGTTTAAGCAAACATAAACGTAGAAGCAATTTATGCCTCTTGGAATAAATTCTAATAAATTTTAGTGATATTCCTAATACTGACACGCAAATATATATTTTGCAGACACTGTCACATCTCGCCTACCAAGAGGAACACGTTAACGGTATTACCAAGTCTGTATTCGAAAAGTACTTATTTCCCACTCATCCTGAGCTGAGCGAGAAACTCTTCACTTTTTTACACCACAATGCCAATGGTACTACTGCGTACATAAGTACAACGGCTTTCAAGCAGCAAGCTGAGAAGTTTTTGTCAGTAATGAACGACCAAGCTATACTGGAGAATTATATAAAGATGTATTCCAACATAAATAATGACGGCAACATTACACCCGAAATGCTGCGAGCGTTATTGATGTGTTGTTACCAACTAGCGATGGAAAACAACAGCACCAGTTTGTGCCTTCACTCGCAACAGATAATAAACGCAGTTGTTGTTTCATGCGTTAGTAGATTTATTTATGCGATACGGTATAAATATGTAATTAGAATTTAATTATTGTAGAATGTAACCATTCATTCATTGTTGAGTATGCAAGCGTGGTATCTAAATTGGTGTTTTGAATGAATAATTCATGTGCAAATATGCGATGTGCAATTATTCTTGTAATATTTTTGCAGTTTCATGGCAAGACTAGCTTGTCTACGAGTTACGTGAGCAATTGGATTGGGCAACATTGCCCGCGCCTAGTATACGGCCTACAGCGATACGCAGTACACGTATTAACAACTGCCTATCGCAGTGGTAAAGCGCTTCTGTCGAAAGAGCAACCGACACCCCCCGTGGAGATGGTTACTCCTGTAGTGGAAAAGTCGGATCAAGAGTTTTCTCAATCAAACTTGTTACCAATAAGCTATGTCTGGTTGTTATCGTGTACACTACCGCAGTGTTACCTCCAGGTATGTTGTCACAGAGTAAGCAATATGAATAATCGATACTATTATGCCCTGCCTGTAAAGTATTTTGCATAAAGAGATTAATTATTAATACCGATAAGCCTAGTATTGTACACATAACTAGATGTACGTATCTATGTGCGTGGCGTGTATGTGTAGACCAACGATTCATCGAAGGACATAACTCACGCTTTGATAGCCAGAAGAACAGGCAATATTTGTCCAAGGCATTGGACGTTACTGTACAATAGCGGGGAGCACGGGACCGGGGCTAATCGCTTCCTTCACCATGTATTGGGTTACAAAGGTCCCACACTGCTATTTATAAGAGCTGCTAGTATAGAGAGAGACGAGGAATGTCCGACGTATTGCGTATGCTCGGCCGTCGAGTGGCGAGAGAGTCATCTCTATTGGGGCGATGAAGACTCGATGGGCATTCAACTAATTCCGTCCTATAAAGTCATGGAGAAAGGTCCGAAGATACTATATCTGAACACGAATATCAGGGGCTACCCGCACGGCTTGCGGCTTGGTAGCGATCCGCGTTCGCCGCTTATCAGTATCGACGAGTCATTTCATTCCGTGTCTATCGCCGGGGCGCCTTATCGCATCGCCAGCCTGGAAGTCTGGGGTTGCGGCGATACGAAGCTGAGGTAATGTCTTGCGAACTGTGAAATGAAACCGCATATCGATGCAGTGTGATAACGAGAGGATGCTATTGCGTTTTTGCAGAGAAAAGCAATTGGAGATCAAGAAGTGGCAGGTGAAAGAAGCGGAGAAGCAGAGGGTCGTCAAGTTAAGCGCGAGCGAGTGGCTGGATCATCCCGATCGTTATTTACTAGAACTGGCTGGTAGAGCGTCTTACAACAAATCTAACAATTAGAGCCGCGAGAGGATAACGCGCGTACTCAAACAGCTGCTCATATTACTATTTTACCTTGTACATATGTATATAGAGTCAAAGATATCACCGGATTTTCTGTACTTACGTGGTGTACGAAGAACGTACGCATGAAATGTGATTGTGACTTACGTGAAATACAGGGACTTATGCTTGACGTACTTAAGCACAAGTGCCAGTTTGTAATCGTCTATTTATTTTTCTTTTTTTCAGTATTTCCTCATAAAACGATGTTAATTCTATTTTATAAGTACTACTTTTGTTTAGTAGATTTATCTATGAAAAAACTATTTCTTTTAGTATTATTTCAAAATTTTTAAAATTTGCAATTTTGTTTTAAAAATCGTGTTTTTATCTGATTTTCACAAACTTAACTTCGTAAATTTTACTTTAATAATCAACATGCGAAATCGTCTTATGATATATACAAAGAAAAGAACATGCATATATAAAGTTGAAAATAAATATATTTTTGTACAAAAACTCGTACATACTTATATCTCGATATGTCGCGTATTTGTACATTATCGCAAGGTTTTCGTTAATTGTAACACTTGGTGTGATCGTGATGCTATTTTCAAAATAGTAACAAAATGTGATTGGTTTATCAGTCTATTTTTCAATTGTTAAACTGTTCAATTAGTCTAATTAGAGTTCTTTATTATGATTGTCAATTCTCAATTCACGAATAAGACTTTTCCAGCTGAAGTCTTCCTCGCCGTCGTGCAGATTTATCACATTCTTTTCATCGATGACGTCAAACAGATTTTTGAACGGCGTGTATCTTAGCAGTGTGACTTTATCAGTGATTATAATCAGCTTGTGCCTCGCGCGAGTGATGGCTACCGTTAAACGTCGCTGATCGTCCAATATCTCGAATTCCTTCTTCGTGTCGTGCTTGACACTCTTCGTACACGAGTATAATATAACGTCCTTGTCACGTCCCTGGTATTGGTCCACGGTATTCACTTCCACCTCCTTATCTATAATCTTTTTTAATAAATTTATATGAGCGTTATAAGGTGCGATAATTCCTATATTTCTAGCATGTACACCCGCTTCAGTGAGCACCTGGACGAGACGCAAAGTAATAGCAACCTCCCAGATATTGGAGTACTCTTGATCCGACACAACGTCTCTGTTCCCGGATTCCGCGTTCAAGTTGTAAGTGCTACCGGTATTGAGTACCATCACCGAATCGTCCAAGTTCCTGGAAAGCGTGCTTCTTATCCACCTCTCGCAGGACGAGAGAACTTGCTCCATGTTCGTGCCGGTCAGTGTCGCGTTCTCCACCTGCTTGTTGCCCGACACCAGCTTGCCGCGATATGTCGCATCGTTGGCCAACCTCATGATCCTCCCGTTCATTCTGTACTGCTGCCACAGATTGACGGTGTGGTCGTCGCTGTCCAGTCTGACGAAGAGGGATTCATTCGCGCCGAGTTTCGCAGCGATTTTGCTTTTGATGACGGGCGGCAGCTGATCCGGATCCCCGACAAGGACGAACTTGCGCGCGCTGTACAACGGTCGCAGCACCGTGGGCTGCAGGATTTGCGCGCTCTCGTCGACCACGCATACGTCGAAGCTGCGTCTCCTGAGGAGCGCGTGATACGCGCCGTAGCAGGTCACGCCGACGATCCGTTTGCTGTTGTAAAGGGTCTCCAGGTCCTCCGGCGAGTCGCAACTCGCGATCGCGTATTCCTCGCTCTTGCATGTCAACAGGGGATGGATCTGCTTAGTCGAGCCCAGACGCAGGAAGTCGATGTTCCGTTCCAGCAGCTTGAGGAGAACATTGTCCACCGCGCTGTGCGTATGCGCGGTGATCAGCACGTTGGAACCCAGCTCCTGTAGCAACTCTATCAGAGCCACCAGCGTCTGCGTTTTTCCTGTGCCCGGCATGCCTTTTATCAAAATGTATTCGTGAGCGGCCACGGCCTTCAGTACGGCTCTCTGTTGACTCTCATTCAGATCGCTTATTATCTTAGCGCTAGCCGACACCACCGAACGTGGCAATTTTTCCATAAACGTAGCCGGTCTTCTATCGATGACGATGCGTCGAAGCTTAACGTACGTCTCGTCGTTGCTCAACAGTCCAGCCACGTTCGCGTAATTGAATGTAGACAGACCCGTGGAGGGATACTTGTCGATGTGGAACGTAGAATGTGCATGCAATCGCGTAATATCTTTGTCCAATAGGACTGCGACGATATCATGCGAAACGTGCATTATATGTCCGGCGGCTATATTAACTCGTGCATCCGTGCTAACAATAACATAATCGTTCTCGGCAAACGCACCGCCGGGTACGCCGTTCTCGATAGTCTCCCCCTTAATGTTGACGCGTGCAAACTTATGCTGATACCTGTCATCTCGCTCCACCACCTTGTCGATGGTCTTCAAGTTGCAGATACACGTCCCTCTCGTCTCCCTCTTCTCAGGACTTGTCGTCCATATGCTGCTTAAACTGCTATTACTGTTCTCGCTGCTTTCTTCTAACTGCAATAATGCGATCCACTTCATAACGTAATTCAAATGACTACTCTCAAAGTCGTTCCGCAGCTCTTCAATTAACGCTGTTAATGGATGCGACGGTGACAAATTCACGCTCGGGTCCTTCGCCAGATACGCACAGCACAGAGCCTGATAAGGACACCTGCCGCACGCACTGTGATGGTTTATCGGCTCGGGCAATTCCATCGCCTTTAGATCCAACTCCGAGTTCATGTTCTGTAGGTCTTCTGTAGGTTTTTTAGCGAAATAATGCGCCAAGGTATTGCGCAGCAATATCAAGTCCCTCTTTTCATGATGTCCGCTTTTGATTTCCTGCATCTCATTTTCCTTTAGATATAACAAAAGTCCGGTATCGATATCCTGATCCCTGAAGCCCATCATCATGAGATAGAGAATAACCTGGCCCTTGTGCTCGAGGGAGTAGGAGGCTCTCCCGGTTTTCACCTCCAGAGGCATGATTTTCCTCTTCGAATTGATGTTCACCTCCGCCGTCACATCTACCCTTCCCTTTATGCCTAATTTCGGTATGTAAACGGTTTCTTCAATGTCCTGTATTCTATTAATGCTCCCTTGAAAGTTGTCCTTTAGCTTGCTTATATGCTGCTGCTTGTTACCCCTAATGTAATGCTGAATGAACTCGAAAATTCTCGGAGCATATTCCATCATGCGTTTCCGACAATCCACGAGCGACAATTCTGACGCGTATAGATAATTTAACGTATCCTTCGATCGCAAAATATCGTCCAACAGTTTGATCACGTCAGACAGCGCGCAGATGTTTTCTCGTAATGCCTTTTGCAGCCATTGATGAACCAAAGATCCCACGGTCATCACGGAATAATCGCCGTCCAAATTTGGCAGTGACTCTATCTTCCTGAACTTCTCGGTCAACACCGCTCGCCTGTTGCAAAATAAACCACTCGTTATTGTCGTGCCCGATATCAGCAGATCAGGCTGCGTCACGAGGAGACCATTATTGTTATCCACAACCCATTGCCGCGAATCCTTCTTCGCCTGTATTGTGACAATATCGTTTATCTTCATTTGAGCATCTTTCCAAAATCCTGAACATGCAACAGTGTCGATACTTTCAGACTCCAAGTGCTGCACCGTTAAAACAGTAACTCTCGATTCGTGCCTCACATCAGTTATCTTACACCTCTGCAGGGTGGTGAAATCAATCTGCGCGTGCCACTCCTGATCGAAGAAACCATCGAGCTCGTCTCCATTCATCATCACAGAAAAGTATTCGGAAGATTCCACTTCCTTTAGATCATGTAACTTAGCTTTATCATTCCTAGATGTTTTTTCCACAGCGGACAGAGACGACTTCAAAGCAGCGGTATTTAACTCTTGCGTTTCTTTAAGAACATGACCGTTACTATCAGAAACATCTGAAACATTTATATTTTTAATACTGGCAGAGTTTTGTAAACCATTTACACTTTTCTCACCTTTCACCGTAGCATTTCCCATAGAAAAGTCTTCGGAAGATTCCACTTTCTTTAAATCATGTAACTTAGCTTTATCATTCCTAGATGTTTTTTCCACAGCGGACAGAGACGGCTTCAAAGCAGCGGTATTTAACTCTTGCGTTTCTTTAAGAACATGACCGTTACTGTCAGCAACATCTGAAACATTTATATTTTTAATACTGGCAGAGTTTTGTAAACCATTTACACTTTGCTCACCTTTCACCGCAGCATCTCCCTCCTTCTTATTAACTTTCTGGAATGCCGCATCCTTGCATGTTCCTTTATTTTCCTTAAAATTACTACATGGATCCTCTAAACCTTTCAATACAGATAATAATACTGGATTCTCATGAGATTGAACATTTCCTGTATTTGCAACACAGTGTTCCTTCAATGGCCCTTCATTTACATTATATTTCTTCTTAACGCTCACGTAGGATTCTTCGTCAGACGCATTATCTCTTTCTTTCCTCTTTCTTTCAATCGGGCCTTGAGATGAAGAGTTTACATCTGATATCTTATCTGATATCTTATCGTTGTCCACTGCAGCTTTTGGAATTTTTGCAAAGAACGACGATATCTTCGTCTGAGACTTATTGATATCTTTAGCGACAGAAATCTGTAAACGAACAGAAAAGCAAACAGTTTATCACACAAATTAATTTTTTAGCCTACTTTCCATATAAATACAAATTGCTAAAATGTATCGTTATTTTCTATCATAACTGTGCTAAAGTTTTCTTTTCCTGAATCTATCTTAAAATTCAGAAGTGGCACAATCGTGTTGAAGTTCAATATTAATATTTAATAGTATAAGAAAAATATAATAGGAATATAGAAGGACAGAAAGAGATAATAATGAATATCAAAACAACATACAGATACACAATCACAAAGAAATAATACACATTTCCCTTACCTTCCTTTGCGACAACTGACGTTTCTTCATGGTTGCGTATAATGTACTCAAAGTGACTTTACATATATCTTTATACACATCAATCTAAAGTGCCATCAACATGTAACTCTACACCTGCTTCAAGCATAATCGATCTTAAATACCACGAAAGCTTATGACGCAGAATTATCGTTCCCGCGCAAAGGTGCCACATGGACGACGCCATTTTAACAGCGCGTTTCGTAAACAAAAAACACGTGTCTACTTGATCAGCTGTGAATTGAACTTATGAACGTAACGCGAGTTTTCGACGCTAGATGGTGCGCGAGTGATCTTACAAATGTCAATCAAAATATTGCACTTATAGGAATTATTATTGTTTCAAATAAAGATACGTAAGAATATAGATTTAATAAAACTTGAATATAATACGTCAGTGATAATTGGCAAGATCAATATGCAGTTTTCAAGATTTACCTTTTTCTGTTTTAATAAGAAAAATTCGAAAGTAAATTAATCTATTACCTACAGTTATCATATTTTGTAGTAATTTGTCGATTAATTGATCGGCGCGACTAATCGTTAGTTGATCGAATCGGTATAGCTATGCGTTTCTCGAAACTGTTTTTTGGAGCGACTTAATACTTAATTGTTTAAAAAAATTGAAATAATATATAAGAAATTCGAGATGATGGTGATGGGAATTATAAAATTATTATTTTGTATTTCCGGACAGTCAATCATTTCGTAATCAGGCGCCAATTTGACGATCGCTTCGTGTCGCGCGGCGTCACAGTGAAGTTGGCGCGCGTTACTCTCGATTCTCGAATCACTCGTCCGCGCTGGGTGTCTGGGAACGGAACACGGAAGCGGAACGTCGCGTCGCGGTCCGCGGATGCAGGATGCAGGATGCAGGACGGATCTATTTGCGACACGTTTAATCGGTAAGCCGTTTACCGTAAGCGCAATTGTTATAAGCCTTACACTCAATCGCGTCTTTGTATTTGAGACTTGCGCGACGTAGATTCGATGCTCGGGTACATTGCATCGTCGCGTCGCGGTGGTAGTTGACCGCGCAATTCACGCGAATTCTTCTTCGCGATTTCCAGATACCTCCGTCGCGAAATGTCACGAGTGTCGGGCGGATCGTAGTCTCGCGAGATTGTACGCATTTCCTGCATCGATTCTCTGTCCGAACGTAATAAAGTTAGTCGTGCGCGAAAATGATTGACGTCGTCGGGAGCGCCGCCCGTGCCGCACAATTAATTATAATCATACAATCTTATAATAGTGAATTTTGTTCTAGCGATCAGTGTTGGGTGAGCGCCAACGGATGGCCGCGGAGGGACGAGGGAGGAGGAGGAGAAGGCCCAAAAAGGCTTCGGCGAAGCAACCACGAGGGGCACGAGGTGAGCAATTAATAATTGTTATTTAATTTATTATTTACTTGTAGACTTAAACGGGTTTTTCCGCGTGAACCACGGGATTGCTATATTTACCTTTCACGCATCGATTACACCCGTTACTGCAGTAATATTTTATTATACGTATATAACATTATTATTTTACTATACTGTATTTATTATCGTTGCAAATTTGAATTTTTATATATTAATAAGTGCTAAGAAAAAAATACTGTTTATTATTTCCGTTTTTTCTCATATTAAGTATATTCACATTTATGTCTTATTTATATTTCGTACAATTATATAAATTTATTATACTTTTAGATTAAGATATAGGATGTAATTGAATGCACTTACCGGTATGATGCGCAGTAATAGAGTTGTACAACACATTGATCTGTGTCATTAATGTGTAAAAAGTTAATATAAGTTAATGTTTAAAATAATATTTCAAATTTTAATATTAAAAAAAAATAATTATTATCTACATTTAACTTTTTCTTAATCACTTTCACTCTTTTCATAAATTCTTAATCTTTTATAGTTTTCTAGCCTCTTAATTAAATATTTAATAAAAAAATTATGTAGCTCTCTAGTCTACACGAAATCTTTTTATATAAAAACTGTAAAAAATTTGATAAATTGAATTTCTAATTTTTGAGTATTTATAATTTAAATAATTATAACTTTTTAACACGTAAAATATTACGTGCATATTAAATTTTATAAATATTTTATTAAAATATTTTAAGGCTCTTAAATGTAAAAAAATATATATATTATTTGCTATAGCATATAAAATATATTGTTTTGCTCAGGCAAAGTTGTAATGCTTATAGCATAGTTATTGCTTGTAACTCTTCGTCGATTGCAATACATATACAGAGTAAAGTACCTGAAAACTATATTTCTTGACGAGTAAATTTGACAGATTAAATTATTTAAATTTTTTGTTATTATAAAAATAATTTAATAAGTAAAAAATAGAAGTAAATAAACAAGTTTTAAAAATAAACATGCATAATCTCTTTTTTAATCTACATAAGTATCTAACAAAATTATTTGTTTTTTTTTCCAGATTAACACATCGTGTACCAAGCGGTAACTGCCAAGGATCAACACTTTTTATTAGCTGGCGAATCTCCAAACCGTAAGTTGCTAAGCTTTGTGTAACGATTATGCATGAATTCGGAAAAACCTTATCAACAGGAACGCGAGATAATCAGCGGGCCAATTTACTTACGGTCAATTTTCGTACGGTATAATTTAGCATAACGTAATTTCCCCTACGGTTCGTATGAAAATCAATCATAACTCAATTGAGGTAATTAGGACAATCTTTTTTTTGGGTATAAAACTATATAAACGAGAAATTTATCCAATCTTTGGAAAACATTGAAATTTATTTTGATTCATGAAAAATGTAGAATAAAGTTGTTAAATATTTTAAAGAAATATTTTATCTAGTTTAAAAAATAAATATGTGCAGTTGTTTGAACAAAAGTTCATTTTTTGTCGAAGTGTCTAAAAATCAATCAATTTCTCATTGGCCGTTCCTTAATTTATAAATAATGAAAACGAAATATAGGAAAGAGGAGAGAGCTTGTACGAAGATTTATCGTGTTCAATTCGGATGAATGTATTACCTTGGGCTCGTTATCGTTGAAAATGAACATGAGATATTTAACGAGATGCGGCAATCTTCTTCATTCAAAAGCCAATTTCTTGTTTAATTTTTTTATCATAATTTCGCAAATGGATAGAAGTTACAACACGAATAATGCTGACTTAATTACGCGATTTTTATCACTTTCATTTTACTCTTATTAATGACACTTTGTTACAAGACGAATTTATTCCTTCTCGCGCGTGTTTACGATGAGAAGTGCGAGGTAACTTTACGTTGTAAAGTACTTAACGCAAACATCCTGTTTATTAGCAAGAAGTTGAAGCATCGCAATTCTTCACGCGACATGCAAAGCGCACTGCGGATTTATTTCCTTGGCGCTGTACTCTTTTCCTTCACTGTGTATAATGGCAAGTTTATTGAGACGTTATAATTGGCAGTTAGATCATTAACATAATGAGTTTAATATCTACTTAGTTTTGCACTAACTCGTCTATTAAACTCGTCTATCTTTTCTATTATACACACATTAATTTTTCTAACAAATTAGTTTAAATTATACCTTATACTTACATAATTTACTCTTTTATGTCCTCAATTCTTTACAAGGAAACGAAAATTGAATTAACTATAGGTAACGCGATTTACTTTAATATACAGAAAGAAAAAAAAAATTATAAGAAAAAGATTTAAGAAATTATGCTAGATAATAATAAAATAATTAAAACCAATAAGAACCGTGAATGAATATAAATTAGATAATAAATTCCAGAGATGTTTTAGTATCTTTCTTTTTTTGATCCAAAATTAAAAGTACAATCAGACTTCCTGATACTAGCACATTGCATTTGCAATGGCACGCGATTCTATATCAATTCATTACTTTTTTGATACTTATCGACCAGCCTCTCGGCAATACAAGCTCGCAAACGTTCTCTGTTCTCGAAAAATCACGAGAAGGGAGTACGTTCTCTTTCCATAATGATACATTGCATTGACTTGTACTTGCCCGCCTATTTGTCGTAACCATGTATTTTTCACGAAAGAATTCAAATTAAAGTACAGTTACAGCGTTTTTCTCGTCAGTTTTTCCCTTTTTCGTTATTCGAAACTACTAATAAATCTAAAAACCGATTTCGGTAATCGCAGAAACATATATGAGCGTTTATCATTATATATTATATGTATATTATTTCGAATAATTATACCTACAACATATAGCAATTATATAGAAAGCGAGAATGTAGTAAATTCATTTAAATGCGAAAACTCATTTTTGAATGCTTATATATTATGGACTTATCTTAATATGACCTTTAACTATTTTTCAAGTGTAAAAAATTTAACGAAAAATTCATGCAGTGATATTTTTATTTATCAATTTAATAATAACAAAAATAAAACGCAAATTAAGCAAATAAAACAAATAATAAAACAAATCAAATAATATTCTATATAATTAATACATTTTTCTTTTCACAAATTTATATAATTTTTTACGATTATCCATTAAGAATTATCGTCATGTGCTACTGCGAACCGACTCGCTTTCAATTTTGGATCTGTAATTTACAGACAAAATAAACAACTTTTTAAATTTTATCCAAGTTATCTTGTAAAATATGCATGGTATAAAAATCTGTTTTTATTACTTTGTTCTATAAATTGTACAACATTTGTTACACTTTTTCTCTGTAATAAATAAATTAATGGCTGCGTTCAGCAGAAAAAGCAGCCTAGTAAGCACTTAGTGAGTCTTTATTACGATTGGTTTCTACATTTAGATTCAACGAGGAGCTAAAAGCAAGAACCAATCATATTAAAGAATTATTATAAAGCTCTTACTAAGCTGCTTTTTCTGCTGAATGCAGCCATTATATATACGAATATGTCGATTAATATTGACTTACTTCATAAAAAGAAAAAGTAAGTTGATTGTCTTTATCAATTTAGGTGCAGAATTGATTTTAACTTTTCCTGTGTTTCATGAAATAACTTTCTCTTGTTGCGTTCATATGTTTTGATCGTTATTTGACGCATTTCTGTCCATTCGTACAAATCTTCAAATATAGGACATGCATAATTTGGCGAAGAAAATTGAATGGCAAAATTTAATGCGGTTTTAAGTATAGGTTTCCATCGATTTTTGATGCACAAACGTAGCCAATGGAACCTGCGAGATATAACGTGTGCATTATTTTACGCAATTATGAACCATCAGTCTAAACGTAGATATTCATATTTACCGTATTTCATCATTTTTATCATCAAATTGATATGTGCTAGCCATTACATGCATCTTTTTTTCTGACAAAATCGTACGCGATGCATGTAGGTATTTTAAGAAATATATTTTTTGAACGTCACAGAAATTTTTTATATTATCGCTCTTAAAAGGCGAGAAAATAGCATCATTCCATTCAATCCATTTTTCACCTAAGGAATGACACACTACCTCTAATTTGAGTTTTGTTGTATCAAACAGCTCTGGCGGTACGATGTTTGGATCATAAAACCAAAACTTCCAGTCAATAGAATTTAATTTCTGAAAAACAATAAAGTTATTAATTTATGATACTGAAAATAAAAATATTCTATATTTTATCAAATATACGTTACATGTAATTGATCAGGAAAATAACTAAACAAGTATGATTTCCAATCATCAGTCTTTATACTCTTGTTTGCGAAATTAGTGAAATAAGATTTAAGAAATGTTTCGAATGCTATTGATTCACTCAAGATATTTTTTAGCTTAATCAGAAGCATATATCCTTTTTCGTAAGGTATAAATCTAGTGCCTTCATCGGGCGACAAACCGACCATATCATGTAATAAGCATTTCAGCGTACCAAGACTTTTAAGATGTGTAATCTACATATAAATAATAAAATGTTAGAAAGTAATGCAGTAGCATGGTTGTATACTCGCGCGCGCGTACGTGCGTGTGTGTGCGTTAAACAGAAGTTAAACAATATTATCTAGCAACATATTTAACATTATTTATTTCTACAGCCTTATCTAATCAAAATTAATAATTTACCATGTTTCTCAAATCGTCCATATCTCTTGCTCGAATAAATTGCTCCTTATCATAAGTAAGTATAAAAATGTATAGAATTCTGCTATAAATAAACATACTAAAACTTTTATTCAGCCACAGATGTTTATAATTTGCACACGTAACTAAAATTCCTGTCCAATTCTGAGAAATGTTTCGACCGATTGAACTGACCAAAGAAATATCTCCGCCGAGTAAAGTCGCCGATACGAATATTAAGCATGGGCATTCTATTTCGAAATGTGAGACACTTGGTGGAAGCACGCATATATCAAGTGAATCTACAAATATTACTTTAAATGTATAAAATAATAATAGAAAGGACAAAATTGATAGTTCACAAATATAAAACACATTCCATATATAAATTTAAACAAATGATTTAGTTGATATTTTACCCCAGGGATAAGCTCCACACAAATTTTCAGCAATCTGCAGAATATTTTCAGTTTCTAGAAATGTCTGCTTACATAAAGTAATATACTTATTTTCGGTCCACACTCCGATTCTTGAACTAACAATAAGTTGTACGTATTTTAAGACGCCCACAGCAATAACCACCGCATAAGATGGTATTGGTTTCTTTTGACAAAATTTGTACATGTTTTTGCGGTTAATCGGTTTAAATTTAGATTTAGTTTCTAAAGACGCAGACATTAAAACTGTGAAATTCACTGGTGCTAAAATCTAATAAGTATAAAATTCATGTGAAAAAAACTAAGTAGAGAAATATTAGTTTAATTTAATTAAGGCAATATATAAGAAAATATAAATATATTTGCAGATATAAAATATATACGTTGTTTTTGTAAGAACGCTATAATACTTCATTCACTAATTTTTTATTACTCTTATCAATAAGATTAATATATATGTAATCAAAAATTATGAGAATATTTTTGTGTTTTTACGCGGTATAGATATAAATAAATACAAAATGACTTTATTTAAATTCCTACCGCAGCAGAGTACGTAAATTTGACAGATGGGGTATCCTGGCACGGAAACCATGCTCTAGCGTATGTTAGCTAAAAAACAAAGATTTTTATATAATTTACGTTAATGTAGAAAAATATATCTTTATTCAGCCAGTTTACCTTGTTGTTAGACAGAAGATAGGGATGTTTACCATCGGCCGTTTGCTCAGATGTTAACCAATATAATGAAGGGGAGTTGGGACTTGTTTCATATTCAATTTGAATTTCACATCTAAAAACGTTATACCATTATATGTATATAAACTATAGTGCATCTACAATTTTTAAAATTTGCGTATAAAATGTTCTTTAATATGCGTCCTTTTAAAAAGTTTACAGTTTTGTTTTATACTTACCGATTATCACAATTATCTATAGTTTGTGGTAACTGAATAGTCAACTTACTTCCAAAAGTACCACAATTATGTTCAAGTTGATATTCTAAATCAGACCAAATAAATACATCTTTGACACTTGATATTAAAAGTCCGTAGCTATCTAAAATCTAATTGCTTCATAATTATATATTAATCAAAACCTTGGCCCAATATAAATGGAAATGTCTACTTACTACTTCGTTACTTAAAGATTCCCAATCTATAGTCAAAGTCGCTTTTCCTTTAAGAATTTTTCGATCAAAATCCACGTTTAATTCTAAATTAGTATGGACTACACGTGCAAATTCTGATGATTAAAAAATATAGAAAATAAATATATTTAAATAATAAATAAAAATATATAAGTAATATAAGTATAAGTACGTGACAAGACTTTTTACATACCGTAATTAAAATACTTTATGTTAATTAGCAATGTTTTTGTATTGTCTTTTTAATAAAAGTATTACCTTTTTGGGCTTTTTGAGAGTTTTGTGCAACATTTAACATAAAAAATTTTTTAAAATATAAGTTTAAGAAGTCGAAATGTTAAGGTTTCATAAAAAGGCATGAAATAATGACTTAATTTTGAAAATTGAGAATTACTAACTTAAATTACTAATTTAAACACATTTGTCAACAGTTTTGTCTTTCAGACATAAGTAAACTAACCATAAGTAACAAGTAAACTAAGAAAACTTCTCCGTTTTCTTTAGATAAAATCTTTAACAATTTATTTTAATGTTTAATAATTTATTTTTACTGTAATTAATAAAATAATTAAAATACCTGGTCTCGCATAAGAGTGCGGATCCCCAGGTGACAGAGCCATCGGAGAAAATATTTTAATGATTTTCTCAAGAGAACAAGCTTCGGCAACAAATTTGTAACGATTACTTTTAAACTGGTAGCAAAAGACAGTACCTCTTATGCTTTTCCCCTACCTCATTTCTCTCGTGTTTCACAACACAGTCTGTTTATTAGAATATATTAAATAGACGAATCAGCTGTGAGTTCCAAATACCGCGTAAACTATTGCCTATTGGGTATGTTTGGCATATATGGTAATAGAAGAAACAACAGTGGAAGATATGCGTTTATTATTTGTTTGTCTTTTAGACATAACTAATAAACTAAGAACTTCTTTGTTTTTTTTTTTTTCAGATAAAATCTTTAACAATGAATTTTAAATTTTTAATATTTTTTTATTTTTACTGTACTTAATTAAATAATTGAAATACCTGATGTTGCATAAGAGTGCGGATATCTCATAATAAATGCAGTCTGAAGTAGTTCGAAACGCCGCGTGACAATAACTTCACCAAATTGCTAAACATGTGATACACATACCAACGAGTATATGAGAAAGTAGCGTCTTTTGAGACAAATTATGTAATATATTTGTATAATAATTATTATTTTTTGTAGAATAGAATGTTTACTTATCACAGATTGTACATAGTGAATAGCTAGTTGCTATCGTAATTGATAAAATGCATAAATATTTGAAAAGAATTGTATTTGATCTTTGCTGCATCTGCGCGAAATCGAATGCTTCTGATACATTTGACTGATTGTGAGATGTTCTTTAAAAAAATAACTTGTAAACTATTCATACATATACATATATATATATATATGTGCACAAATTTTTGCTTATGAGGTTTCACTCACATTAATATAAAATTTTTAGATTGCGTACATATTCTTTTATATACATAAAGATAAATAATACTTTATAGCATTGTTTCAAGTCAAGATTTTGGTTGGTTTACATTCTGTTATTTTTTATGTACAAAACATATTAAATATATTTTTACGATTGTGAGGAATGTAAATTTTTAAACTAATTAATTTATTAAATTTGACTGCACAAATTCGCTGCGAACGTATAATTTTGCAGACGTTTGATTAGTAACTGAAATCAAGCAAACGTCAATCACTAATGGGATCATTGGAAATTGTAAGGAATAACGTTATAATTACCGCGAAAGCGATAGACAACAAAAGTTGATCTAGCAGCAATTATGAAAATACTGAATCATCAATACACATTCACACACACACACACACACACACACACACACACACACACACACACACACCACACACACAATATAATACACGATGTACATTACAAATTTGTCTTAAATTGAGAATATAAAATAATATTTATTTGTATTAAACTGTAAAAAGCCGAAATTTTAGTTGACATAACAAATAGACCATATTATAAGGAATTATGACATTTAAGCGTTTATGCAGATATATATTTACGTACGATATAAATTACATTACTACGATAAATTACATAGTATTTGCCGTCGTTATATAAAAAATAGATATATTTTTTATATTTACAAATTTAAATATATTTTAAAGATCCAGCAAGAACTATCGTCAAAATATTCGTCATGCGAACCGAGCTGCCTTCAATCCAAAGCCTGGCTCTGCAATTCATACACAAAATAAACATCTTAAATTCCAATGAAATTATCTTACATATAATGTGCGTGGTATAAAAATTTATTTCTACCATACTTGTTCCACATATAGTTCTACATTAAGCGATTTTTTTCTATATAAAGATTAAATTACTTTACACAACAGTTACTAATGACTTACCCCGTAAAAGAGAAAATTAAGTTAATTTTTGACGTGAAAAATATGAATCTATGTTCAGTATTTTGTCTAATTCATTCTGAGTTTTACACAACATCTTTTCTCTATTGCGAATATACGTTTCGATCGCTTTTTCGCGCTTTTCTGTCCACTCGTACAAATGTTGAAATATAGGACATGCAAATTCCGGCGAACAAAATTCAATGACGAAATTCAAAGCTGATTCAACTTTTTCAGCCCATCGAACTTTAATACACAATTCCAGCCAGTAAAACCTGCGAAATAAATGCGTTTTTCGTTAAGCAGTTGTAAATTCGAATGTAAATACGCATATTTACCGTATTCGTCTGTTGTCGTTATCAAAATTATAACAATAGCAAATTAATTGCATTTTTCTATGGGTCAAACTTTTATAAGAATTACGTAGCTCGAATAAAAATAATATTTTTTGAAGGTCACAAAGTTCTTCTATTACGATAGGTTTATCAAAACCTTCTTGCCATTTAATCCATTCTTTCGCTAAGCTGTAACATATTGTTTCCCATATAGTCATTTTTGGTGGGGTACATGGTGAATTAACTAAATCATAGAACAAAAAGTCCCATGGAATACTATCTAATTTCTGTGAAAACAACATAGAAGTCATTATTTTTAATGCTAAAAATATATTAATACTGTAGTAGTAGTACACATGTATGAAAAAGGTGTCACCTTCTTGTGCTCAGGAAAGTATTGATACAAGTAGTCCAACCAATTTTTAGTGTTTATACTTTTGTATGCAAAGTGAAAAAAATAATATTTAAGAAATGGTTCGAATACTGAGGGTCCTCCTAATATATTTTCTAGATGATCCAAGAGCATACATCCCCATTCGTAAGGCACACATTCAGTAGCTTCTTGGGGTAACAAATCCGTCAAATTGGGTATTAAGCATCTTAGCGAGCAAGAATTCCTTGATTTTTGGATCTATTGTACAATTGCAGAAGATAATACAGTAAGAATACAAGAACGTGTGTGTGTACAATGTTGTTATATGGTAACATTACACTACTCCATTTCTTTCATCTAACCGAAATTTGTATTACCATAAAATTTATTTCGTTCAATCCTGCTATTTTGGAAAGACACTTTATTTCATCTTCACAAACAACTTCACGAATCAACATTTTGTATGCAATTTTCCTGTGAATAAAAACGCTGAAACTCTTATTCAACCACAAATTGTTATAATTCGCACACGTAACTAAAAGTCCTGCCCAGCTCTGTGAGATGTTTTGAGTGAGTAAATAACTGATTAAAGAACGATCTCCGCCAAGTAGAAGCGGCGAAACAAATGCAACGCATGGGCACTCTATTTTAAAATGGGCGACACTTGGTGGAAGCACACATATATCGTATCTATCTAGAAATATTATTTTAAATGTAATAACAAAAAATAATAACAATTAATTAAAAAAAATGAAGAATTGAATAATTTACAATGGTAAAAATTAGTATACATATAAATGTAAATAAATGATATTTAAAAAGTTGATACTTTACTCCAAAAATAATATCCACACAAACTTTCGGCAAAATGCAGCATGTCTTTAATCGTGCTTGACCAAAACGTATTGACGCTTTCTTGAATATATTTGTTTTCGGCAAATATGTTGATTCCCACACTAGCGTGTGGGGGAATCAAACGTCTTTTCTGTAGTGTACCCGCAGCAATAATCACCGCATAAGATGGTATCGGTCTCATTTGAATGAATTCATATGCTTTGCCTTTGAATACCTTTGGCTTTGAATCCTCGCTAATCAGTTCGTGCTCACCATATACTGGTTCGTTTTTCAAAAGTGCAGACATTAAAACTCTAAAATCTATTGGTACAAATATCTAAAAAATATGAAATATACGCCAATATAAATTTAATAAATATTTTATATTTTAGTTTAGTTAAAGATTTTTATAAGAAAACATACATTTACGTTTCACACAAAATATTTAACTATTTTCACTAACGCAATCCATTTCTCCGCAAATTTTTATTACTTTTATCAATAATACTATTATTAATAATAAACCCTATGTTTTCATGTAAATGAATAAATGCGGAATGCATACAAATATTACCTGTTTAAAGTCTTACCTTAGCAGTGTATATGAATTTGACAGACGGTGTATCTTGACAGGGAAACCATGATCTAGCGTGTATTAACTGAAAGAATATAAACTTTTATAAAATCTATGTTGATGTAGAAAAATATCTTTGTTCGGCCAGTTTACCTTGTTGTAAGACAATAGGAAGGGTTTTAAATTATCAGCAGTTTGCTCAGGTTTCAGCCAATGTAATGCAGGAGAGTCTCGACTTGTTTCATATTCAATTTGAATTTGGCACCTAAAAAAGTATCGTATTATAGGTATATTTATATAATTCTTACATTAATAAATTTTAGTAATTGTATTTTTCTTTAAATGTCTTATACATATTTACGTGGACTTATAAGCAATATAAACTGGTGGTAACTGTATAGTAAATGAACATCCAAAGACATCAAACTCATTATGATGTTTAATATTATATTTTAAAGGTGACTTAACATTAGGAAAATTTCTTACACTTTTTATGACAAGTCCATGGTAATCTAAAATCTAATTGTTCAAGAATACTTATTAATAATATGTCAAAATTTTCGCACAATACTAAAGAAGATTTCTACTCACTACTTCCTGAGCTGAATATTCCCTTTCTATAGTTAAAATCGCTTTCCCTTCAAGAACCTTTCGATTAAAATCCACATTTAATTCTAAATGGGTCTCTTTTACACGTGCCAATTCTTATAATTAGAAAGATACAGAAATTAACAAATATATAAATAATAAATATATATAACGATAGATATATAAATGTTGTGCGTCGATACATGACAAGAAATGGTATATTGTAAATAAAATCGTTATAGAATTGCATGTGGTATTATTTGTAAAGTGCAAACATTTTCAGACTCTATTTTATGCTAAATACACTATATATATTATACATTTAAGAAGTTGCGCAGAATGTTATCAATTAATTAAAACTGTAAGTTACTAAAGATCTAAAGGTACGTGCAGCACTTACGTCTTTTAAAACCTTAATGAATTTAGCAAACATTCTTTAATTATTTTATATTTTTAAGAAAAAAAATAAATATTTGTAAAATGTTTTATGTAATACTTATGTAGTTAATTGAATGACCAAAATACCTGGTTTCGCAAATGAATGTGGATCTTTACTACATCCTGCAATATCCATTTCAGAACAGTCGCCTTAAATTATAGTTTCTTCAAATAACTTGTGAAGATAGATATTTATATCAAAACTGGCCGCACTTACACGAGGACACAGAATTACTTCTGACTTCTGCCTTTACCCATTTTTCCTTGTTTGACAACATTATTTGTTTATTATAGTATGGAATAGCCAATATAGCTGTGAATACTTCATATAACGGATACCTACATTTGAAAAATTAAACTCCCAGTATGCGCAGTTTATTTTGTTGTAATTACATTTTATAGAGTCGATTTTTTTCCATTTTTGTTTGAAATTCTAAAAGTGCGTATACATTAGAGCCTGTAATGTAACATGTAATGTAACATTTTTTGCGTAATTGGGACGGGGTAACGAGCACGCTACGAACGATTCGCTGTGTTTGTTCCGATCCTAATGTTTTTGTGTAATTGTGCATACTCGTCGCGAGCTCGTCGCGAGCATTGCATTACATGTTACATTATAGGCTTGGCTCTAATGTATACGCAGCTTAATATTGGAACAATATATTACAGCGTATAGAAGAGATGCCGGATATGCTGTAGAATGGTTTAGACATGATAATAGCACAAATGTAAATGAAAGAAAATTAAGAATTGGAAACAGTTCTGTTTAAAGACTTTAAAGTACCCTTTGTTTGCACCTGTTTTCAAAATACATGCGTATTAAATATTAATGCTGTCCCAAAAGACCTCGATAAAAAATTCATAAAATTATTATACTAATCGATCAGGATTTATATAATGAAAAATACTTGAGCGTATGTAAGTATGTATGGAGCGAACTTTTCGGCTAACCTAACCAAACCGAGAAACTTTTCGGAAACATTATTAAATAAAAAAAACGAGTCTTCTAATGAAGCTAAAAATTGGTGTGGATAATTATATAGTCTTACTCGTTCTGCTTGCAAAATTTCGTATTTCTTTTATCGTTTTTCACTGAGATATAATAATTTTTCCTTATTTGTCCTTAGACTACGTGTGATTTTATTATTTAATTTTTCAACAACAAGCTTTCTAAACAGCCTGAAACTTTGACAGAATTTTTTTTATGATGAAATCTACAGAATTAATTTGGATTCAGAGTTTTCATCATTTTAGTCGTAATGCCCGAACATCCTTAATCACATAGATCTAACAATAAGTGTGTAATTGTGTATATGCGTTTATTATTACAATATTATATTATAATATACAAACATAGCTTTCTTGCCTTTTCATATTTTATACAATATTGCCCATCTGAAACCATGTATATTCTGTCATATAAATGTTAAAAGTACAAGTGTCTTAGAGGGGGAGAAGTCAGATCTAATGAGAACTGCGACAATAAATGTATTTCTATCGTAAAAGATCTGCTGTAATGACAATACATATGCATAAAGAAGCCGGAGAATATTGAAAAGCAAAGACATTCTACTTTCCGTACACATTAATGTAGTAAATACTTATATATTGTCTCATCAATTCTAAATTCTAATCGAGATTTTATACACGATGAATCATCTGTGTTTGACATTATATTTTATGTGAAATAAATCTACAATAATATATTTTCGCTGTGATAAAAGTTATTTACAAATCTCATTATACACGCAAAAATTTAATTTTATTCTAGTGCATGAATTCTACACATGGCAAGGAATAATTTCGAAGACATTTTAATTAAGAAGGACTAAAATCCAACGATTTTTAGAGATTTTAGTGGGATTATTAGAATCTATGAGAGACAATGTCATAATTGTCGCTCAATTGATAAATAACAATTTCATTATAAGTGAAAAAATGTACATAAGTAGGTAATAGTATAGAAATGAGGCAATAATTATTTTCACCAATACGAATATTACATGGAATCTTTTTTAAAAATTGGACATGTAGTGAAAACTATTTTGATGCAATTATTCAAAGAAGATGTATCGAGAATTTATTACGTGCTCGCATATATATTTATGAGATTTGGTCTTTATACTAAGGATTGCTGATGTTCCAGTTGAAACAACCTCTACTTTACTATTATGAGAAAAACATTTAATGAAATGTTTATGCAGAGATGTTTATTTATCAATTATTAACAAATTAAGTAAAATGTATTCTATGTAATTAATTCTATAATAATATAATTAATACTATAATACTACAACTTTTTTTACGAATTTAGATCTTTTAGATCCCATAAGAATTGTCATCATCCTATGCTGCTGCGCTCCAACTCGCTTTCAAACTTTTGATCTGTAATTTATAGACAAAATAAACAACTTTTTTAAATTTTAATTAAATTATCTTGCAAAATATGCATGCATGGTATAAAAAAATCTGTTTTTACACATTTTTTTTTATAAAGTGTAAAACATTTGTTACACTCTTTTTCTCTATAATAAATAAATTACTTTGTATACATCAGTTAATATATTGACTTACTTTATAAAAAGGAAAGGTCAGTTGGTTGTTAATGCAATAAGTGTCAATTTATCTGCAGAATTGATTTCAATTTTTCCCGTGTCTCATGAAGTAACTTTCCCTCATCGCGTTTATATTCTTCGATCGCTAGTGGACGTATTTCTTTCCATTCGCATATATCTTTGAATATGGGATATACATACTCTGGTGTAGAAAAATGAATGGCAAAATTCAAGGCGGTATGAACCATAGGTTTCCATCGATTTTTCATGCACAAACGTAGCCAATGGAACCTGAGAGATATGTGTGCATTATTACTTTACGCAATTATGATACCAGTCTAAACGCAGATATTTATATTTACCGTGCTTCATAATTATGGATATGAAAGTCATAAAGAATTGACATCAATTTTATTTTGGTCACAGTCGGATTCATTTTATATAAGCAGTTTAAAAATATTATCTTCTGCACTTCATAAAAATTCTTTACATCGAGGAATTTACGAGGAAAAGCAGTACTATTCTCATCCCATCTTTCCCATTCATTCGCTAAGTCGTAACAAATGGTTACAAACGGGGTCATCTTCAAAGGGGTCTGAGTTGGACTATGTGATTCTGTTTCAAAAAGATCTTTCCATTTAAGTAACTCCAACGACTGAAAACAACATAGAAGTCATTATTTCTAATAATAAAATGTAAAACTGTAGTTTATTCGTATGAAAGATTGTTACCTTCACTTTGTCAGGAAAGTATTGATACAAGTAATCCTTCCAAGCATTAGCCGTTATACTTTTAAATACAAATCTATTAAAAAAAGATTTAAGAAATTGTTCGAACATTGTAGGTCCTCCTACACATTCCTCTAATTTTTCTTCCAAGAAAATACATTTTTTTTCGTAAGGCGTATTGTTAGTGGTGGTCTTCGAGCTTTGTAGAGGGCCGTTCTTTTCGAATTTTATAATCTTTAATACATTATACAGATTCAGCAGATAATGTAGTAGGAGCACAAGAATGTGTGTGTGTTTGTGTAAAAGATTCTTATCTGTCATCACATTCAACATTATTTATCACTCTATTTACTTTATCTAAAGTCTGGGGTGGCAGTGTGGTCTAGTGGTAGAGCGCCAGACTCGTAACCACGGGAAGCCGGGTTCGAATCCACTTGGTCACAGAAATTTTTAAATTTTAAACTGCACCCCCCGTATGAGAAATAAAGAGGGGATTCTCATGCGGAGAAACTGGGCTCCGTCTTTCGGAAGAGACGTTAAGCTGTTGGTCCACACATAGCAACTGACAACTGTTATGTGTATCCCCTCCCCATACCCCGCAGAAAGGAGAGGGGCCCCTACTGCGTAAATAATATCTTGCGCAATCTGCCGCATGGATTCAATCTTATTTGTAAACATTTTAGTACTTTCTGTAATAAATTTGTTTTCGACAAACACACTGCTTCTCTTGAACTAAGTTTTGCTTTCTTTCTATTTTTTGGAACAATGCAGACATTATAAATAAAATATTTCGGTACCAAAATCTAAAATACATATGATATACGTCAATAAATATTTTGGGACAGACATTTTATTTTATTTTATTATTGCAATTTATAAGACGATATAGATGTACATATTTACAAACATACCTATACTTAAATTTTTTCATTAACACGTTATATTTCTACTCAAACTTTTTATTAGTTTTATCAACATTATTATCAATAATAGAATTCTTATGTCATGTACGTATATATGCATATATATAAAATTGCTTTTCCACTAAGAACTGTTCGGTTAAATAATACTTTCAATTATAAATGGGTATCGACTACACGTGCTAATTCTAATAATTAAAAAAACAGAAATTAACAAATATAAGTAATAAGTAACGATATATAAATATAATTTGTAAGTACTGCATAACAAAAAATGATATATAATAGTAATTAAAATTATAACAGTAATTGCGCGTGGTAATATATTTCTAAAATGTAAATAATTTTCAGACTATTTTATGCTAAATATACTATATATATTATACATTTAAGAAGTTGCGCATGCAGAATATGTTATCAATTAGTTAAAACTGTAAGTTACTAAAGATCTAGAGATACGTACAGCAGTTACGTCTTTTAAAACCTTAATGAATTTAGCAAACATTCGATCTTTAATTATTTCATATTTTTAAGAAAAAAATAAATAATTGTAAAATGTTTTATGTTATACTTATGTAGCTAATTGAATGACTAAAATACCTGGTTTCGCAAATAAATGTAGATCTTTACTTATACATCCTGCAATATCCATTTCAGAAGTCACCTTAAATTAAAGCCTTTTCAAATGACTTGTGATGATAGATATTTATATCTAAACTAGCCGCACTCACACGAGGACACAGAATCACTTCTGACTTCTGCTTTTACCCATTTTTCCTTTTTTGACAACATTATCTGTTTATTACAGTATGGAATAGCCAATATAGCTGTGAATACTTTATAACTGATTGGGTACCTACATTTGAAAAATCAAGCTCCCAGTATGCGTAGTTCATTTTGTTTTAATTACATTTTATAGAGTCGATTTTCTTCTTTGTTTGAAATTCTATATAATATTGGAGCAATATATTACACATTACAGCGTATAGAAGAGATGCTGGACATGCTGTAGAATGTTTTAGACATGATAACAGCGGAAATGTAAATAAAAGAAAATTAAGAATTGGAACAGTTCTGTTTAAAATACCCTTTGTTTACACCTGTGTTCAAAATACTTGCGTATTGATGCTGTTCCAAGGCCTCGATAAAAAATTCATAAAATTATTATACTAATCGATCACGATTTATATAATAAGAAATACTTGAGAAAGTAACATCTTTTGAGATTGTGCGTGTGTGATGTTTATATGATTAGTTTTATTTTCTATAATTATGAATATAAATTGTTTACTTATTATAGATGACAATAAGATAAGTAAATGTGATAATTGACAAGATGCAAGAATATATAGGAAACGAGAAAATGTATTCAATGTTTGTCGCGTACATTTCAACAAAATTACGTCTTTGAATTTCAAATTCAATGTAAGTGTTTTTAATCAATATTTGATTTTGATAATTAAACACATTAGGGACAACTGGGACCATATATGCAATCACAACCGTGCCAGTTGTAGAGGAAATACATTTATATTCACAATAACGATAATTGGTCCAAAACTGAAGAGATTCTCTCACGTATTTATCGTCAAGGTCTTCTCCATATAAATTACTTCTACGCTCGCAATCTAATTCTGACTTCACATCGTCGAACAATCATTTAACATTTTGATTCATTGTCAGTCACATAGATCTAAGTGTGTATATGCCGTTTATTATTACAATATTATATTATAATATACAAACATAACTTTATTGCTTTTTCATATTTTATACAATATAGCCTATTTGAAACCATGTCTATTCTGTCATATAAATATTTAAAATACAAAAGTGTCTTAGCTTGGGGGGGGGGGGGGGGGGAGAAGTCAGATCTAATGAGAACTGCGACAATAAATGAATTTCTATCGTAAAAGATCTGCTGCCGTAATGACAATACATATGCATAAAGAAGCCGGAGAATATTGAAAAGCAAAGACATTCTACTTTCCGTACATCATTAATGTAGTAAATGCTTATACATTGTCTCATCAATTATAAATTCTAATCGAGATTTTATACACGATGAATCATCTGTGTTTGACATTATATTTTATGTGAAATAAATCTACAATAATGTATTTCCGCTGTGATAACAGTTATTTACAAATCTTATTATACACGCAAAAATTTAATTTTATTCTAGTGCATGAATTCTACACATGGCAAGGAATAATTTCGAAGACATTTTAATTAAGAAGGACTAAAATCCAACGATTTTTAGAGATTTTAGTGGGATTATTAGAATCTATGAGAGACAATGTCATAACTGTCGCTCAATTGATAAATAACAATTTCGTTATAAGTGAAAAAATGTACATAAGTAGGTAATAGTATAGAAATGAGGCAATAATTACTTTTACCAATACGAATATTACATGGAATCTTTTTTAAAAATTGGACATGTAGTGAAAACTATTTTGATGCAATTATTCAAAGAAGAAGTATCGAGAATTTATTACGTGCTCGCATATATATTTATGAGATTTGGTCTTTATACTAAGGATTGCTGATGTTCCAGTTGAAACAACCTGTACTTCACTATTATGAGAAAAACATTTAACGAAATGTCCATGCAGAGATATGTTTATTTATCAATTATTAACAAATTAAGTTAAATGTAGTCTATATAATTAATACTATAATAATAAAAATAATACTATAATACAATAATTTTTTTACGAATTTAGACATCTTTTGACGATCCAATAAGAATTGTCATCATATGCTGCTGCGCTTGTACCAACTTGCTTTCAAACTTTGGATCTGTAACTTATAGATAAAATAAACAACTTTTTTAAATTTTAATCAAATTATCTTGCAAAATATGTATGATACAAAAAATCTGTTTCTACACATTTTTTTCTATAAATTGTAAAACATTTGTTATACTCTTTTTCTCTATAATGAATAAATTACTTTGTGTACGTCAGTTAATATTGACTTACTTTATAAAATGGAAAGGTCAGTTGTTAATTCAATTTTCTGCAGAATTGATTTCAATTTTCCCCGTGTTTCATGAAGTAACTTTCCCTCATCACGTTTATATACTTCGATCGTGTGTGTACGCATTTCTTCCCATTCGCATATATCTTCGAATATAAAATTTGTATACCTTGGCGCAGAAAAATGCATGGCAAAAGTCAAGGCGATATTAAACATAGGTTTCCATCGATTTTTCATGCACAAACGTAGCCAATGGAACCTGAGAGATATGTATGCATTATTACTTTACGCAATTATGATACCAGTCTAAACGTACATATTTATATTTACCGTAGTTCATGATTATGGATATGAAACTGATACAGAGTTGACATCCATTTTATCTTGGTCGCAGTCAGATTCATTTTATATAAGCAGTTTAAAAATATTATTTTCTGAACATCATGAAAATTCTTTACATCGAAGAATTTAGGAGGTATAGCGGTACCATCCTTACTCTCATCCCATTTTTCCCATTCATTCGCTAAGTCGAAACAAATGGTTACAAACGGGGTCATCTCCAAAGGGGTCTGAGTTGGACTATGTGATTCTGTTTCAAAAAGGTTTTCCCATTCAAGTAACTCCAACGACTGAAAACAACATAGAAGGCATTATTTCTTAATAATGAAATGTTGTAATACTGTAGTTTATTCGTATAGAAAAGATTGTTACCTTTATTTTGTCAGGAAAGTATTGATACAAGTAATCCTTCCAAGCATTAGCCGTTATACTTTTATGTGCAAATGTGACAAAATAAGATTTAAGAAATTGTTCAAACATTATAGGTCCTCCAACACATTCCTCTAATTTTTCTTCCAGGAAAATACATTTTTTTTCGTAAGGCGTATAGTTAGTGGTGGTCTGTGAGCTTTGTAGAGCGCCGTTCTTTTCAGATTTTGCAATCTGTAATACAAATTCAGCAGATAATGTAGTAGGAGCACAGGAATGTGTGTGTGTGTATGTGTAAAATATTGTTATTTGTCATCGCTTTCAACATTATTTATCACTCTATTTTCTTTATCTAATAAAAGTTAATACTTTACGTGTTCTTCGATTTTAAAATGTATATTTTTTTTGAAAAATTCTTGCATTTCTTTATTAAATATTATTTTCTGTAGAATTCTTCTATAAATATATATACTGAGACTCTTATTCAACCACAAATGGTTGTAATCTGCACATGTAACTAAAACTCCTGCCCAATTTTGTGCGATGTTTCGAGCGAGTGAACTGACTAAAGAAATATCTCCGCCAAGTAAAGTCGGCGACACGAATGTCACGCACGGACATTCAACTATTTCGAAATGTGCCATACATGGTGGAAGCACGCATACATCGTATCTACCTATAAAAGATATCTCAAATATAATAACAGAAAATTGTATAATAATTAAAAAGTAGAAGAATTTATCATTTACAAAGATCAAAAATTCTGTATATATATATATATATCTAAATAATATTGTGCATATATACATATATAATACTGTGTATGCATATATATATTTAAACAAACAATTTAGGTGATATTTTACCTCCAAAATAAGGTCCACACAATAATTCCGCAACCTGCAGCATGACTTCAATCCTTGTAAACGTTTTAATACTTTCGGTAATAAGTTTGTTTTCGGCAAACACACTGCTTCTTGAACCAATTTCTGCTTTGCATAATGAACCTACAGCAATAACCACCGCATAAGACGGTATTGGTGTTGGTTGATAGAATTTATGTTGTACTTGATAGTTCTCATATATTTCTTTTCCTTGGAACAATGCAGACATTATAACTGTAAAATTTTTCGGTACCAAAATCTAAAATACATATGATACGTCAATAAATATTTTTGGACTGACATTTTATTTTATTTTATTATTGCAATTTATAAGACGATATAGATGCATATATTTACAAACATACCTATACTTAAATTTTTTCATTAACATGTTATATTTCTACTCAAACTTTTTATTAGTTTTATCAACATTATTATCAATAATATCATTCTTATGTCACGTACGTTTATATGCATTATAAGTAAAGAATCCATGTAAATGCTGTTTAATTTATTACCTTAGCAGTATATGTAAATTTTACAGATGGGGTGTCCTGGCATGGAAACATAGCTCTCGCATATATATACTGAAAGAATTGAAATTTGTATTCAACGGATATTGGTGAAGACAAATTGCTTTGTTTATTTATCTTAGTTTACCTTGCTATTTGACAATAGAAAAGGATGTGTGCCATCGAAGGTTTGCTTTGGTATTAGCCAATGTAATGCAGGGGATTTTGGACTTGTTTCGTATTCAATTTGAACTTTACATCTGAAAATATCATATTATTATCGATACTCAATTTTTGCATTAATCATTTTTAGTAACTGTATTTCTCTAAAATTGTCTTATACTTACTTTTTGTTTATCTCTTGAGCACTTGGTAATTTTATGATAAATTTTTTTCCACAATAATAATCCAAACCAATGTCATAACGTAAAGGTGCACCAGTATTACAATCCGTTACTTCTATTATATTAAGTTGATAAGTATCTAAAATCTAATAGGTTGTATTATATTAATAATATTATATTAATAATCAGTCAGAATTATTGCTCGATTGGAGAAAAATGTCTACTCACTATGTCTTGAACTAAAGGATTCGTCCTTTCTATAGTTAAAATTGCTATTCCACTAAGAACTTTTCTATTAAATAATACTCTCAAATCTAAATGGGTATGGACTACACGTGCCAATTCTAATAATTAAAAAGACACAGAAATTAACAAATATAAGTAATAAGTAACGATATATAAATATAATTTGTAAGTACTGCATAACAAAAAATGATATATAATAGTAATTAAAATTATAACAGTAATTGCGCGTGGTAATATATTTGTAAAATGTAAATAATTTTCAGATTTGTTAAGTTAGAAAATATATTATATACACTTAAGAAGATTCGCGGAAATATGAACGTCAATTAATTAAAGTCGTGATAGAACAACCTGATTTTGAAAATTATTAATTATACTAAAGATTTGAAAGAGTTCGTGCGACTGTTTCGTCTTTCGAACATTTGAATAAATTTTGAAAACATTCTTTATTCCGTTCCTTAAGAAAAAAAAAAATAAATTTTAAATATCTTACACACACATTTTACACTATACTAATTAATTAATTGAAATACCTGGTATTGCACAGCTGCAGTGAGTTTCAATATTATAAGGCATTTTAAAAGTATCACGTTAATCTTTAGGCGAATAACTTTCGCGAGCACGGATCTTTATAACTGAACTGGCTGCGAGGACACTATATCACACTTCTGACTTCTATCTGCTTTTACCCACATTCTTTCGCTTGGCAACACAGTCTGTTTACTAGAATGTCGGATAGCCAAGGTGACTGTGATCCCTCGCGCATAAACATATCCGAATGATATAAGTTTTGAAAATCAAACTGTCGTATATACAATGCTGGATTCGTTTACTTTAATTATATTATTTATTCTTTATTTCTTTGCTTCATTCTTTTTTCAATACCCGGATACACCTCTGCTTTATTCTAAATAGGCAAAAAGTGGAATAAAGGGTGCTTAAAAGGCATTTCTAATATTTCATGTCGTTTTAAATTAAATGAGACTGTTGAACACGCACATTTATGTTTTTTTTTTATAATATTTACAGACGTTACAAGAAAGCTTCTTGTGAGCTGCTTTCTCCGCTAAACGCAAAAATTTTCAAATAATCGATCGTTGTTTTACAGTTAGCGACGGATTAAGCAAAATAGCGAAAAGATATTTCTTTTATGTGCACATTATCGAATAGGCCATGTATGCGTGGCATTTATAATCGTGTGGTAATTTCGAAATTGTTAAAATTCAAATGAAGTGAGAGAGAGAGAAAGAGAGATGTTTAGACATAAGTGTATGATTCGTTATTATACACAAGCGCTTCATAAATAATTATACATATTATACGCAATAATGTCATACGTATACTATACAGATCCGCACTTTTTTCCGTAATTGATTTTGCGATTTCTTACGTATGAGAGGTATCAATCCCGGATTTATAACAATAAAAGCGCAAAATTTTAATAAAATTGAACATTATAATGTCGTGAGTATTCACGAAAAACATCAAGATAATAATAAATAATAAGATTAATGTTAAATTTGAGCTAATTGTTCAGATGTACTAATCAAGCGTCATATATCCGTGAAACTGATCGTTTTTTATGGTACATTGTCGGATTCTACAGTCATACGTCACAATATAAGTAAAAATAGTAGGTACACTTACAGATTTCTATATAGAATAATTTTGAAGACATTTTAAAAAGAACTGAAATCCAGCGAACATCAGTCTTTAGTGGGATTATCAGAAACAATTGTAATAATAATAAGAGGGAGAATATTATATCTGTCGCGAAAACGATGAATAATGAGAATTGGTCTGTTTGAAATAATTATGTCATAAAATAAAAAGGTAATAATAAAAATATGATGTAATAGTATAAGTACGAGACAATAAATAATTTTACTAGTACGATTCGAATATTAGGTATATGAGATCTCTTTTATAAAGTGGACACGTAGTGCAAGCTATTCTGAAGCGAATATTTAGGGTCGAATTTGGAAAAAGCCAATTTTTGACTCTGAATAACTCCCGAACGGGTCAACGTATCGACCTTTGGTTTGCGCCAAAAATTTTCTTATTTTATGCCCTTTCAAATGATGTACCGCAATATGAGGGGTTCCAATTAAGAAAACATTGATTACACTGACCTGGCCTTGAAAAGACTGCTCAGGGTTAAGTTCATATTTTCATCATGTGGTTCCCTTCAAACCATGCAACTTTTGTCTGAAACATTTTTGTCAATCTGGCTCAGTTTTCGAGATATTAGGTTCGACTGTTTAAAATTGGACACCCTGTATATGTATAAACAATTGGATGGAAAATCGAACATGCAGGGCTATAATTGTTTATTTTTGTTACGTTTCCTAGACTTTATTTGTTTTTACTCTTTTGATTAAAATATAAATCTTAAAACATAATATTACAGCATATAATCGAGATGTTAGATTTGCAGTCGAACAATTTACAACGCGCTATTAATATATATTTGTAACCAGGTCCTTCACGATACCGTACATACAAACCGCTTCCGAGCACGCGACTTATTGTTAGAGTTAATTCTAACATCAAATCTTTGAAGAGATATTTACTATTTTCATCCAGTCATAATTTATTCGTCTGCGTACATACATTAATCATTACCATATTACGAAACTAGTAATGACAGGAAAGGAAAATAAATTTCTTCTGTAATACCTATTCTCGTAATGACATGTGCACGCAAATAAGCTGGAGAATATTGAAAAGCAAAGGCATACTACTTTTTAAGTGAACATTAATGTAGAGCTTCTTAAAGTTCTTCCTAATATCAATGCATTGTCTCATAAATTCTCATAAATATTTCATACACGTTATGTAGTCTGTGATTAACATTACTTTTTATGAAAATAAACGTAATATATTTCCGCTGTAAAGAGAGTTATCTTCAAATGTTATTATATGCGACAATTTATTTAGGCAAAGAATGATTTCAGACATTTTAAAAAAGAATAAAATTCAGCGAACGTCAATCTTTAGTAAGATCATCAGAATTCATTAATAGAGATAATATAACTCGCGTAATCAATGAATAATGAGTATTCATCCGTTTGCAAAAATTTTATTACAAATAAAAAGGTGAACGTAATAGTATAAGTAAAGTCAATAATTATTTTCACTAATACGGATATATTGGATATCTTTCATAAGGTGGCCATTTAGTTTAAGTTATTTTGTCGCAATTATTCAAGAAAAGTGTTTGCATCGAGAATTTATTACGTATTCGTATATTTGTGATTTGATCTTTGCAGAGCAAAGAATGCAGCTGTTTTGATTGAATTAAGCAATATACATTTTACTTTATTATAAGGCAGAAATTCGACAAAAAGTTCATGCTGAGATATATTTATTTATCAATAATAATAAATTAAATAATATTCTAAATAATTAATAGATACATTTTTTATTTTCACAAATTCAAATATTTATGGCGATATAATATAGAAATCGACGTCACGCGTGGCTGCGAATCGACTCGCTTTCAATCGTTAAATCTGCAATTCATAGAAAAAGTATACAATTTTTTTAATTTTAATAAAGTTAGCTTGCAAATAATGTGGTATAATCTGTTTCTGTACATTTTTTTAATACGTTTTTCCTCTATTATATATAAATTATTTTGTATGTCAATTAATATTGACTTACTTTAAGGAAAAGGAAAAGATAAGTATAGGTTGTTAATGAAATAAATGTTCTTACCCGCGTATACGTGATTCAATATCCACCTGCGTTTCAAGCAACATTCTTTCTTTATTGCGTATATATGTATGAATTACTAGTGGACGCATTTCCTTCCAATTGTACAACTCTTGAAATATACGATATGCACAATTTGACAAACCGAATTTAATGGCAAAATTCAAAGCGGTTTTAATTATAGGTACCCATCGATTTTTGATGCACAAAAGTATCCAACGAAACCTGCGAAATACGTGCATGTTACGTTACGCAAATGTGAACTAGTCTGAACTCGGAATTAGTAAAACTCATATTTACTGTATTTTATAGCTCTGGGCATGGAACTCATTTGACATCACATTCATCTTGGTCGCGAACAAATCGACATCGACAGTTGACTTATATAGGCATTTTAAAAATTTTTTTTTCTGAATATCAGAAAATAACTTTACATCTGGTAAACATTTGACATTCTCATTCCAGTTTATCATTTTTGCTAAATCGGAACACTCTGTTTCCAACGTGGTTCTTTTTGACACGGTATTTGAAATGCCTCTGAAAGGACCAAGTGGTTCTATATTAAAAAAGTACACGTTCCAATCAAGAGATTTTAACACCTGAAATCAACACAAAGTTCATTATACCTATCTAATGCTAAAAATATAAATACTGCTAAAATAAAAACCATAGTTTATACCAATAAAAAGTGTGTATCACCTCTAATTCTTTCCGAGCAAAGTACTGAATGAAATGTTTTCTCCAATCTTTACTGTTTATACTTTTGTTTACAAAATAAGAAAAATAACATTTCAGATATCGTTCGAATACCGATGGTCCTCCTAATTTACACTCTAGTTGTTCCAAGATCATACATCCTACTTCATAAGGGACACGTTCCATAGCATCATTAGGCAAACTATTGTGGCTCAATCTGGGTATTAAACTTTGTAACATACCGATATCCTCGAATCTTTCAATCTATAATACAGTTTTGGAAGTATTATAGTAGTAATAAAGAGATGTGTGTGTGTGTGTGTGTGTGTGTGTGTGTGTGTTGCGTGCGTGCGTGCGTGCGTGCGTGTCAATTGCAAAATGTTAATTGTTATCTGGCATCATATCCAACATTATTTATTACTCCGTTTATTTTATTTAATCAAAGTTAATACTTTACCGTTTTTACCAATTTGCGGTCCACTTTTATTTTTAAAAATTCCTTTGTTTTCTCATCAATGGACATTCGGTTTATAATTTTTTTGTAAATAAACATACCGATACTCTTGTTCAACCACATGTGATCATAATTTACACTTGTAACTAAATACTCTGTCCACATGAGTGAGATTTTCTTAGCGAGAAAACTGTCCAAAGAGATACCTCCGCCAAGTAGAGTCGGCGGTACAAATATTAAGTTTGGACATTCTATTGTGAAGTACTTTGGTGAGATGGTTGGTGGCAACACGCATATATTGTATTTATCTAGAGAAATTTTTAGTATAATAACAAAAAATAATGATTAAAAAGGAGAGGATTTATAATCTACAAAAATAAAATATATTTTGTGTTATTAAGTTGATAAATAAATTGTAATTTAATTGATATGTTACTCAAGAAATAATGTCCACACAAGTCGACGGTAATCTGCATCAAGCTTTCAAAATTCGCAAACGTCGTGCTATCATTGATGTATGTGGATTCGGCAAACACGCTCACTGAATCAACTATCGCCTTCTCTAGTGAACCCACAGCAAGAACTACTCCGTAAGCCGGTATTGGTGTCATTTGAACAAAATGATATGTGGCTTGGCCTCGAGTTTCCGACACATTTTGCAAAATTGCAGACATTATAACTGTAAAATTGCTTGGTACTGTAATCTAGAAATAAGAAGTCATATGAAAAATAGACATTTTAATTTAATTTTTACCAAAACAGTTTATAAAAAAGAACATATGGACATATTATCGATATATAAATATAGATACGTATGTACATTTACAAGCATACATTAAAATTTATTTTATTAGCACACATTACAAATTCTTCCCAAACTTTTTATTACTTTATAAATTATATTAATAATAATCAATCGTATGTTACTGTGCTTAGGTATATAAAGCAAGTATTGCATCTATATTATACTGTCTATGTTAAAATTCTTACCTCAGCAGAATACGTAGATTTGACAGATGGTGTATCTTGACACGGAAACATGGCTCTTGTATATGTATACTAAAAATTTTGAAATCTATATTTAACGTACGTTTATCTAAATAAATTGCATTGTTTATTTAACTCTAAGCTTACCTTGTTGTTAGACAATAGGAAAGGATGTTTACCATCGGCGGTTTGCTCAGGTGGTAGCCAAACTAGTGCATTTGAATGTTCACTTGTTTTATATTTAATCTCAATTTTACATTGTTTAAAACGGGTTTGTGGTAACTCTATCGTAAGTGAACTTCCCCAAAGATGATTATTAAGTCCAATACGATAACGTAACGGTAATCCAGTAACAGGATTTATGACTTCTATTATATCAAGATTGTAGTTATCTAGAAACTATAATTACTCGGTGTTACTATACATATTAATTATAAATCAATATTTTTGCCGAATAAAGGGAAATATCTCACTACTTATACTCACTATAGTATCTTCTTCTTTAGGTATATTTTTCTTTTCTATAGTCAAAATCGCTTTTCCTTCAAGAACTTTTTGACGAAAATTCACATTTAGTTCTAAACGGGTATCGATTACACGCGCAAGTTCTAATAATTAGACAGTTAAAAAAATTATAAAGAAATATATAGTTGATAATTAGTGTTATATAAATGTAATGCGTAAGTATATGACACAAACGATACATTATTATTAAAATTGTTATAATTATTACGTATGATATTATTTGTAGTATATGCAAATATAAATTTTCAAGATTTTGTGCTAAAACTGTAATACATTTTATACACTTAAGAAGATTGGCAGAACATTGTCAGTTAATTAACGTCGTGAAATAGCAATCTAATTTTGAAAATTATTAATTACTAAAGATACGTGTTAAAAATACGTGAGACAGGGAGAGAGTTTCATCTTTCGAAGTCTTTCTAAATGAATAATTATGCTAACATATTTGTCATTCTATATTTTTGAAACAGAATAAATAAAAGCATTTTAAATGTTTTACACTATTTTCATGTAGCTAATTGAAAATAATTAAAATATACCTGGTTCCGCATAGCTGTATAGATCTTTAGTTGATTCAAAAATATCTGGTTTATAAAGGTCCATTTTATATCCGCGTTATATAGCTCCAAATAACTCTCGACAACGAATCGTTTTCAACTGACAAGGAAGTTACAGTATCGCTTCTACCGAGGCTTCTACCTTATTTATTTACGTATATTTCTTTTCATCTGTCGACGTCGTCTGTTTATTAGAGTACCGGATAGCCAATGTTGCTGTGACTTTCAGGTAGTATACATAAAGAATTGGATGTGTGACAAATCGTGGGGTTCGTTTATTTTGGTTACACTTACTATGGCTCCATTTTTTCCGTTTAAAATTTAAATATTGAAACATTACTACAGTACGTATATACCTGAGATGTTAGATTTACAGTTGAACAATTTAGATATGGAAATCGTAGAAATAACAGCGAGAGATGGGGACGATTTTGAAATAACGTACAAGTTAAATGCACCGTCGTCTATTAACGCAGTTTCTCAAGAAGAAATTCATAAAATTGCAAATCGAACACGATCTATACCGCAACAATGAATATGCGACAAAGTAATATGTATTGAAAGAAATCATGCTATAGTTATGTGATTATTTTTATGCTTTGTTATTATGATTCTTTATCCATTTGTATTAGATTAAATGATAAAGTGCAAGTTTTCGCGATAATTGACGAGATGTAAGAACGTATATGAGACAAGTAACTGTTTTTATCGCGTATACTTCCACGAAAATGCACACTTATATTGCAAATGTGATACAAATATTCTTAATTAAACAATCTAATACACCACGTGCGATAAACATGCACGCAAATTTTTTTTTTTATTTTTAGATTTTTTAAATTCTAAATTACAAAATACACATTAGAGTGAACTGACAATGAGACCAGATAAAATTTCAACCATGAAAGTTATTGAGAAATATACGTTTGTGTCCATATGATAATGTTATGCTTCTATTTCAGAACTTGAGCGATATTTTACTATAGATATTACCAAGTCGATTCCCTTTATGATACCAACCGCATTCAAGTTCGCGACTTAAGGCTCCTGTTCACTCACTGCAGCCATCTTGGATTCATGACGTCAGAAGCGAGAAAAATATCATAAAAATTCTTGCGACGTACATTCAAATAAAATTGTTTTTCAATAAGATAGCATTTGTAATCGATAGAATAAAGTTGTAAAATATACCGAAAACACTCCTTTAATCCACATATGTCGAATTGAATTGTGCTAATCAAGGACGAAAACTAGCCGTTTGACAGCTGCCGAATTGAAATAAATATTTATTTTCACATATTAAATTATAACCAAATGGGAATCTTCGGTATATTTTAACACTACAACAATTGTTTAAAATATGAAAACACTGCACTAAAATGAAAAATAACGTTGTAAATCGCAAGAATAATTTAGCTTTTTAACGTAATTTTTCACGCCTTTTAGTTCATAATTTTGCCAGGTGTGACGCTGTGTGTACTGTCAACGCGGACTTGGCAATCGAGCCAGCAGGAGCCTTAACTGTGATAATACTTCGTCAAAGAAATTATTTAATATTTTGATTCTGTCACATTTTATTTAAATTTGTCTGCATACATAATACGTTAATCGTTACTATATATTATAAAACTAACTTCATTGCATTTTCATATTTTATAGTTTATACAATAATGCAATTGCTCATCCGCGATTACGTATATATTCTATCACGCAAACATTAAAAATACAATCAATTAGTATAGTGATGACAGTAAGAATAAAGGTAAATAAATTTCTCTTGTGAGATCTATTCTCTTAATGTTCCAAATCGAACAGTATATGTTGTCCGCGCTAATCCGACGAACGCCAGCATATAATACATTTCTTAAATTATTAAAACTGTATTTCAAAAAAGCGTGCATAAACGCAGATCACAATTCCCGGAATTATATTCTATTTTCGCGACCATACGAACTAGACAGAAAATCAATAGTTTTTCTGCATAGAAGTCGACTCTCTCCTTTGTCTCGGGTGTCTCGTGCGTGAGGTAAACACGCGAAGCAAAGCGAGAGAGCTGTCGACAATAACAGCTGATCGGTCGTCGACCCCGAAATCACTGATTCGTTAGACGAAGTCGAATTAGCGAATTCTCGGGCTGTCGACAACTGATTTGCCCCGGGGACTTTTTGACACGTCCGGGGATAAAGAATCTTGTGGAATTACGAGAAAATAATTAATAAAACCCCGGACCTCCGTGCTCGCGAGACACTTGGTCTCAAGTAACCGGCGATAAATAGAGTGTATGAAAGATCTTTTCCTTTACCTATTGTCAGCGAAGACTCGTCGTGGCTCGAGATCGCGTTTGATCACGCACTTCTCACCGCGATTTCTGAATACTCCGTCGTCGCGAATAAATTCTTCCGTTGCTCGCGGAATTGTAAAATATTGTAAATAGAATATTATTATAAACAGTATATAGAGGATTTCACACTCGTCTTAATTAAAAAACCTTTAACGTCATCCTGACTTCCGCTCGCGCACAATGACACGTGCACTCACAAAGGGGCTGCAGAATATTGAAAAGCAAAGGGCATACTACTTTTTATGTGAACATTAATGTAGAGCTTCATAAAGTTCTTCCTATCAATGCATTATCTCATAAATTCTCATAGATATTTCATACACACGTTTTTTCTGTGATTAACATTACTTTTTATGAAAATAATAAACATAATATAATTCCGCTGTGAAAAGAGTTATCTCATTTAAAGCTTATATATTACATGCGATAGTTCATTTTGGCAAAGCATAATTTCAGACATTTTAAAAAAGACTAAAATTTAGCGAACGTTAATCTTTATAAGTTGAATCATCAGAATCCATTAAGAGAAATAATATCATAACTGTCGCGTAATCGGTGAATAATGGGTATTTATCCGTTTATATGAAAGATATCCAATATTTTATTGGATATCTTTCATAATAAGGTGGCCATTTAGCTTGAGTTATTTTGTCGCAATTATTCAAAAAGAGTGTTTGCATCGAGAATTTATTACGTATTCGTATATTTGTGATTTGATCTTTGCAGAGCAAAGAATGCCGCTGCTTTGATTGAATTAAGCAATATACATTTTACTTTATTATAAGGCAGAAATTCGACGAAGAGTTCATGCAGAGATATGATTGGATAGCCAATGTTGCTGTGACTTTCAGGTAGTATACATAAAGAATTGGATGTTCTGTCCTCATTCCTTCAAAGTAAACAACGATTTTTGCAGATACACAACTCATATTTATTTAATCAAACAAATCTATGGAAACTTTCATGTAACCTAAATTAACATTTACAAGATATTAATCGTATCGACCTCCGGCAAGAGGCAAGTCCGTAGGTGCCACTAATCAGAAAAATAATTGGGGGGGGGGGAGGGGGGAGTGTGCAATAATGCCCAATAAAAATAAATATAATCTTCATTCTCTCAGAGAATGATCGGAGTTCTTTTTCGCTGTCACTTCCGTTGCCGCTTCCACCACTTTCACCGCTACCTTCACCACTCACTTCAGCGGTACCATGGTGTTGATGGTATTTCAAGTTCTTCCTGAGTTTCATGGTGAAATCCCTACAAAGACGGATTCAACTTACAAAAAAGATTGAGACTATAATATGCAAGAATGTTGAAAAACAAAGCTTCTTAAAATAAAACGTATCGTACAATAAAGTTGAGAAAAAAATAAAAATATATTCGGCTACCATAAAGAAATGGTCCCTAGTACGCGCAGGCTGCACACTGGCGATTCGTTGTTGCTGTTCAATATGTTGATGGTGCTGTAGATGGAGAAGTTTATCGAAACGAGCTTGCTCCACGGCCAGGAGATGTTTGGCGATCTCCTCCTCGCATTCCAGAATGGCAAGCCGCTTCGCCGCCTTCGCCCGCCGCTCCAGCGCCGCCAGCATCTCCTTCTCGCGATGTACTTCCTCCTTTATACTTTGCACGGCAGCCGCTACCATTTGTTGCCTGGAACGGTGGAGCTCTTCCTGCTGGAGATCCTCTTCACGTTGCTGATGATGCTGCTCTATCGAAAGACGCTCCAACTTTTTCAATTCCTTCTCGCGATGTAATTGATGTAAACGTTGTACTCCCTTTTCCCGAAAATGAACGAGGTCGCGTTGATGTTCCATCACCGCAGCCACCGACGCCGCTGCTGCTCCATGTTCTGCGAGTTGCATTTCCGCCATACGATGTTCCTGTAGCCACTGTATCTTTTGCTCGCGAAACGTTCGGACCGTTCGGTTATTATCGTCCGAAGTGTCCGAATCCGAACCGTCGGACAGCTCCAGGAAGCGATCTGCCAATGTCTTAAGTCCCTCGTGATGTAACTATGGTTAATGCAGGACATGCACTATGCAGGTTGATGCAGGTCATGGTTTATGCTACCACGTGCCACGCTGCCACGTACGTGCTATTAAATAGCATAAGACCGTTGGACCAATGAGCATCCAGCATAAAGTCGCCATATCAATTTACATAAGATGCTCATTGGTCCAGCAGTCTTATGCTATGCTTATGCTACGCTATGCATTTTGTGTATTATAGCCTTTTAGTGGAGGCAAATTAGTAGGTTTTTATCTCGGAACTGGTTGAGAGCGCGTTCGGGGAGACACTATAGCGCTAACAGCGTCATTCTATCTTTATCGCTCACCAGGTGTAAAACAAGGATAGAACAAGCAAATAGCGCTAATAGCGTGCTCTCCGAACGCAGCCTGAAACTACTCGGATTTGAACGAATGTTTTTTTTAAATGTAGGTAATTAAAAACACTAGTTCACGAGTTCATGCAGATATGTTTATTTATTAATTATTAATAAATTAAATAATATTCTAAATAATTATAATAATACATTTCTTTATTTTCACAAATTTAAATATTTATGACTATCCAATAGAAACTGCAGACGTCACGCGTGGCTGCGAATCGACTGCGTGGTGTGTGTGTGTGTGTGTGCGCGTGTGTGTGTTTTGTGTTCGCGCGAGCGCGCGACACTCGCAATCTTTATAAATAGTCCGGGAGCCAGTAAACATTTTTGACACTTATTTTTGTAGTCAGTGAATTTAGATAGGATTGTTTCTTTAGTGATGCTAATTAACAAATCGGAAGTCTGGCTACGATTTTCCGCTGGCACCAAAAATTATTCACGTGCCAGGCTCATTTGCCATACCTGCAGATCAGCCAGACTGCTTTTTTACTGACTGTTAGGATAACACTCATTAGTAGAAAAAACTTCATTAGTGCAAAAATAAGTGCCACCCCTTTGTATTTTTTTTGCACTCCCTGGATTGATGCAGCGGAAAATCGTAGCCAGACTTCCGATTGTTAATTAGCATCAATAAAGAAACAATCCTATCTAAATTCACTGACTACAAAAATAAGTGTCAAAAATGTTTTACTGCTTCCGAACTATTTATAAAGGTGCGAGTGTCGCGCGCGTGGCTGCGAATCGACTCGCTTTCAATCATTAAATCTGTAATTCACAGAAAAAATATACAAGTTTTTTAATATTAACACAGTTATCTTGCAATTAATGTGGTATAAGAATCTGTTTCTGTACATTTTTTTTATACGTTTTTCCTCTATTATAAATAAATTATTTTGTGTATGTCAGTTAATATTAACATACTTTAAGGAAAAAGAAAAGATAAGTTGGTTGTTATAATGAAATAACTGTTCTTACCCGAGTATACTTGATTCAATATCCACCTGCGTTTCAAGCAACATTCTTTCTTTATTGCGTATATATGTTTCCTCCCAATTGTACAAATCTCGAAATATACGATGTGCATAATTTGGCGACGTCGACCCCGAAATCACTGATTCGTTAGACGAAGTCGAATTAGCGAATTCTCGGGCTGTCGACAACTGATTTGCCCCGGGGACTTTTTGACATGTCCGGGGATCAAGAATCTTGTGGAATTACGACAAAATAATTAATAAAACCCCGGACTTCCGTGCTCGCGAGACACTTGGTCTCAAGTAACCGGCGATAAATAGAGTGTATGAAAGATCTTTTCCTTTACCTATTGTCAGCGAAGACTCGTCGTGGCTCGAGATCGCGTTCGATCACGCGCCTCTCACCGCGATTTCTGAATACTCCGTCGCCGCGAATAAATTCTTCCGTTGCTCGCGGAATTGTAAAATATTGTAAATAGAATATTATTATAAACAGTATATAGAGGATTTCACACTCGTCTTAATTAAAAAACCTTTAACGTCATCCTGACTTCCGCTCGCGCACAATGACACGTGCACTCACAAAGGGGCTGCAGAATATTGAAAAGCAAAGTGCATACTACTTTTTATGTGAACATTAATGTAGAGCTTCTTAAAGTTCTTCCTATCAATGCATTATCTCATAAATTCTCATAGATATTTCATACACACGTTATATTTTCTGTGATTAACATTACTTTTTATGAACATAATAAACATAATATAATTCCGCTGTGAAGAGAGTTATCTTATTCAAAGCTTATATATTACATGCGACAGTTCATTTTGGCAAAGCATAATTTCAGACATTTTAAAAAAGACTAAAATTTAGCGAACGTTAATCTTTATAAGTTGAATCATCAGAATCCATTAAGAGAAATAATATCATAACTGTCGCGTAATCGGTGAATAATGGGTATTTATCCGTTTGCAAAAATATCATTACAAATAGAATAGTGAACGTAATGGTATAAGTAAAGTGTCAATAATTATTTTCACTAATATATACGAATATTTTATTGGATATCTTTCATAATAAGGTGGCCATTTAGCTTGAGTTATTTTGTCGCAATTATTCAAATAAAAGAGTGTTCGCATCGAGAATTTATTACGTATTCGTATATTTGTGATTTGATCTTTGCAGAGAAAAGAATGTCGCTGTTTTGATTGAATTAAGCAATATACATTTTACTTTATTATAAGGCAGAAATTCGACGAAGAGTTCATGCAGAGATATGATTGGATAGCCAATGTTGCTGTGACTTTCAGGTAGTATACATAAAGAATTGGATGTTCTGTCCTCATTCCTTCAAAGTAAACAACGATTTTTGCAGATACACAACTCATATTTATTTATTCAAACAAATCTATGGAAACTTTCATGTAACCTAAATTAACATTTACAAGATATTGGCCGTATCGACCTCTGTCAAGAGGCGGTTGCCACTAAACAAAAAAATAATTGGGGGAGAGTGTGCAATGATACCCAATAAGAGTAAATACAATTTTTATTCTCGCCAAGAGTGATTCTGAGTGGCCGGAGTTCTTTGTTGCTGCCACTTCCGTTGCCGCTTCCACCACTTCCACCGCCGCTACCTTCACCACTCATCCCAGGATGTTGATGAAAAAATTTCATCGACTATAATTTCATCAAGTTCTTGCTGAGTTTCATGATGAAATCCCTACAAAGACGGATTCAACTTACAAAAAAGATTGAGACTGTAATATGCAAGAATGTTGAAAAACAAAGCTTCTTAAAATAAAACGTATCGTACAATAAAGTTGAGAAAAAAATAAAAATATATTCGGCTACCTGAAAGAGATGGTCCCCAGCACGCGAAGGCTGCACACTGGCAATTCGTTGTTGCTGTTGATCTTTGTATAATTGCGGATTGTGCCTTCTCTCAGCCTTTATACGTTGCTGTTGACTATGTAGCTGGCACTGTAGATGGAACACCTTTTCGAAACGAACTCGCCGCAATCGCTGCAGGGCCCGGATATGTATGTACTCGAGTTCGGCGTGCTCTACCTCGCGTTGCAGCTCAATGGCAAGCTCCCCCCGCATCTCCTTCTCGCGACGTTCATCCTCCTTCATACGTTGCACGGCTGCCGCTAGTATTTGTTGCTCGAGACGGTGGAGCTGTTCCTGCTGGAGCTGTTTCGAAAGACAATCTAACAGTTGAAATTCCTTCTCGCAATGCAAATGTTGTTCCTCCTTTTTCTGCAGATAAACGAGATCGCGTTGACGTTCCATCGCCGTAGCCGCCGGCGCCGCTGCTGATCCACGTTCTGCGAGTTGCATTTCCGTCATACGATGTTCCTATAGCCGCTGTATCTCTTGCTCGCAAAACGTTCGGACCGTTCGGTTATTATCGTAACGGTCCGAAGTGTCCGAACCGTCGGCCAGCTCCAGTAAGCGATCTGCCATTGTCTTAAGTCCCTCGTGTCCCTCGTGACGTGACTATGGTTAATGCAGGACATGCACTATGCAGGTTTATGCAGGTTATGGTTTATGCTACCACGTGCCACGCTGCCACGTGCTATGCTATGATTGCTATGTGCTATCGAGCTGCTTCTTTCAATGAAGAAATAAGAAAGAGAAGAAGAACGCTTCAAAGCATTTGTAGCGTCAAGTGGACCGCAGCCTGAACCGCCTCTGCGCAGAACCAACTGCAATATCTCTCGTTGGACGGGGTATAATAAAGAGGCGGGCCACTGGCCATATTTAATTATCTAGTTTTGTGACGTCGTTGGACGTATTTCTTCCTACAAGATTTTTTTTTAGGGTTGCCGACGCAATCTACCGCCTCTTCTATCCTTATTCCCTCAAAGTAAACAACGATTTCTTGCAAAGATACACACATCATATTTATTTATTCAAACAAATCTATGGAAACTTTCATGTAACCTAAATTAACATTTACAAGATATTGGCCGTATCGACCTCTGTCAAGAGGCGGTTGCCACTAAACAAAAAAATAATTGGGGGGAGAGTGTGCAATGATACCCAATAAGAGTAAATACAATTTTTATTCTCGCCAAGAGTGATTCTGAGTGGCCGGAGTTCTTTGTTGCTGCCACTTAATTCCGTTGCCGCTTCCACCACTTCCACCGCCGCTACCTTCACCACTCAATCCAGGATGTTGAATGAGACTGTAATATGCAAGAATGTTGAAAAACAAAGCTTCTTAAAATAAAACGTATCGTACAATAAAGTTTGAGAAAAAAATAAAAATATATTCGGCTACCAGTAAAGAAATGGTCCCTAGCACGCGCAGGCTCCACACTGGCGATTCGTTGTTGCTGTTCAATATGTAGATGACGGCGACGCTGTAGATGGAGAAATTTTTCGATACGAGCTCGCACCACGGCCAGGCGATGTTTGTTATGTTTGGCGATCTCCTCCTCGCGTTCCAGAATGGCACGCCGCTTCGCCGCCTCCGCCCGCCGCTCCGCCGCCTCCGCCCGCCGCTTCAGCGCCTCCAGAATCTCCTTCTCGCGATGTTCATCCTCCTTTATACAATTACATTCCGAACCGTCGGCCAGCTCCCGCAAGCGATCTGCCATTGTCAGTCCAGCGTGATGTAACTATTGTAAGATCTTTACTGGAAATATGTCTGGATGGATGGATGAACGAATAAAGGATCGGTAGTAGTTCGGAATAATAATATCTTTAATGTGGGAACTTTTACAAAAAGGATCGGAACGAATGCAATCACGGCTTGTTGCACGAAGCTCTACTCGACTTGACTTCTCGACAAAGACTCTCCGACTGACTGTGTTCGACTCTCGTACTCGACTGACTAAACTGCGCGAACCTGCACGAACCGGCACAACGACCGTTGATGCGCGCGCTTTTCTTTTTCGAGAGCTTTCTGTTACTAAGCGCCCTCCGTAATACCAACCGGCTAGAACGGCATCCGTGCGCCATCTACACGCTCTGCGACACTAGCGCGGCTTTACGCCATTAACCAACTAACTAAATATCACTAGATTTCTTACAGCTTCGGCCAGCCTGCAACTGCATTCGACCCGAATGTGTCATGAACAATAAAACGCATACATAGACTTTTCACAATATAAACTTACGTACTACTTTAGTGACAATATAATTCTCACGCTCTTAACCTGCGCATGTACTTAAATCTAACGCAAACTTAACACCTATGGGGGAAGGACTGGTTTTACCAAAGGTTTAAATTTATCGGGTGACAAAATCGCATTATACGGCCTAGGCGCTTCGTTAAAGCCTGGGATATCCGTAATCACGTAGCGATTCTTGTTAAGGACTTTCGCCACTCGGTATGGGCCTTTATATTTCGGTTTAAGCTTTTTGCTCTCACCAACTTTGGACTGTAAATCCCGCACTAAGACATAATCGCCAACTTTGTACTGGGATGGGGTCTTATGAGTCTTATCATAGTACATTTTATTATACTTTCTAACTCTTTCAGTCGCTTCGACCGCTATATCTCGCGCTTTTTGACGCTCCTGCGCTAAGTCATTATCTATTTTCGCCATACCATCTAACAAACGCTTAAGATCAATATCTGAATGACTGTGCTGGTCGTATCCTAAAAGCAATTTGGAAGGAGTAGCATTTACGGAAGAATTAACCGTGTTATTAACCACGTATTGAATTTTTAACAAATGAGTTTTCCACTCATGCTGATTATCTATCACTTTAGTTAGAGACGTTCTGAGAAACCTATTCGAACGTTCGGCTAAACCATTAGCCCACGGTGAGGCTACTGCAACCTTCCTATGTTTAATATTTAAATCTTCAAGAAAAGCAAGAAATTCCCGCGATGTAAAGGCCGTGCCTCTATCTGAAACTATCTCTTTGGGATTTCCAAACACATTAAAAAGAAAACGCAACTTTTCACCGGTTTCTTTGGACGTCGTCGTCCGCGTAGGTAAATACCACGTAAATCGCGTGAAAGCATCGACTATTACTAATATATACTTAAAATTATCTGACGTGGTAGGCAACGGGCCATAATGATCCACGTGCACAACTTCAAATGGTATCGAAGGAGCAGGCGTTAACTGCATTTCACCTTCTCGCGAACATGTTGAAGAATTAGCAATTAAACACGTCATACAATTATCAATGTAATCTCTAATTCTTTTACGCATGGTAGGAAACCAATACGTCGCATGAATGCCTTCAAAGGTTTTTGAAAAACCACAATGAGCCATATCGTCATGATAGACCCTAATAACAGTATTAATCATGACTTCTGGGACTACAAAACGGGAACGGTCTTTATCTTTCCGGTAGACCAACCCATCTATAAGCTCAAACTTATCAAACTTATCATTACTTTCATATTCCAAATCGTTAGCAATCTGTTTAATTTTATCGTCTTGTGACTGCTTAAACTCAAGCTCTCTTTCCAAAGTCATAAAGTTTACATAGGCTACCTGCCTACTTAAAGCATCCACATGAGGCATTCGCTTCCCAGGTCTGTGAACTACTTTAAACCGATAGTTCTGCAATTGCAAAATCCATCTCGCAACCCTTGGATTCAAATTCGCTTTATTAACCGCATATACGATCGCGTTACAATCCGTAACAATTGTAAAATCTTTTCCATAAAGAAAAACATGAAACTTATCAATCGCTCTTATTATGGCTAACATTTCAAGCTCGAAGCTATGATAATTGGATTCAGCTTTATTCGTAGCTTGACTAAAATACGCAACTGGCGCCCATTGGCCATTACTCTGCTTCTGAAACAATATGGCTGCTAATCCATGCGAACTCGCATCTGTATGCAGCTCCGTTTCTGCTTCGGGGTTATACACCCGCAATACCGGATATGATGTTAACTTTTGCTTGAGAGTGTCAAAGGCTTTAATATGCTCTTCTTTAAAAACAAAATCAACCGACTTTTTAAGCAAGTTATACAACGGCCTTGCAATTAACGCGAAATCTTTGATAAATTTTCTGAAATAGTTTGCTAAACCAAGAAACCGTTGCATCTCATGCATGTCCCGCGGATAAGTATAAGCTTTAATCGCTTCTGTGTGATCATGACTGATAGATACACCTGCGGACGATACATCATAACCTAGGAATTCAACTCTTCTTTTAAGAAATTGACATTTTTCATAATTTAACTGAAAACCATGTTGCTTCAAAAGCCAAAGCACTTCTTTTAGCGTTTCTAAATTCTTTTCAACCGTTTTCGACGGTATCATTACATCATCGATGTATACGGTCACCTTACGTTGACGGATAAGAGGATCAAATAACTTTAATAACCGTTTCTGAAATTCAGCCGCTGATTCGCACCATCCGAATGGTAACACCGTGAATTCAAATTGACCATCGGGTGTCGAAAAAGCAAAATACTTGGTGTCGTCAGGGTGTACTTTCACCTGATAGAAACTATCTTTAAGATCTAGCAACGTAAAAACTTCATTATCCCCGAGTTCTGCAATGCAATCCTCAATTACAGGGAACGGACATTTTTGTTTCCACACTCTAGCGTTTAACGGTCTAAAATCGACACATAACCTTAACTTGCCGTTTTTCCTACGCACTAAAACGATACGCGCACAATAAGGCGAGGTACTCGGCTTAATAATACCACGAGCTAGGAGGTCATCAGTAATCTCTCGGACTTGTCTCCTTTCTTCGTACGCTAAACGACGTGGAGCATACGCGTAGATTGACGTGTCACGTAACGCAACTCTAACCGCGTAATCGTCTTCGACGATAGGGATGTCAGCTTCCTCAACTTCCTGAATTATTTGTTTCAGCTTAACCTTCTCGTCTTCACCAAAATCAATCTGATAATCTCTTTCTGTTTCAATAGCCGCACAAATATCTGTAGATATAAAATCTTCCGGAAAAAACTTAACGTCACTGACTTTCTGATCAGCATGCAATGACAACGTAACCTTATTTTCCATAAAATCGCGACCAATGACTAAATCGTACATGAAATTATCTTTATTCAAAATGCACAAATCAATTTCGTATTTTTTATCGGGATAGAGATCCAAAGAAATTGAAGTTCTGACAATACCTTTTACCGGAATCGGATAATCATTCAGCGTAGTGAATTTACGCTTAGACTCCATTATTGTACTCGAATCTTGTAAATTAAACCTTTTACAAATTTCATCTTTTACGAACGATACTGGACTTCCGGTGTCCACCAACGCTGATAAATCACAACGCTTACCGTTTAACTGCACAACCTTAATCACAGGGTTCTTAATCGGAATTACCGCCGCATCCTGCTGCACCAGTGCGACTGTTGAGACCGGCACTTCCGACACTTCTGCCACTGAAGACCCAGATGCAACCACGGTAGACGCAGGGACCTCGTTCTTGTCCTTGACCGCTGCCACCGCTGCAGGCGTTTCACCAGTAGATGTCGAAGAATTTTTCTTCTTCCATTTAGGGCAATCCACTTTTCGATGGCCCTTGTCCTTGCAAAAGAAACACGTAAGCTCAGTGTCTCTGCAATCTTTGTAATTATGGCCTTTCTTTCCACAATTTTTGCAACTTGCTGCCTTGTTCTCGTTCGCTTTGTGGACGTCCGACGATTTCTTCTCAAACGTACCAACCGCTGCTGTTATCTGACACATCTGATCGACGAATTGCTCGACTGAGGTGGCATGGATCGCTGCTGCTGTAGCCCTTAACGATCTCTCGGCGATACCTCCAATCAGTAAATCAACCGTGTCTTGAATAGGCAAACCTTGATTACGCATTAACGCCAACTTGTCTACGGCGTATTCCTGGAATGTCTCCTTGGACGGCGTCCATTTTCTGGCCTCAATCTTCTGCATGACCACATAGAACGGAATTTTCCGCTCGAACATCTTGAGCAATGCTTGGCGACAATCCGCCCAGGAAGTCAACACCGGGCCTGACTGCGTGTTGTACCACTTCTTTGCTATCTTCGTTAGTTTGCTTGAAGCCGCAAGTAACGTCACATCGTCTGCCACTCTATGCGCACAAGCGACTTGATCGACTCGCTGCACCCATTGTCGCACATTTTCGTCAGCTCCTCCTCCATATTCTGGAATCTGCGATGCCAATAGGGAAACTGCATTGGCGGGAGAGACGGAACTCATAACTGAAAGCCTGGAACTTTCCATATTCCCGTGTGCGGATGACGGAACGTGCGACGGCGTCGCCGCGTTCTGCCATTCGGGAGATGCCGGCGTGGCACTATTCACTCGTTGCACAGAACTTGAAACTTGCTGCAGGAACTGCTGTTGCTGTGCCATCATCTGCGTCATTAACCGGTCAAAAACGTTTGTCAACGACGATATCAGCTCGTTCTGCGATGGAGATTGTTCCACGTTCGACGGCGCCTGCGCCGGATTAACCGTCGCGTCTTGAATACCTGCGCTCGCGAACAGATCGAACGGACCGTTTCTTTCCAGATGCAACATAATCGCATCAATTAGCTCGTCCCTCGTTCCCGTCACAGGGAGACTATATCTGGACGCTTCTTCCTGTAGTTGTACGTGCGTCAACTCATCGAGACGCCTGCGATCCATTTTTTCACCGGACCGCTGCTACACAGTCGAACTGCACTTCGAAAACCGAATCTTGTGTCCTGAGCCTCGCTTCCTTGAGACTCGCGTTCCTGAATCTCGTTTCCTTGAGACTCGTGTCTCCAAGCCTCGCTTCCTTGAGACTCGTATCCTGAGACGTTCCTGAGACTCGTTTCCTGAGACTCGCGTTCCTGAGACTCGCGTCTCCAAGCCTCGCTTCCTTGAGACTCGTATCCTGAGACGTTCCTGAGACTCGTTTCCTGAGACTCGCGTCGAACTTCGCTGCCGCTTGCGAAACTCACTTCCGTTTCGTTACCGAAAAACCGATATTCCCGCTACCGAACACTAACCGTGCGAACCGGACTCGAAACACCGCGAGAGCCGGACTAAAATCCTACCGAGAGCCGGGCTGGAATCCCACTTCTGAATTAAATGGCTGTAAGATCTTTACTGGAAATATGTCTGGATGGATGGATGAACGAATAAAGGATCGGTAGTAGTTCGGAATAATAATATCTTTAATGTGGGAACTTTTACAAAAAGGATCGGAACGAATGCAATCACGGCTTGTTGCACGAAGCTCTACTCGACTTGACTTCTCGACAAAGACTCTCCGACTGACTGTGTTCGACTCTCGTACTCGACTGACTAAACTGCGCGAACCTGCACGAACCGGCACAACGACCGTTGATGCGCGCGCTTTTCTTTTTCGAGAGCTTTCTGTTACTAAGCGCCCTCCGTAATACCAACCGGCTAGAACGGCATCCGTGCGCCATCTACACGCTCTGCGACACTAGCGCGGCTTTACGCCATTAACCAACTAACTAAATATCACTAGATTTCTTACACTATGGTTAATGCAGGACATGCACTATGCAGGTTGATGCAGGTTATGCTCTATGCTACCACGTGCCACGCTGCAACGTACGTGCTATTTTAGTGGAGGCAAATTAGGTTTTTATCTCGGAACCGGTTGAGGGCGCGTTCGGGGAGACGCTATTAGCGCTAACAGCGTCATTCTATCTTTATCGCTCACCAGGTGCAAAACAAGGATAGAACAAGCAAATAGCGCTAATAGCGCGCTCTCCGAACGCAGCCTGAAACTACTCAGATTTGAACGAATGTTTTTTTAAAATGTAGGTAATTAAAAAAACTAGTTCACGAGTTCATGCAGATATGTTTATTTATTAATTATTAATAAATTAAATAATATTCTAAATAATTATAATAATACATTTCTTTATTTTCACAAATTTAAATATTTATGACCATCCAACCGAAACTGACGTCACGCGTGGCTGCGAATCGACTCGCTTTCAATCATTAAATCTGTAATTCACAGAAAAAATATACAAGTTTTTTTAATTTTAACAAAGTTATCTTGCAATTAATGTGGTATAAGAATTTCTGTACAACATTTTTTTATACGTTTTTCCTCTATTATAAATAAATTATTTTGTGTATGTCAGTTAATATTAACTTACTTTAAGGAAAAAGAAAAGATAAGTTGGTTGTTATAATGAAATAAATGTTCTTACCCGAGTATACGTGATTCAATATCCACCTGCGTTTCAAGCAACATTCTTTCTTTATTGCGTATATATGTATGAATTACTAGTAGACGGATTTCCTCCCAATTGTACAAATCTCGAAATATACGATGTGCATAATTTGGCACACCGCATTTAATGGCAAAATTCAAAGCGGTTTTAATTATAGGTACCCATCGATTTTTGACGCACAAAAGTATCCAACGAAACCTGCGAAATACGTGCATGTTACGTTACGCAAATGTGAACTAGTCTGAACTCGGAATTAGTAAAACTCATATTTACTGTATTTTATAGCTCTGAGCATGGAACTCATTTGACATCACATTCATCTTGGTCGCGAACAAATCGACATCGACAGTTGACTTATATAGGCATTTTAAAAATTTTTTTTTCTGAATATCAGAAAATAACTTTACATCTGGTAAACATTTGACATTCTCATTCCAGTTTATCATTTTTGCTAAATCGGAACACTCTGTTTCCAACGTGGTTCTTTTTGACACGGTATTTGAAATGCCTCTGAAAGGACCAAGTGGTTCTATATTAAAAAAGTACACGTTCCAATCAAGAGATTTTAACACCTGAAATCAACACAAAGTTCATTATACCTATCTAATGCTAAAAATATAAATACTGCTAAAATAAAAACCATAGTTTATACCAATAAAAAGTGTGTATCACCTCTAATTCTTTCCGAGCAAAGTACTGAATGAAATGTTTTCTCCAATCTTTACTGTTTATACTTTTGTTTACAAAATAAGAAAAATAACATTTCAGATATCGTTCGAATACCGATGGTCCTCCTAATTTACACTCCAGTTGTTCCAAGATCATACATCCTACTTCATAAGGGACACGTTCCATAGCATCATTAGGCAAACTATTGTGGCTCAATCTGGGTATTAAACTTTGTAACATACCGATATCCTCGAATCTTTCAATCTATAATACAGTTTTGGAAGTATTATAGTAGTAATAAAGAGATGTGTGTGTGTGTGTGTGTTGCGTGCGTGCGTGCGTGCGTGCGTGTCAATTGCAAAATGTTAATTGTTATCTGGCATCATATCCAACATTATTTATTACTCCGTTTATTTTATTTAATCAAAGTTAATACTTTACCGTTTTTACCAATTTGCGGTCCACTTTTATTTTTAAAAATTCCTTTGTTTTCTCATCAATGGACATTCGGTTTATAATTTTTTTGTAAATAAACATACCGATACTCTTGTTCAACCACATGTGATCATAATTTACACTTGTAACTAAATACTCTGTCCACATGAGTGAGATGTTCTTAGCGAGAAAACTGTCCAAAGAGATACCTCCGCCAAGTAGAGTCGGCGGTACAAATATTAAGTTTGGACATTCTATTGTGAAGTACTTTGGTGAGATGGTTGGTGGCAACACGCATATATTGTATTTATCTAGAGAAATTTTTAGTATAATAACAAAAATAATGATTAAAAAGGAGAGGATTTATAATCTACAAAAATAAAATATATTTTGTGTTATTAAGTTGATAAATAAATTGTAATTTAATTGATATGTTACTCAAGAAATAATGTCCACACAAGTCGACGGTAATCTGCATCAAGCTTTCAAATTCGCAAACGTCGTGCTATCATTGATGTATGTGGATTCGGCAAACACGCTCACTGAATCAACTATCGCCTTCTCTAGTGAACCCACAGCAAGAACTACTCCGTAAGCCGGTATTGGTGTCATTTGAACAAAATGATATGTGGCTTGGCCTCGAGTTTCCGACACATTTTGCAAAATTGCAGACATTATAACTGTAAAATTGCTTGGTACTGTAATCTAGAAATAAGAAGTCATATGAAAAATAGACATTTTAATTTAATTTTTACCAAAACAGTTTATAAAAAAGAACATATGGACATATTATCGATATATAAATATAGATACGTATGTACATTTACAAGCATACATTAAAATTTATTTTATTAGCACACATTACAAATTCTTCCCAAACTTTTTATTACTTTATAAATTATATTAATAATAATCAATCGTATGTTACTGTGCTTAGGTATATAAAGCAAGTATTGCATCTATATTATACTGTCTATGTTAAAATTCTTACCTCAGCAGAATACGTAGATTTGACAGATGGTGTATCTTGACACGGAAACATGGCTCTTGTATATGTATACTAAAAATTTTGAAATCTATATTTAACGTACGTTTATCTAAATAAATTGCATTGTTTATTTAACTCTAAGCTTACCTTGTTGTTAGACAATAGGAAAGGATGTTTACCATCGGCGGTTTGCTCAGGTGGTAGCCAAACTAGTGCATTTGAATGTTCACTTGTTTTATATTTAATCTCAATTTTACATTGTTTAAAAACGGGTTTGTGGTAACTCTATCGTAAGTGAACTTCCCCAAAGATGATTATTAAGTCCAATACGATAACGTAACGGTAATCCAGTAACAGGATTTATGACTTCTATTATATCAAGATTGTAGTTATCTAGAAACTATAATTACTCGGTGTTACTATACATATTAATTATAAATCAATATTTTTGCCGAATAAAGGGAAATATCTCACTACTTATACTCACTATAGTATCTTCTTCTTTAGGTATATTTTTCTTTTCTATAGTCAAAATCGCTTTTCCTTCAAGAACTTTTTGACGAAAATTCACATTTAGTTCTAAACGGGTATCGATTACACGCGCAAGTTCTAATAATTAGACAGTTAAAAAAATTATAAAGAAATATATAGTTGATAATTAGTGTTATATAAATGTAATGCGTAAGTATATGACACAAACGATACATTATTATTAAAATTGTTATAATTATTACGTATGATATTATTTGTAGTATATGCAAATATAAATTTTCAAGATTTGTGCTAAAACTGTAATACATTTTATACACTTAAGAAGATTGGCAGAACATTGTCAGTTAATTAACGTCGTGAAATAGCAATCTAATTTTGAAAATTATTAATTACTAAAGATACGTGTTAAAAATACGTGAGACAGGGAGAGAGTTTCATCTTTCGAAGTCTTTCTAAATGAATAATTATGCTAACATATTTGTCATTCTATATTTTTGAAACAGAATAAATAAAAGCATTTTAAATGTTTTACACTATTTTCATGTAGCTAATTGAAAATAATTAAAATATACCTGGTTCCGCATAGCTGTATAGATCTTTAGTTGATTCAAAAATATCTGGTTTATAAAGGTCCATTTTATATCCGCGTTATATAGCTCCAAATAACTCTCGACAACGAATCGTTTTCAACTGACAAGGAAGTTACAGTATCGCTTCTACCGAGGCTTCTACCTTATTTATTTACGTATATTTCTTTTCATCTGTCGACGTCGTCTGTTTATTAGAGTACCGGATAGCCAATGTTGCTGTGACTTTCAGGTAGTATACATAAAGAATTGGATGTGTGACAAATCGTGGGGTTCGTTTATTTTGGTTACACTTACTATAGCTCCATTTTTTCCGTTTAAAATTTAAATATTGAAACATTACTACAGTACGTATATACCTGAGATGTTAGATTTACAGTTGAACAATTTAGATATGGAAATCGTAGAAATAACAGCGAGAGATGGGGACGATTTTGAAATAACGTACAAGTTAAATGCACCGTCGTCTATTAACGCAGTTTCTCAAGAAGAAATTCATAAAATTGCAAATCGAACACGATCTATACCGCAACAATGAATATGCGACAAAGTAATATGTATTGAAAGAAATCATGCTATAGTTATGTGATTATTTTTATGCTTTGTTATTATGATTCTTTATCCATTTGTATTAGATTAAATGATAAAGTGCAAGTTTTCGCGATAATTGACGAGATGTAAGAACGTATATGAGACAAGTAACTGTTTTTATCGCGTATACTTCCACGAAAATGCACACTTATATTGCAAATGTGATACAAATATTCTTAATTAAACAATCTAATACACCACGTGCGATAAACATGCACGCAAATTTTTTTTTTTATTTTTAGATTTTTTAAATTCTAAATTACAAAATACACATTAGAGTGAACTGACAATGAGACCAGATAAAATTTCAACCATGAAAGTTATTGAGAAATATACGTTTGTGTCCATATGATAATGTTATGCTTCTATTTCAGAACTTGAGCGATATTTTACTATAGATATTACCAAGTCGATTCCCTTTATGATACCAACCGCATTCAAGTTCGCGACTTAACTGTGATAATACTTCGTCAAAGAAATTATTTAATATTTTATAGACAATCTAACAGTTGAAATTCCTTCTCGCAATGCAAATGTTGTTCCTCCTTTTTCTGCAGATAAACGAGATCGCGTTGACGTTCCATCGCCGTAGCCGCCGGCGCCGCTGCTGATCCACGTTCTGCGAGTTGCATTTCCGTCATACGATGTTCCTATAGGCGCTGTATCTCTTGCTCGCAAAACGTTCGGACCGTTCGGTTATTATCGTAACGGTCCGAAGTGTCCGAACCGTCGGCCAGCTCCAGTAAGCGATCTGCCATTGTCTTAAGTCCCTCGTGTCCCTCGTGACGTGACTATGGTTAATGCAGGACATGCACTATGCAGGTTTATGCAGGTTATGGTTTATGCTACCACGTGCCACGCTGCCACGTGCTATGCTATGATTGCTATGTGCTATCGAGACTGCGGTCCACTTGACGCTCCAAATGCTTCGAAGCATTCCTCTTTTCCTTTCTTTCAATGAAGAAATCAGAAAGAGAAGAAGAACGCTTCAAAGCATTTGTAGCGTCAAGTGGATCGCCGCCTCTGCGCAGAACCAACTGCAACATCTCTCGTTGGACGGGGTATAATAAAGAGGCGGGCCACTGACCATATTTAATTATCTAGTTTTGTGACGTCGTTGGACGTATTTCTTCCTACAAGATTTTTTTTTAGGGTTGCCGACGCAATCTACCGCCTCTTCTATCCTTATTCCCTCAAAGTAAACAACGATTTTTGCAAAGATACACACATCATATTTATTTATTCAAACAAATCTATGGAAACTTTCATGTAACCTAAATTAACATTTACAAGATATTGGCCGTATCGACCTCTGTCAAGAGGCGGTTGCCACTAAACAAAAAAATAATTGGGGGAGAGTGTGCAATGATACCCAATAAGAGTAAATACAATTTTTATTCTCGCCAAGAGTGATTCTGAGTGGCCGGAGTTCTTTGTTGCTGCCACTTCCGTTGCCGCTTCCACCTTCCACCACTTCCACCGCCGCTACCTTCACCACTCATCCCAGGATGTTGATGAAAAAATTTCATCGACTATAATTTCATCAAGTTCTTGCTGAGTTTCATGATGAAATCCCTACAAAGACGGATTCAACTTACAAAAAAGATTGAGACTGTAATATGCAATAATGTTGAAAAACAAAGCTTCTTAAAATAAAACGTATCGTACAATAAAGTTGAGAAAAAAATAAAAATATATTCGGCTACCTGAAAGAGATGGTCCCCAGCACGCGAAGGCTGCACACTGGCAATTCGTTGTTGCTGTTGATCTTTGTATAATTGCGGATTGTGCCTTCTCTCAGCCTTTATACGTTGCTGTTGACTATGTAGCTGGCACTGTAGATGGAACACCTTTTCGAAACGAACTCGCCGCAATCGCTGCAGGGCCCGGATATGTATGTACTCGAGTTCGGCGTGCTCTACCTCGCGTTGCAGCTCAATGGCAAGCTCCCCCCGCATCTCCTTCTCGCGACGTTCATCCTCCTTCATACGTTGCACGGCTGCCGCTAGTATTTGTTGCTCGAGACGGTGGAGCTGTTCCTGCTGGAGCTGTTTCGAAAGACAATCTAACAGTTGAAATTCCTTCTCGCAATGCAAATGTTGTTCCTCCTTTTTCTGCAGATAAACGAGATCGCGTTGACGTTCCATCGCCGTAGCCGCCGGCGCCGCTGCTGATCCACGTTCTGCGAGTTGCATTTCCGTCATACGATGTTCCTATAGCCGCTGTATCTCTTGCTCGCAAAACGTTCGGACCGTTCGGTTATTATCGTAACGGTCCGAAGTGTCCGAACCGTCGGCCAGCTCCAGTAAGCGATCTGCCATTGTCTTAAGTCCCTCGTGTCCCTCGTGACGTGACTATGGTTAATGCAGGACATGCACTATGCAGGTTTATGCAGGTTATGGTTTATGCTACCACGTGCCACGCTGCCACGTGCTATGCTATGATTGCTATGTGCTATCGAGCTGCTTCTTTCAATGAAGAAATAAGAAAGAGAAGAAGAACGCTTCAAAGCATTTGTAGCGTCAAGTGGACCGCAGCCTGAACCGCCTCTGCGCAGAACCAACTGCAATATCTCTCGTTGGACGGGGTATAATAAAGAGGCGGGCCACTGGCCATATTTAATTATCTAGTTTTGTGACGTCGTTGGACGTATTTCTTCCTACAAGATTTTTTTTTAGGGTTGCCGACGCAATCTACCGCCTCTTCTATCCTTATTCCCTCAAAGCAAACAACGATTCTTGCAAAGATACACACCTCATATTTATTTATTCAAACAAATCTATGGAAACTTTCATGTAACCTAAATTAACATTTACAAGATATTGGCCGTATCGACCTCTGTCAAGAGGCGGTTGCCACCACAGATTAATAGACAGATAGCCAATGGCCCGGGTGAAAGCGAGACCACTATTTCCGTACTTTGATTACCGACAGACTTTGCCCCTAGGAGCGAATCCAGGCTAATTGAGGGCGAGACGGGTGAGAGGTGAGGAAACTTTCCTCACCTCTCACCCGTCTCGCCCTCAATTAGCCTGGATTCGTTCCTAGGGGCAAAGTCTGTCGGTAATCAAAGTACGGAAAGAGTGGTCTCGCTTTCACCCGGGCCATTGGCTATCTGTCTATTAATCTGTGGTTGCCACTAAACAAAAAAATAATTGGGGGAGAGTGTGCATTCTCGCCAAGAGTGATTCTGAGTGGCCGGAGTTCTTTGTTGCTGCCACTTCCGTTGCCGCTTCCACCACTTCCACCGCCGCTACCTTCACCACTCATCCCAGGATGTTGATGAAAAAATTTCATCGACTATAATTTCATCAAGTTCTTGCTGAGTTTCATGATGAAATCCCTACAAAGACGGATTCAACTTACAAAAAAGATTGAGACTGTAATATGCAAGAATGTTGAAAAACAAAGCTTCTTAAAATAAAACGTATCGTACAATAAAGTTGAGAAAAAAATAAAAATATATTCGGCTACCTGAAAGAGATGGTCCCCAGCACATGCAGGCTGCACACTGGCGATTCGTTGTTGCTGTTCAATATGTAGATGGTGCTGGAGAAGTTTATCGAAACGAGCTCGCTCCACGGCCAGGAGATGTTGGGCGATCTCCTCCTCGCATTCCAGAATGGCAAGCTGCTTCGCCGCCTTCGCCCGCCGCTCCAGCGCCGCCAGCATCTCCTTCTCGCGATGTTCATCCTCCTTTATACTTTGCACGGCAGCCGCTACCATTTGTTGCCCGGAACGGTAGAGCTCTTCCTGCTGGAGATCCTCTTCCCGTTGCTGATGATGCTGCTGTATCGAAAGACGCTCCAACTTTTGCAATTCCTTCTCGCGATGTATACGTTGTACCTCCTTTTCCCGCAAATGAACGAGGTTGCGTTGATGTTCCATCGCCGCAGCCACCGACGCCGCTGCTGCTCCATGTTCTGCGAGTTGCATTTTCGTCATACGATGTTCCTGTAGCCGCTGTATCTCTTGCTCGTGAAACGTTCGGACCGTTCGGTTAGTATCGTCCGAAGTGTCCGAATCCGAACCGTCGGACAGCTCCAGGAAGCGATCTGCCATTGTCTTAAGTCCCTCGTGATGTAACTATGGTTAATGCAGGACATGCACTATGCAGGTTGATGCAGGTCATGGTCTATGCTACCACGTGCCACGCTGCCACGTACGTGCTATTAAATAGCATAAGACCGTTGGACCAATGAGCATCCAGCATAAAGTCGCCATATCAATTTACATAAGATGCTCATTGGTCCAGCAGTCTTATGCTATGCTTATGCTACGCTATGCATTTTGTGTATTATAGCCTTTTAGTCATTTAGTGGAGGCAAATTAGTAGGTTTTTATCTCGGAACTGGTTGAGAGCGCGTTCGGGGAGACACTATAGCGCTAACAGCGTCATTCTATCTTTATCGCTCACCAAGTGTAAAACAAGGATAGAACAAGCAAATAGCGCTAATAGCGTGCTCTCCGAACGCAGCCTGAAACTACTCGGATTTGAACGAATGTTTTTTTAAAATGTAGGTAATTAAAAACACTAGTTCATGCAGATATGTTTATTTATTAATTATTAATAAATTAAATAATTCTAAATAATTATAATAATACATTTCTTTATTTTTACAAAGGACCCCGCACTAATTATATGGGAAAATGGATCTCGGTAAAATCGGCTAATTTTTTAATATGTTGTAGCTTATAACCTACTGAACAAAAAATGTAATGGGCACAAAGCTAAATAATGGACAGTTTTTGAGCTACAGCCAGTCAAACACGAAAAATTCGGGTCTGCGCGAGTACTATATCACTACTCTTGGCATAACCCAGGACCAACGACATGGACGTGGTAGGGGGCTGGTCCCGTGTGTGTGTGTGTGTGTGTGTGTGTGTGCGTGTGTGTGTGTGTGTGTGCGCGTGTGTGTGTTTGTGTTCGCGCGAGCGCGCGACACTCGCATCTTTATAAATAGTCCGGGAGCCAGTAAACATTTTTGACACTTATTTTTGTAGTCAGTGAATTTAGATAGGATTGTTTCTTTAGTGATGCTAATTAACAAATCGGAAGTCTGGCTACGATTTTCCGCTGCACCAAAAATTATTCACGTGCCAGGCTCATTTGCCATACCTGCAGATCAGCCAGACTGCTTTTTTACTGACTGTTAGGATAACACTCATTAGTAGAAAAAACTTCATTAGTGCAAAAATAAGTGCCACCCCTTTGTATTTTTTTGCACTCCCTGGATTGATGCAGCGGAAAATCGTAGCCAGACTTCCGATTTGTTAATTAGCATCAATAAAGAAACAATCCTATCTAAATTCACTGACTACAAAAATAAGTGTCAAAAATGTTTACTGGCTTCCGAACTATTTATAAAGGTGCGAGTGTCGCGCGCTCGCGCGAACACACACACACACACACACACACACACACACACGGGACCAGCCCCCTACCACGTCTATGTCGTTGGTCCTGGGTTATGCCAAGAGTAGTGATATAGTACTCGCGCAGACCCGAATTTTTCGTGTTTGACTGGCTGTAGCTCAAAAACTGTCCATTATTTAGCTTTGTGCCCATTACATTTTTTGTTCAGTAGGTCATAAGCTACAACATATTAAAAAATTAGCCGATTTTACCGAGATCCATTTTCCCATATAATTAGTGCGGGGTCCTTTAAGTATTTATGACTATCCAATAGAAACTGACGTCACGCGTGGCTGCGAATCGATTTGCTTTCAATCATTAAATCTGTAATTCACAGAAAAAATATACAAGTTTTTTTAATTTTAACAAAGTTATCTTGCAATTAATGTGGTATAAGAATTTCTGTACAACATTTTTTTATACGTTTTTCCTCTATTATAAATAAATTATTTTGTGTATGTCAGTTAATATTAACTTACTTTAAGGAAAAAGAAAAGATAAGTTGGTTGTTATAATGAAATAACTGTTCTTACCCGAGTATACGTGATTCAATATCCACCTGCGTTTCAAGCAACATTCTTTCTTTATTGTGTATATATGTATGAATTACTAGTAGACGGATTTCCTCCCAATTGTACAAATCTCGAAATATACGATGTGCATAATTTGGCGACGTCGACCCCGAAATCACTGATTCGTCGTTAGAGAAGTCGAATTAGCGAATTCTCGGGCTGTCGACAACTGATTTGCCCCGGGGACTTTTTGACACGTCCGGGGATAAAGAATCTTGTGGAATTACGAGAAAATAATTAATAAAACCCCGGACCTCCGTGCTCGCGAGACACTTGGTCTCAAGTAACCGGCGATAAATAGAGTGTATGAAAGATCTTTTCCTTTACCTATTGTCAGCGAAGACTCGTCGTGGCTCGAGATCGCGTTCGATCACGCGCCTCTCACCGCGATTTCTGAATACTCCGTCGCCGCGAATAAATTCTTCCGTTGCTCGCGGAATTGTAAAATATTGTAAATAGAATATTATTATAAACAGTATATAGAGGATTTCACACTCGTCTTAATTAAAAAACCTTTAACGTCATCCTGACCCAATCAGCAAAGAAATGTTTTTTTAACGTTTTTTAAACGTTTTTTTTTATTGCAAAAAACGTTTAATAAACGTTTTTAAAACGTTTAATCAATGGGATAGATCCTTTTTTATTCATTAAAAAAACGTTTTTTTAACGTTTAATAAACGTTTAAAACCCGTTTTTTTAATGTTTGAAAAACGTATTTTCAACGTTAATACAATGTTATTTTAACGTTTAAAAACATTTTATTAACATCCCACACAGCAATTATTACATACGCTCAAAAAAAATAATTTTAATTTAAGATTTGAAATAATATCGTTTTACAGTTAGAAATTCTTTTTAATATTTGAAAAACACATCTTACTTTGGAAAATATAGTCTTATATATTTATATCATCGCAGCAATATTGCTGGCAAATATATGTCTTGCGGATGTCATGATTTCGCTTCGCCTGGACCTGCTTATATTCGCTCTCAACTGAAATTTACTTACGAGTTAATCACACCATTATGCGCCACCTATCGGTGTCATTGCAAGCTACCACGGAAAGATGCGCTACCGTGCATCTTTCTGAAAATATCTCAGGAAATTCTTAACAAAAGACAGTTGCATTATAGTGTTTTGAAAACGTCTCGACAAGGGCTACAAGAATATGCAAAAAAACTATTTTTTATTTAACCCCTTATGGTGTTTTATTTAAACAATTAAGGTGCTTTTAATCTAAATTTTTTATATAGAAGCCCCTACTTTTTATAGCACATTCTTGTAGCCCTTGTCAAAACGTTTTTAAAACACTATAATAAAGTTCTCTTTTGTTAAGAATTTACTGAGATATTTCAAATTTTGTCATAATATTTTTAATATAAAATATGAAATATCTTGTAAAGTATTCACTTATCGATGACTTTACCTTAGCGCTTTTATACATAGCTAAATAATCAAAGAAATCGAATAATAATATTAATTTTTACATTTGTAATTTTTAAAATTGAGTTTGTACACAAATGCAATCAAATTTTTTAAAATTAATTCGTCTGTTTTTTTTTACATTATTCGATTTTTTTTCTTATTCTACGCATAAAAGTATTAAGGTAAAGTCATCGAAAAGTAAATACTTTACGAAATATTTCATATTTTATATTAAAAATATAATGACAAAATTTAAAATATCTCAAAAAATTCTTAACGAAAGAGAGCTTTATTATAGTGTTTTTAAAAACGTCTCGACAAGGGCTACAAGAATATGCAAAAAAACTACTTTTTATTTAACCTCTTATGGTGTTTTATTTAAAAAATTTAAGGTGCTTTTGATCTAAATTTTTTATATAGAAGCCCCTATTTTTTATAGCACATTCTTGTAGCCCTTGTCAAGACGTTTTTAAAACACTATAATAAAGTTCTCTTTTGTTAAGAATTTACTGAGATAATTCAAATTTTGTCATAATATTTTTAATATAAAATATGAAATATCTTGTAAAGTATTCACTTATCGATGACTTTACCTTAGCGCTTTTATACATAGCTAAATAATCAAAGAAATCGAATAATAATATTAATTTTTACATTTGTAATTTTTTAAAATTGAGTTTGTACACAAATGCAATCAAATTTTTTAAAATTAATTCGTCTGTTTTTTTTTTACATTATTCGATTTTTTTTCTTATTCTACGCATAAAAGTATTAAGGTAAAGTCATCGAAAAGTAAATACTTTACGAAATATTTCATATTTTATATTAAAAATATAATGACAAAATTTAAAATATCTCAGAAAATTCTTAACGAAAGAGAGCTTTATTATAGTGTTTTTAAAAACGTCTCGACAAGGGCTACAAGAATATGCAAAAAAACTACTTTTTATTTAACCTCTTATGGTGTTTTATTTAAAAAATTTAAGGTGCTTTTGATCTAAATTTTTTATATAGAAGCCCCTATTTTTTATAGCACATTCTTGTAGCCCTTGTCAAGACGTTTTTAAAACACTATAATAAAGTTTTCTTTTGTTAAGAATTTACTGAGATAATTCAAATTTTGTCATAATATTTTTAATATAAAATATGAAATATCTTGTAAAGTATTCACTTATCGATGACTTTACCTTAGTGTTTTTATACATAGCTAAATAATCAAAAAAATCGAATAATAATATTAATTTTTACATTTGTAATTTTTCAAAATTAAGTTTGTACACAAAATGCAATCAAATTTTTTAAAATTAATTCGTTTGTTTTTTTTTTATTATTTGATTCCTTTTATTATTCTACGCATAAAAGTATTAAGGTAAAGTCATCGAAAAGTAAATACTTTACGAAATATTTCATATTTTATATTAAAAATATAATGACAAAATTTAAAATATCTCAGAAAATTCTTAACGAAAGAGAGCTTTATTATAGTGTTTTGAAAATGTCTCGACAAAGGCAACAAGAATATGCAAAAAAACTATTTTTTATTTAATCCCTTATGGTGTTTTATTTAAAAAATTTAAGGTGTTTTTGATCTAAATTTTTTATATAGAAGCCCCTATTTTTTATAGCACATTCCTGTAGCCCTTGTCAAGACGTTTTTAAAACACTATAATAAAGTTCTCTTTTGTTAAGAATTTACTGAGATATTTCAAATTTTGTCATAATATTTTAGGAGGAGGAGGAGGAGTTTACAGAATTGCATTGGAAGAGCGTTTGCTGAGCAAAGGGAAAACGCTTGTCTTACGGCGTTGGGAAAAGCGTTTGATAAACGTTTGTAAAGTCTGACAGCAAATTCTCTATACGAAGTTGTATCAGCGTTCACTAAGCGTTCTCTGAAAAGCGTTGGCTTAGCATTACAGAATTTTCACGAAACGTTTTATACAGCGTTTGATAAGCGTTCCAAAAGCGTTTACAACCCAACAGCGTTGTGTAAGCGTTCTTACAACGTTTGAAAGCGTATAAACGCTCAGAAAACCCTCACCAAACGTTTGTCAATGCTCTATAAGGCTTCTTATTTTCGCCAATTTACATTTAATTTACATTTTTTTACATTTATTAATAATTTATAAATGCATATATAAAAAACACTTGTCCACATTTATGTATTTAATATTTATCACATGAATCAGAATTAACTTCAGTACATAATCGATACTCACAGTGAATATTATATGTATAGCGTTGTAATATAATGAATATTAACTTAATATAAATATTTACATCAAGTGTATTTTACATTTACGTACTTAATTAGTAGTAAATGTAAATAAATGTGAATTAAATCTTAAATAAATATTAAACAAACGTAAAAAAAATATTTGTTACATGTACGTTGCAAATAACTAATAAATATGAAATAAATTTAAAATAAATATAAAATAAACATGTTAAAAACGTTTATTTAACAAATGGATTTTAAATGTAAAATAAATGTTTTTTTAACGTTTAATAAATGTTTTTTTGGCAATAAAAATCTACAAATGTAAAATCAATGAAAAAAAAACGTTTAAAAAACATTTAACAAACGATGTCTGCTGATTGGGGACTTCCGCTCGCGCACAATGACACGTGCACTCACAAAGGGGCTGCAGAATATTGAAAAGCAAAGGGCATACTACTTTTTATGTGAACATTAATGTAGAGCTTCATAAAGTTCTTCCTATCAATGCATTATCTCATAAATTCTCATAGATATTTCATACACACGTTTTTTCTGTGATTAACATTACTTTTTATGAAAATAATAAACATAATATAATTCCGCTGTGAAGAGAGTTATCTTATTCAAAGCTTATATATTACATGCGACAGTTCATTTTGGCAAAGCATAATTTCAGACATTTTAAAAAAGACTAAAATTTAGCGAACGTTAATCTTTATAAGTTGAATCATCAGAATCCATTAAGAGAAATAATATCATAACTGTCGCGTAATCGGTGAATAATGGGTATTTATCCGTTTGCAAAAATATAATTACAAATAGAATAGTGAACGTAATGGTATAAGTAAAGTGTCAATAATTATTTTCACTAATACGAATATTTTATTGGATATCTTTCATAATAAGGTGGCCATTTAGCTTGAGTTATTTTGTCGCAATTATTCAAAAAGAGTGTTCGCATCGAGAATTTATTACGTATTCGTATATTTGTGATTTGATCTTTGCAGAGCAAAGAATGCTGCTGTTTTGATTGAATTAAGCAATATACATTTTACTTTATTATAAGGCAGAAATTCGACGAAGAGTTCATGCAGAGATATGATTGGATAGCCAATGTTGCTGTGACTTTCAGGTAGTATACATAAAGAATTGGATGTTCTGTCCTCATTCCTTCAAAGTAAACAACGATTTTTGCAGATACACAACTCATATTTATTTATTCAAACAAATCTATGGAAACTTTCATGTAACCTAAATTAACATTTACAAGATATTAATCGTATCGCCCTCCGGCAAGAGGCAAATCCGTAGGTGCCACTAATCAGAAAAATAATTGGGGGGGGGGGGGGAGTGTGCAATAATGCCCAATAAAAGTAAATACAATTTTCATTCTCGCAGAGAGTGATCGGAGTTCTTTGTTGCTGTCACTTCCGTTGCCGCTTCCACCACTTTCACCGCCGCTACCTTCACCACTCACTCCAGCAGGACCATGGTGGATAGCAAATTAAAATCGTCTAAATTGCCGTGGTACTATGACCCATATACATATTACAGTCGGAAATCCATCTGGCCAAAGGCAAGGAAAGTTCTTGCTGAGTTTCATGATGAAATCCCTACAAAGACGGATTCAACTTACAAAAAAGATTGAGACTGTAATATGCAATAATGTTGAAAAACAAAACTTCTTAAAATAAAACGTATCGTACAATAAAGTTGAGAAAAAAATAAAAATATATTCGGCTACCTGAAAGAGATGGTCCCCAGCACGCGAAGGCTGCACACTGGCAATTCGTTGTTGCTGTTGATCTTTGTATAATTGCGGATTGTGCCTTCTTTCGGCCTTTATACGTTGCTGTTGACTATGTAGCTGGCACTGTAGATGGAACACCTTTTCGAAACGAGCTCGCCGCAATCGCTGCAGGGCCCGGATATGTATGTACTCGAGTTCGGCGTGCTCTACCTCGCGTTGCAGCTTATTAGCAAGCCGCCGCGCCCGCCGGCGCCGCTCCAGCATCGCCTTCTCGCGACGTTCATCCTCCTTCATACGTTGCACGGCTGCCGCTACCATTTGTTGCCCGAGACGGTGGAGCTCTTCCTGCTGGAGATCCTCTTCACGTTGCTGATGACGTTGCTGTTTTGAAAGACGCTCCGACTGTTGAAATTCCTTCTCGCGATGCAAACGTTGTTGTTGCAGATGAACGAGGTCGCGTTGATGTTCTTCGGCTACCTGAAAGAGATGGTCGCCAGCACGCGCAGGCTGCACACTGGCGATTTGTTGTTGCTGTTGATCTTTGTTTAATTGCGGATTGTGCCTCCTCTCGGCCTCTATACGTTGCTGCTGAATATGTAGCTGGTACTGTAGATGGAACACCTTTTCGAAACGAGCTTGCCGCAGTCGCTGCAAGGCCCGGATACGTGTGCCATCGAATTTGGCGTACTCCTTCTCGCATTGCAGCTCAATGGCAAGCTCCCCCCGCATCTCCTTCTCGCGACGTTCATCCTCCTTCATACGTTGCACGGCTGCCGCTAGTATTTGTTGCTCGAGACGGTGGAGCTGTTCCTGCTGGAGCTGTTTCGAAAGACACTTTAATAGTTGAAATTCCTTCTCGCAATGCAAATGTTTTTCCTCCTTTTCCTGCAGATAAACGAGGTCGCGTTGACGTTCCATCGCCGTAGCCGCCGGCGCCGCTGCTGATCCACGTTCTGCGAGTTGCATTTCCGTCATACGATGTTCCTGTAGCCGCTGTATCTCTTGCTCGCGAAACGTTCGGACCGTTCGGTTATTATCGTAACGGTCCAAAGTGTCCGAACCGTCGGCCAGCTCCAGCAAGCGATCTGCCATTGTCTTAAGTCCCTACGTGTCCCTCGTGACGTGACTATGGTTAATGCAGGACATGCACTATGCAGGTTGATGCAGGTTATGGTTTATGCTACCACGTGCCACGCTGCCACGTGCTATGCTATAGCTGCGGTCCACTTGACGCTCCAAATGCTTCGAAGCATTCCTCTTTTCCTTTCTTTCAATGAAGAAATAAGAAAGAGAAGAAGAACGCTTCAAAGCATTTGTAGCGTCAAGTGGACCGCAGCCTGAACCGCCTCTGCGCAGAACCAACTGCAATATCTCTCGTTGGACGGGGTATAATAAAGAGGCGGGCCACTGGCCATATTTAATTATCTAGTTTTGTGACGTCGTTGGACGTATTTCTTCCTACAAGATTTTTTTTTAGGGTTGCCGACGCAATCTACCGCCTCTTCTATCCTTATTCCCTCAAAGTAAACAACGATTTTTGCAAAGATACACACATCATATTTATTTATTCAAACAAATCTATGGAAACTTTCATGTAACCTAAATTAACATTTACAAGATATTGGCCGTATCGACCTCTGTCAAGAGGCGGTTGCCACTAAACAAAAAAATAATTGGGGGAGAGTGTGCAATGATACCCAATAAGAGTAAATACAATTTTTATTCTCGCCAAGAGTGATTCTGAGTGGCCGGAGTTCTTTGTTGCTGCCACTTAATTCCGTTGCCGCTTCCACCACTTCCACCGCCGCTACCTTCACCACTCAATCCAGGATGTTGAATGAGACTGTAATATGCAAGAATGTTGAAAAACAAAGCTTCTTAAAATAAAACGTATCGTACAATAAAGTTGAGAAAAAAATAAAAATATATTCGGCTACCAGTAAAGAAATGGTCCCTAGCACGCGCAGGCTCCACACTGGCGATTCGTTGTTGCTGTTCAATATGTAGATGACGGCGACGCTGTAGATGGAGAAATTTTTCGATACGAGCTCGCACCACGGCCAGGCGATGTTTGTTATGTTTGGCGATCTCCTCCTCGCGTTCCAGAATGGCACGCCGCTTCGCCGCCTCCGCCCGCCGCTCCGCCGCCTCCGCCCGCCGCTTCAGCGCCTCCAGAATCTCCTTCTCGCGATGTTCATCCTCCTTTATACAATTACATTCCGAACCGTCGGCCAGCTCCCGCAAGCGATCTGCCATTGTCAGTCCAGCGTGATGTAACTATGGTTAATGCAGGACATGCACTATGCAGGTTGATGCAGGTTATGCTCTATGCTACCACGTGCCACGCTGCAACGTACGTGCTATTTTAGTGGAGGCAAATTAGGTTTTTATCTCGGAACCGGTTGAGGGCGCGTTCGGGGAGACGCTATTAGCGCTAACAGCGTCATTCTATCTTTATCGCTCACCAGGTGCAAAACAAGGATAGAACAAGCAAATAGCGCTAATAGCGCGCTCTCCGAACGCAGCCTGAAACTACTCAGATTTGAACGAATGTTTTTTTAAAATGTAGGTAATTAAAAAAACTAGTTCACGAGTTCATGCAGATATGTTTATTTATTAATTATTAATAAATTAAATAATATTCTAAATAATTATAATAATACATTTCTTTATTTTCACAAATTTAAATATTTATGACCATCCAACCGAAACTGACGTCACGCGTGGCTGCGAATCGACTCGCTTTCAATCATTAAATCTGTAATTCACAGAAAAAATATACAAGTTTTTTTAATTTTAACAAAGTTATCTTGCAATTAATGTGGTATAAGAATTTCTGTACATTTTTTTATACGTTTTTCCTCTATTATAAATAAATTATTTTGTGTATGTCAGTTAATATTAACTTACTTTAAGGAAAAAGAAAAGATAAGTTGGTTGTTATAATGAAATAAATGTTCTTACCCGAGTATACGTGATTCAATATCCACCTGCGTTTCAAGCAACATTCTTTCTTTATTGCGTATATATGTATGAATTACTAGTAGACGGATTTCCTCCCAATTGTACAAATCTCGAAATATACGATGTGCATAATTTGGCACACCGCATTTAATGGCAAAATTCAAAGCGGTTTTAATTATAGGTACCCATCGATTTTTGACGCACAAAAGTATCCAACGAAACCTGCGAAATACGTGCATGTTACGTTACGCAAATGTGAACTAGTCTGAACTCGGAATTAGTAAAACTCATATTTACTGTATTTTATAGCTCTGAGCATGGAACTCATTTGACATCACATTCATCTTGGTCGCGAACAAATCGACATCGACAGTTGACTTATATAGGCATTTTAAAAATTTTTTTTTCTGAATATCAGAAAATAACTTTACATCTGGTAAACATTTGACATTCTCATTCCAGTTTATCATTTTTGCTAAATCGGAACACTCTGTTTCCAACGTGGTTCTTTTTGACACGGTATTTGAAATGCCTCTGAAAGGACCAAGTGGTTCTATATTAAAAAAGTACACGTTCCAATCAAGAGATTTTAACACCTGAAATCAACACAAAGTTCATTATACCTATCTAATGCTAAAAATATAAATACTGCTAAAATAAAAACCATAGTTTATACCAATAAAAAGTGTGTATCACCTCTAATTCTTTCCGAGCAAAGTACTGAATGAAATGTTTTCTCCAATCTTTACTGTTTATACTTTTGTTTACAAAATAAGAAAAATAACATTTCAGATATCGTTCGAATACCGATGGTCCTCCTAATTTACACTCCAGTTGTTCCAAGATCATACATCCTACTTCATAAGGGACACGTTCCATAGCATCATTAGGCAAACTATTGTGGCTCAATCTGGGTATTAAACTTTGTAACATACCGATATCCTCGAATCTTTCAATCTATAATACAGTTTTGGAAGTATTATAGTAGTAATAAAGAGATGTGTGTGTGTGTGTGTTGCGTGCGTGCGTGCGTGCGTGCGTGTCAATTGCAAAATGTTAATTGTTATCTGGCATCATATCCAACATTATTTATTACTCCGTTTATTTTATTTAATCAAAGTTAATACTTTACCGTTTTTACCAGTTTGCGGTCCACTTTTACTTTTAAAAATTCTTTTGTTTTCTCATCAATCTGCATTCGGTTTATAATTTTTTTATAAATAAATATGCCAAAGCTCTTATTCAACCACATGTGATCATAATTTACACTTGTAACTAAATACTCTGGCCACATGTGTGCGATTTTCCTAGCAAGGAAACTGTCCAAAAAGATACCTCTGCCAAGTAGAGACGGCGGTACAAATATTACGTTTGGTCCTTCTATTGTGAAGTACTTTGGTGATATAGTTGGTGGAAGCACGCATATATTGTATTTATCTAGATATTTTAAATATAATAACAAAAAATTAGTAGATAAAAAAGAGAGGATTCGTATAATCTACAAAAATAAAATATATTTGAACGTGTTATTAAGTTGTTAAATAAATTGTAATTTAATTGATATGTTACTCCATGTATAAAATCCACACAATTCGCAGGCAATCTGCATCAAACTTTCAACATTCGCAAACGTCGTGGAGCTATCATTGATGTATGTGGATTCGGCAAACACGCTCATTGAACCAACTCTCGCCTCCTGTAGTGAACCCACAGCAATAACTACTCCGTAAGCCGGTATTGGTGTCCACTGAACAAACTCATATGTGGCTTGGCCTTGAGTTTCGGATACATTTTGCAAAACTGCGGACATTATAACTCTATAATTGCTTGGTACTGTAATCTAGAAATAAAAAGACATTTGAAATATACATTAAAAAATTAAATAGACATTTTAATTTAATTTTTAAAAAAACAGTTTATGAAAACATAATATGGACGTAATATATATTTATATCGATATAAATATAGATACATATGTAGATTTACAAGCAAATATACATTAAAATTTATTTTATTAGCACACATTACAAATTCTTCCCAAAACCTTCTTTTATTAGGTACTTTATGAATTATATTAATAATAATCAATCGCATGTTACTGTGCTTATATGTAAAAGTAAGTATTGAATCTATATTATATATATAAATACTATGTATGTTTAAATTTTTACCTCAGCAGAATACGTAGATTTGACAGATGGTGTGTCTTGGCATGGGAACATGGCTCTTGCATATGTATACTAAAAAAAATTGAAATTTATATTTAACGTACGTTTTATCTTAATAAATTGCTTTGTTTATTTAACTGTAATCTTACCTTGTTGTTAGATACTAGAAAAGGATGTTTACCATCGGCGGTTTGCTCAGGTGATAGCCACACTAGTGCATTTGAATCTTCACTTGTTCTATATTCAATCTCAATTTTACATTTGTTACAATAATGGCCGGTTTGTGGTAACTGTATCATAAGTAAACTTCCCCAATGATCATTATCATATCCATAACGATAACGTAACGGTAACCCAGTAATATAATCTATGACTTTTATTATATCAAGATTGTAGTTATCTAGAAACTAATTACTCGGTGTTACTAATATACATATCAACAATAAATCAATATTTTTGCCTAATAAAAGGAAATATCTCATTATTTATACTCACTATAGTCTCTTCTTTTTCAGGTATATTTTTCTTTTTTATAGTCAAAATCGCTTTTCCTTCAAGAATCTTTTGGTCAAAATCCACATTCAGTTCTAAACGGGTATCGGTTACACGCGCAAGTTCTAATAATTTAAACATACAGAAATTTAAAAAATATATATATAATTAATAATTAGATATATAAATGTAATGTGTAAGTATATGACACAATTAAACGAAATATTGTTATTAAAATTGTTATAATTATTGCGTACGATATTATTTGTAGTATGTAAATAATTTTCAAGATTTTATGCTAAAATTGTAATACATTTTATACACTAGAGAAGATTGGCAGAACATTGTCAATTAACTAATGCCGTAAAATAGCAGTCTAATTTTGAAAATTATTAATATTATTAAAGATACGTGTTAAAAGTATGGGACAGGGAGAGAGTTTCACCTTTAGAAGTCTTTCTAAATGAATTTTGCTAACATATTTGTCATTCTCGAAAAAGAGTGGATAAAAACATTTTTAATGTTCTACGCTATTTTCACGTAACTAATTGAAAATAATTAAAATATACCTGGTTCCGCATAGCTGTATGGATCTTTAGTTGATTCAAAAATATCTGGTTTATAAGGATCCATATTATATCCACGTTATATAGCACCAAATAACTCTCGACACAACGAATCGTTTTAAACTGACTGCAAGGTTACAGTATTGGAATTGGGAACGGGCACGTGGCCAATATGGCGGAAATAAGGCGGCGCGGGCGTGCTCGTGAGCATGTTCCACGTGTACATGAATTATGAACCGGCTTATTTCCGCCATATTGACCACATGCCCGTTCCCAATCGCTTCTACCTTTGTCCATATTTTTCTTTGTTTGGCAACATCGTCTGTTATTAGAGTACCGGATAGTCAAAGTTGCTGTGACTTTCAGCTGGTATATGAAGATTGAAGGAAATTGGATGTGTGTGTGACAAATCGAGAGGTTTGTTTTCTTTGGTTACACTTAATTGTTGGCTCCGTTTCTATATTTATTTTTTCGTTTAAAATTTAAATATTGAAACATATTAATATATACTCTGTCCAACGAGAGACTGCGCCGATTAGATCGGACGAAAACTCGTCCGTCTCGCGCAAGTCTCCCCTACGGAACTGGCCTATGTCTGTTTACGGGAATTACGAGTTTACGTATACGATACGCCACGCTCTGGAAACTTCACCCCTAATTTGCCCATGCCTATGCGCAGAACCAACCGCAGTGACGCAGTCTCTCGTTGGACGGAGTATACAGCATGTATACATATATATATAATTGAGATATTATAGATTTGCAGTTCGACAATTTAGATATGGAATAGATAGAAATATAATAGCGAGAGATGTGAACGATTTTGAAATAACGTACAAATTAAATGCACCGTTGTCTATTAATGCAGTTCTTCGATAAGAAATTCAAAAAATTGCAAATCGAACACGCGATCCATACAGCAATGAATACGCCGATATAAAGTAGGTATAATACGAAGGATACAGGGGAAAAAAGGATCAAAATCCACTTTTTGTCAAAATTGACCCAATCGTGCTATTTTGTGTGACATTTCCAAAGAACTTTTCATAATTCTTAACTTTCATAATTCTTATATCTATTTTCAGGAATGTTATAATTGTTTATTTATTGACAAGAAGGCCGAAGGATGTACTGGGAAAATAACGATAATAATTCACGCGCTTGTAGGAAAAAACCATTAGAGTTCAACATATGTAAACACTAAATAAACACTATAAGGCTGTGTTTTAGTATTCACTAAATTTTGTACGAATTTTTTCAATATAGCTTCCTGAGATATATAATACCTTAAAACTTAAAATTTTATTTTCTTGAATGTTTTTTTATTCCGGATGGACATTGAACGTCTTTTCCCCTATATCCTTCTGCATGTTTTGAAAGAAATTGTGTGATATATTATATTTATATGATTATTTCTATGTTTTGTAATTATGATGCATTCTCCACTTGTCATAGATTAAAGGATAAAAAGCATGTTGTCGAGATAATTGACAAGGTCTTCTACACAAGAATGTGTAGATGATAAAGAATTGTATTTATCGTTTATTGTATACACTTCCACAAAACTGCGCGGTTGCATTTAATTTATTGCAAAGAATGACACCTAGAAAATCCCCTTTTTTACCAGAAATAAAGTAATATGAAAAAATATTATATTAGAACTAATTTCTTACTAATTACAAATATATATATATATATATATCATATTTTATTATATTATTATGCATGAACTGCTGTTTATCAATATAAATAATAAAAGTTGATTATTTCATAACTAAAATCGACTGAAGTCAATTTCGAACTTATGCGCCCAACGTGGTGTTTGAAAATTGAATTCGATTTAGCGCGCACACTCTCTCTCGCATTGCATTGCAGTGCAATTGGTGCAATGCGCAAAACGTTCTTTTTAGGTCATATACAATTTAATCAAAGAGAAACACATAAAAGTAAAACAACGTAAACGTAAATGTAATAGATTATTTGCAAATCGGAACTACGTTTCGATATTCATTGCCAATACTGGAAATCTATACTTTACGTTACGTGTAGATTTTCAATATCTGGCAGTGTGAATATGGGAACGATCGGAACGACGAAACCACGGTCTTCTACTCAGGTCTGGAAACTCGCACCATTTTATGGTGGTGGGGGTGTCTCGCTTAATGTCCACGTTTTCGGTAGTTCGCTCCGTGTCCGCAACTAGTCGTGTCGATCGAAAAGTCGTCTAGAGACCCTGTAATAAGAGTCTGGCCATAAGCGATTTTGTCAAAATCCTACCTGAGTAGAAGACCGTGGACGAAACGCATCAGCCATCGCCGTCCGCCGGCGCCGATGCTTCGAGTCACGTGATCTCCCCACTCCATTTGTCGCCGACGCCGCCGCCGCCTGGGTGTAGGTGCAGGATACATAATCTCGCAACGGATCTGCTTTCACGAGCCACGAGGAAGAAAATCGGTAATCTGGAATTTTGTTTGCTGGTCGCGTCTCGCATCGCCCGAATTTATTCCGCGCGCGTCCTTTGACGAACGTCTCTTGCTGTTCTCTTTAACTAAGAAAAGTTTATCATACCGCCACACGTTGAATCAGGTTGGGGGTTATGGACGACGCATTTGCCATGCGGTCTTTGTGGCTCCAAAATTATTAGATCGCGTCTGCCACGTCGCGCCTGATATTTGTTAAACCTACGACGTTGTTAAACATTTCCTGCATATTACACACTTGAATCATTTATTTGTGTTTATGTATATCCATTAGTTACGCGTGTAGTTGTAGGCTCGAGGGTGCTGCGTTTTGCAATTGTAATTAGAGAGCGTACATTTGCCTTTTATTAAGCCGAGTCTACATTGAGAATTTAAGGCGTAAAATTTAAGTTTTAAGCCTTAAACCGTAAGAAATTGACAAATCACAGTCGAGTATTCTTCTCATATTCGACTGTGATTTGTCAATTTCTCATGGCTTAAAGCTTAAAACTTAAATTTTACGCCTTAAATTCTCATTGTAGACGACGATTTACATTTTGCTTGATTGTTACAGAGCGTTTGCAATCATGAGCCGTTTTTTCGCAACTGGCTCAGATTCTGAGTCCGAGAGCGCCTCTGAGGAGGAGCAGGTGCAAAGGGCGCCTGCGACGGCTTTCACTGTGAGTATTGTAGTCTGGGAAAACGTTTTCCACATACCTTTATCAGTAAATTTCCCCTACTATGTTGTCTTGTTATTAAAATAACACAAAATATCTCTTTACAGTTCAGCGATGACGAGGAAGAAACCAAGCGCGTTGTGCGCTCCACAAAGGAAAAGAGATATGAAGAAATTGCAAATCTCATAAAACTTATTAGGAATTACAAGAAGATTAAGGACATGAGCAGCATGTTGACCAGTAAGTAGTTTTAATTTTGCAAATCTTTTCTATGATTTTCTATGAAATTGAGAATTAGATCGGCAAAGATCAAGTACGAACATCATTAGTTAACTTTCTTTATAAATCTGTTGGTATAATCGAACGTTTTCCATTGTAACAAGTATTTCTTCTCATAATTCTAGGTTTTGAGGACTTGATGCGAGCTTATCAGAAAGCTTTACCCGTGATCACAAAGGAGGAGCTTGGACAAACACCGCGATTTTACGTTAGATGTTTGGTAGAGATGGAAGATTTTATCAACGAGGTGTGGGAAGACCGCGACGGACGCAAGAATATGTCCAAGAATAATTCCAAGTCGCTTTCAACGTTGCGTCAAAAACTGCGAAAATATAACAAGGACTTTGAGGAGGACATTGGGAAATTTAGGGAGAATCCCGATCAGGACGACGACGAGGAAGAAGAGAAAGGTTTAATCATCATGAGAAACATTTATTATAGGCGCTTGTTTAAATTTAAATCTTTTCAAGATGAAAGAACATGAATTATTTCTATTTTAGCTGACGATGTTATAGAATCTGAAGAAGAAGACGATAGCGCCGTAGCTTTCAAGAAGGCGGGATCGGAAGCAAGTGAACCCGACGTGTCCAAGTTCAAGGTTTTCTATAAGATCGAGACTTACAAACACTAGAGGTTGATCAAAATAATTTTTTATAAACTTGTTTTTTCTTGCGTTGTTGCATTGTAGAAGACCGCGACCGATGGCGAAGAGGGCAGTGAAAGCGAATCTGACTGGGGCAGTGATTCAGACAGTGAGAGCACAAGTAGCGATGACGAAGGCCAATATCAAAATCTTCGCGAGCGTTTCATTAAGAAGTACGTTCTCTATGATAAAAATTTGATAAAATTATTTTCTACTTAATGAAAAGTAATAAATTTAACGATATATTATATAATACTATGATTTTTTTTACATAGGGCTTTAGCTCAGGATGATGATGATGTGGATAAAGCGAAGAGGAAGGAGCAACGTAAAGAACGCAAGGAAAAGGAGCGAAAGAAGAAACGCGACGAAGACGATGGCGAAGGAGAGTGGGAAACCGTTAAGGGTGGCGTGGCTATTCCCTCCGAGAAGCCGAAGATGTTTGCCAAGGACGCAGAGATTAATATCGGCGCGGTGCTGAAGAAGCTTTCGGAGATCATTGCAGCTCGCGGTAAAAAGCGCACGGACAGACGCGAGCAAATAGAGCTCTTGCACGAGCTGCAACTGATAGCCGACGCTCATAATCTCGGCCCGGCTGTAACTGTGAAAATTAAGTTTTCCATTGTGTCTTCCATATTTGATTACAATCCAAAGGTTTCTGATGCTATGAAGCCGGAGTATTGGTCAAAGTATGTATTTTTGCGTGATATATATATACATATATTTATAAATTTATAAGCTCTCTAAAATATAAGATTTAAAATCATCATCATCATCATTAATGGCGCCACAGCCCAGATCGGGCCTTGGCCTCCTCTTAGAGGTTTCATAATCGCTTTAAATTTAGATGTGCGGGTGATTAGCCCACAGCACCCTGGCATGGTGGATATTGCCATATAATATTTGGACCAACGGTTTAACGTCTCTTCCGAAAGACGGAGCCCAGTTTTTCCCACTTGAGAATTTTTCTCGCATGGGGGGCGCAGTTTCTGGAAATAAATTCCAGTGTACTCAAGTGGACTCGAACCCGGTTTTCCGGATTGCGAGTCTGGCGCTCTACCACTAGACCACACTGCCGCCACAAGATTTAAAATAAGCAAGTGTAAAATAGATAAATATATTTTTGTTACAGAATACTGGAGCGTATTACCGAGATGCTGGATATGTTGCTGAACAACGTAGACATGGTAATAGCAGAAACAATAACGGAAGAAATGGAGGAGTTTGAAACGACGCCATACAAAATGCACGGTTGCGTGTTGACGCTGGTAGAACGACTCGATGAGGAATTCATAAAGTTACTGAAGGAATGCGATCCACACAGTAACGAATACGTGGAAAGGTAATATCTTTTGAGAGAAATTATGTGATATACTTACGACTATTATTATTTTTTGCACGATAAAATATCCATTTATCACAGATTAAAAGATGAGAAACAAGTTGCTGCCATAATTGATAAGGTGCAAGAATATTTGGAGAGGCAAGGAACCGTGTCCGAGCTCTGCCGCGTATACCTTCGTAAAATCGAGCACTTGTATTATAAATTTGATTCAAATATTCTGAAGCAAAAGGAGGTAAATCTTGCAAAGTATTTATATGCGTATAAAAAATTCTCTTGTTTTATTGAATTGTCATAATTATCGAATGTGCGTTAGGGTGAACTGGGACCAGACGTAATCACATCCGTGCAAGTTATGGAAAAACTATGCAAATACGTTTATGCCCACGATAACACTGATCGTTTAAGAACTCGCGCGATTCTCTCGCACATTTATCACCACGCTCTTCACGATAACTGGTTCCAAGCTCGCGACTTGATTCTGATGTCGCATCTCCAGGAAACTATTCAACATTCTGATCCAGCCACACAGGTTTGAATGTGTATCTGCGTTTACGTTTATCTCGTTAAAACATGTAAAAATAATTTATTTTATTACTTTTTTTTTAGATTTTATATAATCGTACGATAGCCCATCTAGGATTATGTGCATTCCGTCATGCGAATATTAAAGATGCCCACAACTGCTTAGTCGATTTGATGGTGACAGGCAAAGTGAAGGAACTTCTGGCGCAAGGTCTGCTTCCACAACGACAGCACGAGCGTAGCAAGGAGCAGGAGAAGATCGAAAAGCAAAGGCAGATGCCTTTCCACATGCACATTAATCTAGAACTTCTGGAATGTGTATACCTTGTTTCAGCAATGCTCATCGAAATTCCATATATGGCTGGTACATTTTCTATATTTGATATTTTTTAATATAAAATACATTTAATGTATTTTTACGATTGCAGACAATTACTTTCGGAATTTATTGCACACGACAAATTAATTAATTCTAGCGCACGAGTTTGACGCGAGACGAAGAATGATTTCGAAGACATTTTACCAACAACTGAGATCCAGCGAGCGCCAATCGTTAGTGGGACCTCCGGAATCTATGAGGGAACACGTCGTTGCTGCCGCCAAAGCGATGCGTAACGGAAATTGGTCCGCTTGCAACAATTATATTATAAATGAAAAGATGAACGCAAAGGTATTAGTTGGCGAGATGTACATTAGCAATTTCTTTTCGAATCTAGAATACGATGTAGTAATTACTTTTATTGAAATAGGTGTGGGATCTCTTCCATCAAGCGGACAAAGTGCGAGCTATGTTAACGCGATTAATCAAGGAAGAGGCATTGAGGACTTACCTGTTTACGTACTCGCATGTGTACGATTCGATCTCAATGCCAAAGCTTGCGGACATGTTCCAGTTGAAGCGGCCCATAGTCCATTCGATTATCAGTAAAATGATCATTAACGAGGAGCTTATGGTATTTTGCAGAAATATCTTTGTGTTGTATAATATGATTTACGTAATGTTCTATATGACTTATGTACTTCCTCTTTTTACAAATTTAGGCATCTTTGGATGACCCAACTGGAACTGTAGTTATGCACCGAAGCGAGCCGAGCCGCCTTCAATCATTGGCTGTGCAATTGACGGATAAAGTCAACAACTTTGTAGATTCGAACGAACGTATCTTCGAAATGAAGCAAGGTATATACAGACGAATAAAATATCTTCGATAATCTTTACTTTGATATATCATCAAGATCATTGACTTGAATACTACAAAAAATTGCTTAATTTGAACAATTAAATAGACAATTTTTTTGCAAAAATTAAATAAATTATATTTATTCCATGGCAATATGTTCTATTTAAATAAATTATTGCTTTGTTTTTCATATACTTATATTTTATGTCATTTTTAACAAGACCTAAACAGACCTGACCTGACTTGATTTGACTGACTTTAAAGACAAATTTGTGCATTAATTAAAAATATAAAATCCAATTATATTAAAATGAAAAGTAACACTATATATATATATATATATAAAGATATAATATGACGATACAGAGTGAGAGTGAAAGAGAGGAGGGAGTGGAGGAATTAAGATATTCGGTTATATACAGTTATTTGAATATTTTATGATTTTAACTTTTTTAACGTCTAAAATACTTTTAAAAATATTTAAGATAATTTAGAATACTTTAATGCAATGATAGATAGTCAATAGAGCGTGGTTGATTTTTAGAAACTAATTCAAACATGACTTTTTTACAAAATCATATATTTCATCATACTTTAATGTATATTTTCATGTATATCTCATAAATTTATTATATAATGCAGTATAAAAATTATGCATAATTTTCTAGTTCATAATAAATATAAATTCTTGCAGGTAACTTCTTCTCAAGAGGAAACCAAGGCAATTTCCGAGATCGTCAGAATTACAATCGCCAAGGACAAGATTGGGGCCGTCAGAGGCGCGATCGCGATCGCGATCGCGATCGTGATCGTGATCGTAATCGGGAAGAGAATCGAAATTATTAATTATATGATAATACCGATATCAAAACGGTGTGAAATGAGAAATCAGAAACATTATTGTAATCGTTTATGCACCAATACATAAATAATACCGATGACACTATATACAAATAACAATTGTATTTTGTTGGTACATCGCGGAATCATTCGTGTTTTTTCCCGATATCGCCACAAAAAGGTATTATATATATATATAATTTATATAAAATGAATATGTGTAATCTCTTTTGTCTATTTATTACACGAAAAGATAACATTTTTACATTTCTGACGGATGCGAGAGTGTTCATATCTTTTGTATCCTCTGGATGAGTTTGTTACCCGTTATAATAGTATCGGATATAAGGATGAGGCGTATTCCTGTAGATTTCTCTATGAGCCGGCAGGCCGCTATTTCTGCGCAGGTAATACCTCCTATCACACAGATCACGACCATTTTTGGCGATAACGCACCTCGATGGCCATTTACAACACAGTTTGGTAAATTTATCAGATCCTCGAAGCTACGAGGATCCTTCTCCTGATTCGATACGATGTTTAATATTTGTGCCTGTAATGTTAAACGGTATTGCGTTAATATCGCATAATCGCTTGATTTATAATATAGGAAGAATGAAATACGAACTATTGCGGGTATATAAGCGTTGTTGAACACGTAGCTAGGACAGGTACGACCGTTCTGATCGGACCGTTTGGAATAACTGGGTAACATCTTCAATTTTTGCGCGTTGCTGCTCCATTCGCTGCTCCAGTTCGGCAGTTTATGTAAAATATATTCGTTTCTATACTTCAGCAAGTCAGCTGTGTGCAACTTGTAGAACAACGGGATATGCTGATAACCGTGGGTATGGAGATGCAGCTTTTGGATATTTTGAAGCTCGCTCTGCGTGATACCGTCGGTAGTGATAGACAACAGGCACAGGAGACGCAAACATCGTAACGCATGCTCGTCTGCAAAAAAAAAGTATTTCACATTTTAATTGTTATTAAGTCATACTTCAATCCCCATTAAGTTCTGATAGCGACCGCGATTAAATATAGTTATAATTTAATTAATTCTAGCATTAAGGAATGTACACCTATATTTCTCTCAATGTAGCTCAAACATTCCTTTCGGTCCTTGCAGTGGAGCATCAGTTTCTCGATCGTCTGCAAGACTTGAAATTCAGAGCCTAACGTATCCGCAATGGTCTGACACGCGGATATGTGAAATGCCAATTGCCGGGTTGTGTCTCTAGTCCTTTGCAATCTCGTCGACACGTATCTCTCCATCTCGGTCAACTTCATCGTCTGTATCGCATCCTGTTCAGCTGATGTTAGCCAGTTATTAAAAATATCGACAAGGTGAGAAGTGTGATAATTAGTGACAAAAAATCAATACATTTAAGTGACTTGGCCTTCCCGTGTAAAATCGGGAAGACGTCGCTGCAGGGCATATCTCTCACTTCTCCGTAGATCTGATCTTTATTCGGATCTAATCTGGTTTGCGATTTTTCCAACGTCGCCATGCCGACGTTTACCTCCACAACTTCGTTCAACAAGCCCGCGTACGTTACGGGCGTGAGAAGAGCTGTGGCCAGATCGAAACTCCTGTCCATCACAATCAGGGCGCCGATCTCGTTTTCCAGACTAGACGAGCCCAGACTCTGTTCCATGGATTCCATCAGTTTGCTCATTTGCTGGCTGTGCTTGCCGAGCAGCAGCGAGAGCCTCGGCGAGCCGATTATCAGCTGCAACGACCACAGGTTGCGTGCTAATGCTCGCAGAGGACTGGTGTCTTTGTGGTAGTAGAGGTCGATGAACATTGGATTTTCCAAGGACAAAACGTTTCCGTCTAATCTTATGAATTCTGCAGATAACGTCCGCAACGTAATCAGCTCAGACAAGCCTGAATAAACGATTCGATGTTATAAAGATTAAACGGAATTCAGATTAATGACCGCCGTTGGCGTAATTTGCTGACCTTCCTCTTCGACTAGACTGTATAACACAGGCGGAACGAACGGCATGACCAACAGATGATGGCACACTTCGACGTGAGGTCTGCCAATGAGGGATATTTCGGATTGTATTTGATCTAGAACCCTCTTGCACGCGATCAAGCTGTTAGATACTAAGAATATACGTTGACTATTCGACGGCTTCAGTCCTTCCTCCATCTTATAAATCTTGTCCACACCATATCGCCTAATTATAAAATGATAACAATTATTTAAAGATCGATAATAAATAAAGCGCGTAGGTGTATTTTAGAATTTGAGGATGTATTTACTTCAGTACGGTTACTCCTACGAAACTATCCAGTATCTTCATCAGTTTCTGTTCTATTATCAGATCCTTCCTTCCTGGAATGGTATCCAGTATCTTCACAAGTTTCTGCTGACTGATCTGCTGCAGCGCGGACAGTTTATCATCCAAGGTGATGTCCATTTTGTTTTATTCACAATATATATAACAGTGCTCCAAGAAAAGTTATCTCTAAAGCTGATTATCTTCATAGATGTATTCCATACCTAAAAATAAAATATTTAGAATTATTTCATATACATATATGTGTGTGTGATTCTGCTAAATATATTACTGTAGGGTAAATTATGTATAAGAATGTCACTCTTTCATTCTTTTCACTCCACAAGAAAGTAACAGACTTTTATAAGTATAAACTACTGTAAAACTGTAAAATGTAATTTAATTATCCAGACTTGATTACTCTCTCGCAGATGCTCTCCTCTCTAAAAACAAGATAAGTACTTGAATGATTTTAAGCGTGCGTGAGTGTCATTTTACTAAGTATATTAATGTAGGATAAATCATATACAAGAAAGCTGCTTTTATTCTTTTCTCTCCGCAAGAATAACAGACTTTTATACAGATAAGTAAACTACAAATGTAAAATGTATTTTAATTGTTCCCAGACTTGATTATCCTTAAAAACAAAATACTTAGAATGAGATTTCAAGTGTGGGTGTCATTTTTTGCTGAGTACACTAATATAATAGGAGTATACTAATATAATAGAAGAAAATCAGAGCTACAAGAAAGCTGTTTTCATTCTTTTCTCTAAGAAGGTAACAGACTTTTATACGAATAAATTACAAATTTAAAATGTAATTTAATTGCATTTGCATATCAAAGGCAATCACCCTTGCTTGTTGCACTTAGGCATTTAGTTTAGGCACTTAATTGTTTAGCAGCCCTTGTTTACATCTGACAAAGGAAAGACGCGAAAGCATAACAATAAGCAAGAAGTTAACAGACTTTTATACGAATAAGCATGATGAAGTAAATTATAAATGTTAAGTGTATAAATTTAATTGCATTTGCATATCAAAGGCAATCCGTGTTGCACTTAGACATTTACTTTCGGCATTTAGCAGCCTTTGTTTACATCTAACAAAGGAGAGGTGCGAAAGCAACAGTGAAAACACTTCAGGCGAACATCTCAATTCGCGGTTAATCAATTTTGCTGAATTTCTCTTTACATATGAGACTAATTAAGAATAAAAATTCCTCCTTATTAAAAGAATTTTAAACGAGCATTTGTTATCTGCGACCCGTAATACGAAGATTGAGAAAGATTGCTGAAGCGCAATTAAGGAAATTACCGCAGTCGCGTTCGCGTTATCAAGGAGGTCCGCAAATTGCGGGCGCGATAAGTCGAATTTGGTCGAATTGCACGTCGAATAACATACGCGGAGACGCGAGGAGGGACGCTCGGCGACGTGTCGTGTCGCCAGCACGCACGCACGCACGCGTGTGCGTCGCCACACTCCACTTATCGCGCGAGGAGGATCGGAGCGGAGCCGGAGCGATCCCCGCGCCCGTCGCGGCGGCGACCCCTTTCATCTTCCGCGCCGCCGTGACGAGACGAGCGGGGCGCGGGGCGCACAGTGCACACACCAACCGCACCAACCGAGCCCGAGCTCCACGCGAAACGTACTCCCGTACACGACGCCACGAGCCGTGCGAGGTTATTTAAAAATGGCGGACGCGTCGTCTTCCGACACTACCTCGGACTGCTGCAACGAGTGTTTCTCTGACATTACGTCGGAAAAGTCGGAGTATGTCGTGGTGGGACGGAAGCCGTGCCCGTCGCACCGTCGCAGCAAGCGGAACCTCCTGCAGAAGCTGCTGATAAGGGAGGTAGGCCGCCTTGAATCGCGCGACACCCGAGTGGCATCGTGAGTGACAGGGCCTCGAGCTGTCAAAAAGCGACTCCTTGACTCCTTTGCCCGCGACGAGCCCGGCAGAACATTCTTATTCGCCTGTCTTGATCGCTTTCACCTCAACCGAGATGCCGTTCATGTTAAACCGCAGTAAAAACTCCTCCATGAACGTGCAAGCTTCAAGCTTTCTTTTTTTTTTCTTTTATTAGGTTGAGAAAACCCTTGGCCTGTCATTAGGGAGTCTCGTTGGAATGATTTACGTAGACAGTTGCTGTACGTAGAATATATTGTAACAGTGACTGCATATGGCCTTTGCTTTCAGATGAGAGGATGTCTGTCGGCGCACAATTACGCCTCGGAGGAGAGACTGTTCACAGCTGTACCTAAGTGGCGGCACTTCCATCTCCTGCACATAATCCCCAAGTCGGCGCTCGAGGCAGGGTATGCAGATAGCATTGATTTAATACGTAGACTTATCCCAGCAAACATCAATTAACACAGTAACATTATATCAATGTTATAAGTTCCTACTCAACAATAGACCTGTTTTCGTTTTAGCTGAACTTCTTGCACAGTTCCACTTTTCTCTTTTTCTCTCCAACGTGAAAAGAAAAAGAGGAAAGATGAACCGTGCAAGAAGCTAAATGAACAGGCCTATGTATTATATTAAATTTATATGTCACTGTTAGTTGGTGTTTGCTGGTATTTAACTCATTTCTTATCAGGCGTAGCCATAGTTTAGTTTAGACGAGATGAAAGAAATGTAAATTGTTGTCACAAGTGCTTCAGGGTTTCTTTATAGAAATTGAGAGAAACGAGCTGGCAAGAAACGGGTTAAATGGCGAATATCTAATGTTAACTCGTCAACAAACAGAAACATAAATGTCAAATCAAATGGTCCTGTTCTAGTCTAGGTAAATGACGTATGGATGTTTTTGTTTTGCAAGGCATATTGTTATGGGATTGACGCAATGTGGCCAGTTCCTGCTCACGTATACGTACACGTTGGACGTCAGCAGCAACACGTCTTTGTACAAATATCTGCTGCACTGGTGGGCCTTCACGCCCAACCGTGCAGCTCGCAAAGTCGCCGAAGTTACACTGTTCGGCAATTATACAATTTATAGGGAATTAAACATAATTATATCGCAATGGCCGATGGAGCGGAATAAGCTTGTAATTCACGGCCTCTGGTACGTACTCCTGAATTATGCCTCCTTAGGAAGCTCACAAAGTAAGACACGTAAGTCAGTAATATTACATTTGTCCGTTACAGTACAAATTTCTTACATTTACAACCGACTGATAGAGCGTATTTAACTATAACGACAGTGCCGTCTCTGGAGAATTGCAAAGATTGCTTGAAAGTTGCTGCATCGTACGAGGAAGAGGGTGAAGGTAATGAATGATAATTCACAGTACTTTTAGAAGGGACATATTATATAAAATGTTATACTCGCAGTAGAGCGTGATTAATAGGATTAATTGAAATTATGTACTTTGTCATATATATAGAGTTAGCCGCGAATTGGGATGGCTGTGTACGATGTAACTGTTTGCAACATGGCCTTACGGTTCACACGACTTATGAAGTAATCTCACCGTACCCGAAGTTTCGCGCCACGGTGTGCCTGAATTATTGGAATCACGTGGTGGTCAACACGGGAAACTTCCTACATGTGCTCAGGGTAGATTTAGACATACCTAAATCGAAGAATCAGAGGGCGTGCGATAAACAGGATAGCGTCATGCACGATCCCGTAGTTCCGGACACTATTCCGCTGGACATGAGCGACGTCGAGGAGACGGACTACACGACCAGAGCGGAACGATACGAGAGTTCGGACGAGAAAGTGAGCACGCCGGAATGCGTCGATCGATCTCCCAAATGCGAGTCCAGCCTAGAGCACGACTTTCTAGACGAGCCAATTAAGTTAGACGATAAGCTAGGACGCGATTTGCCATTAAATACCTCAAGCAGTAATCAAAGCGACTATGTCTGTGATATAAATAGTAAGTCTATCGCTGCTGGCGCTTTAAACGTTAAGCTGTGCGAGTGCTCGGACATGGCTGAATGCAAGTGCCGGAACAACAGCAGCAGCCCCGTGTCGCGGCCGGCTGGCGTCGAGCAGACGGCCATCTCGGTACGGGACAAGATCCTGCAAGATTTCTGCGAGGACACGTCGCAGGAGCTCAATATCGGCAGCGATCTGATCACGCTGGTGAAACATCCGTCATGCTCGCCGCGCTCGACGCCGCAGAGATTGCCCGCTGATCTCAGGGCGATGACATGGTCGTCGCCGATACTCACCCCACCGTCGGACATCCTGCGCACTCGCAATTCGGAATCTAGTCATAGAATCCAGGTTCAGCGTAATAGCAGTAGCAGCCAGCAACGTCCGAGCTCGCCGCAACCCGGTGCTTCGCAACAGGACAGCTCCGTGGCTTCCATAAGTTCGCCGTTGCAGTCCGTGTCGATCAGTCCTTCGTCCTCGTATTCGTCTCGCTTAATGTCGCCGCCCATCGCCCGATCGTTTCGCTATTTGAGCCCGCGCAAGAGATCGAATCTGCACTCACCTCCTCCCGTCCCGGCTCAGTCGACGAGGACAACGAGAGCGACGCACAAACTCACCCTCGAGGCGGAGAAGGCGTACGAGTTCACTGACGAGACGCAGGAGATAACATGCGAGAAGCTCAGTTCGTTCAGGAAGCGCCGACTCGCCGACAAGAAGTACGAGTTTTGCGACGAGACGGAGGACGCGGAGAACATAGTTCCTTTCAAGCACATACGCGATCAGTTCAGGCATCGCGGTACCTGCTCTATACATCAGATTCCCTCCTCGCCGGCGATGTCGCCAGTTCTGCCGAATGGCCGAAGATATTGGGTCGACTCGGATCAAAGCGAATCGGACGAATTGAATCTTGCTCAAGATATTAGTGACTTGAATACCGAATCAGGTATAATCTTATGATTGTTATCGAAGCAGAACGAGAGTTTGAATAAAGTGACACAAACTTTATATGTTTTTTTTTAGCTGAGAAAAGTGTACTACGTCCGTTGAATCAAAATCAGCTGTTTAACGGGAGCGTGCACAGAGACCGCGTCGGCAAGTGTTGCCCGAATTTCTCGCCGTTGGTTCCTAGAAATAACTTGCAGTACCCTTCGATAAAGTGCACAGCGCGTTTTAAACGAAACTACATAGAGCTCGACGATGAGATGATATCAGTTATAACAGATGTGGAAGGTATATATTCAAATTTACATGATTTTACTTTTGAAGATTATTGTCATGTTTTAATTGTAATTAGTATTATATTGAGACAATGTTTGCAGACGAAGAAACAGGGGGGTATGTAAGTTACCAATGTGTACTTCCGATGCTCGTGCACGGCTCTGGATATGTTCAAATGCAGATGATCAGCAATAGTAAAGCGGAAAAACTGGTATTTACTTTTCTAAAATATTTAAAAGATATTTTTAATTATATTCTTTCGTAATATATGATTTTCTGTGAGGCGAATCTCTTTAGATAATTAAGATAATCGGTGAAAAAAATAATTATGAATAAAACGTTATTTCTAATGTAATAAAACTACTTTCAGATAGTGCCATGTGTTTCCATAACACAATTGAGTTTTGATATCGAGACTTTTTCTCACCACATAGCAGATTGGATCTGCTCGAGATTCAAGAAAAAGTATTGGCACTGCAGCGACTACGATATCGAAATAATCGACGTGTGCGCGCTTAGCGGCGATATTATATGTTTGCACATAATGAAAATCCAAGCAAGTGAGTTGTGTAGTCAAACGCAATGGTAAGCACACATGTCATCCTACAAATTATATTTTAGTAATTGATTCCTTTGCACGAACTGTCGCACATTACGTTTTAAAGTCATCACTTAAACGATACAGTCTTGATAAATTAATACGATGCATCTAGTACGCACGAGAGGAAGCAATACGAGGCCGGATGTAAGTTCACGTGGAACATCGACACGAGCCAATATAGGATAACGGACGTGTTACCAATGGAAGAGGTAAAGCCGGAATCCTGGAAGCCCACCATCACAAACATACCGAATTTTCGCAGCCAGTTGTGGAATCCGACCCGTCGTTTGGCTACGCAGTTGCGAGAAAAGATTCAACAACCGTACGCACATACAGTACGTTTCCTTCATAACGAGATGAGCCTAGCAGGTCAGTATCTCCCTAAGTTTACTGAATTTTTAAGACAATCGCGTACATCAAGTCCATTGCAGGCGAGTCTATAACCAAGCTCACCGATCTGGACAATCTAGTGCAGTTCTACATAACGCCGATAGAATGTTACGTAGAACGTACGAACGACGCCTTAATGGAGTGAGGAAAAACCCAGGAGTCATCGCATTTAATTGCAAACAATAATTTATTTAATGATACAAACTCCGCCATTTTTGCCAACTCGCCGAGTCACGGCGTATAATGTATATAAATGTACTCCGCATTGTTAACAATACTGTTAGCAGCAAAGAGTATCTTCCCTTTCGAGCATAAATAACGGATACACAGAGGAATGTATAAGCCATATAGGACTCTCGCTCCGTCTTTTTTTTCCACGATATTAAGCGGAATCGACTCAGTGCGGTGCGATTTGTTCATAACTTATAAAGGTACTAATTAACGATACAACGAAGCTCTCGCAAGCGTTTTGCTCCAATTTGTAAAATTTACCAGTGCTGTATACTATACATTGACGCTATCTACGCTATCATGGTAACTGTACTTTGGTAACTAGTAGATATAGATGACTAAACTGATTGTCAATAAATGTATTGTAACGTGATTCAAAGTAAGAAAGGGAGAGAGAGAAGGGAATGCCGATAACTGCCTCGATATACTTTGGTCCCAAAAATTAATCGATGATCTAAACCTCTAAAGAAGAAAAAACGTCGGAAAATGTTTTCTTGTACATGATATACACCGAAACTTGTCCTACATACATGTAGGATCAAATGCGTTTTACTTAATTTTTCACATTATCACAAGGTTATTGTATCATAAAGGCGAATTCTCCAGATAGAATTTTGATATTAGCGTATTATATTTTACATTAAATGTTTTCGTCGTCATTAAATGCGTCCGTTTGCGATTCGCAAATACTACATAATCTTCTTTCGAGATTTCGAAACGACGATTCAATTTTAAAAGCAATTGATCGAAGCTGACGATAGATTGTTTTTTTTTAGATTGTAATAAACTTTGTGTCATTATTTAATAGACATTTTTTAAAGACAGAATTTTGATATTAGCGTATTATATTTTACATTAAATACAGCTTTCGTCGTTATTAAATGCGTCCGTTTGCGATTCGCAAATACTGTATAATCTCTTTTCGAGATTTCGAAACGACGATTCAATTTTAAAAGCAACGATATCGAAGCTGACGATAGATTGTTTTCTTTTTAGATTGTAATAAACTTTGTGTCATTATTTAATAGACATTTTTTAAACTTATGTAATATTCTCTCGTGTTAACGAATATTTATTCTATATCCTTTTGAGTGGCGAAAAGACTAGCGGTTCAAACGGGTATCTTAACGGGCGGCCCTACGTTTACATCAGACCCGATTCCGTCCAACTTCAGGCCTGTGAGAATGTCCTCCCACGCGTTCATGCATTGCTGATAGTGTCTGATATGTCGGTCCGCCATCGCGATTAGCATGTTCTTCAGATCCTGTTGCTTCTCCACGTTCCACCTTTGAAAGTCGCTTCGCAGATTCTCGTTCGCGCATTCCACGCGATCCTGCAGTATCTCCGCTTGTTTAGCTAATCGCGGGATGGTCTGGCCGAGTCTCTCCAATTTCTCATCGCGCGATTCCGCTTTCCATAGAGATCCGCCCCAGCCTTGCGCAGGAATCGTGTAACTCGTATTTCCTACCAACTGTATGAACGCAATTAAATGTAATTACAAATCTACCCCCCTTTCCATCAATATGGAAATGTATATTATGTTGATTAATCTCCTTATATTTAAAAATCTAAGACTTTAACATTTATATCACGAAGAATTATAAGCTATTATTAATACATTTGGAGATATATCTAGGTTGCGGTCCGAAACACGCTTTCAGCGCGTAAGCATCATTCTGTCTTCGTTGCAAATCGAATATCAAACGAAGATGGAACGATGCTTTCAGCGCTGTAAGCGTGTTTCGGACCGCAGCCCTATACATTATGTTTAGATCTAATTTAAATCTGAGGAGATTAAAAACTCAAATATAAGCGAGACTTGTACCTGATCCTTTTCTATTCTTCTTTTCGCCAATACGTCGACTGTTATCTCGTATTCAATCTGCATCGAGTCTCGCCGGGACAATGCGCTCTTGACCGCTTCAATATATGAAACGTACTCGCGTTCGTCGTTAGGAACGTTCTCCAGAAGTTTCTGATGAGCTACTGCGTTCGCTTCTACCGCTTTAGCGATCGCCAATAAAATGGGTGCGAGTTCCGGTTCCGAGGTTGCCCACAGTGTGAATATGGGATGCAGTTGATGAAGCTCCAATAAATAATCTATTGCATTACAATGTACAACGTGAGAAACAGCCGAGAGCTATTTTATTACGATATGTACTTATGATCAATGTGCGCACCTTGCCTTTCTTTATGTATGCGATGATTGATCTTATCTATAGCCGACAACTTTTCACCCAACGCTGTACAATAGTCCCGAATGTGTTCGAACTCCATGTGACGCTGTTTCATCGTATAAGTACTCGCTATGTTTTGCAAGGAGTCGGTCACTTTTCCGAGCACGTTCCCGCGATTTTTGCGATGAACAAGAAATTCCTGCAATTGATTTAAACAGCAATCAATTTAAAATTGACTATAACGATGTTATATCATACTAACAGAAGGTTTTGTTGTGAGAAAAATATGGAGATTCTTGTCAGAACTGAGAATAGGATGGTTCACCACTCTGTTCAGGAATATATGTAAAAGCTTCATACGCGCTATGATAAATTCCTTGGAATAACGATCCAGTTGGGCGAGCAGCGTATGCTTGCCTGGCATCGGCTGTAACAAAATACAGGATTTGTAAGCAATCTTTTGATCTTTTTTTTATCAATATTTTAAATATACATTTTATTCAATTGTAATTCGCACATACCACATACAATATTTTGAAAATAACGAAAACTTACTGGTATAATGTGTGTCGGATAGACATCCACTAATTTCTGGCGCAGCCAAATGAAGTCATTGTATCGCCTGCGAACTATGTACTCTCCCTCCTCAAACTCCGGACGTGTAGTCTGCAGGATTATTTGATACAATTATAACGTTATGTCGATTTCAGAATCTGATAATCGAAATCACACCTTGGCAATGAAAACGTACGTACTCTAGTAGTTATACGGAATGTGATATATGTCTCCAGAGTCTCCAGATGTTTCTGCGGATTGTCCACTTTTACTTGCAGGTCTCGCGAGTCCGTCTGAAAGTCTGATATCTCCTGATCCGGCAGAGTGGAGAAGCTATCGATGGAAGGAGACGCGACCTGTAAGATTGCAGAAGTTCCTTTATATTTATCAATTAACAATCAATCAATATATGGAACTCTTCAGCGTCAAACTCATGATAAAAAAAAACATTAACGAATGATCAAGATCAACCTGAGTCTGTCACCTACGGTATGTCACATATGTTTAATGTTATTTACTACAATTCTAACTTATTGATTTCTTCCAGGGCAACGCGGACGCCCGTAAGGCACGGGGAACTGGTCAAAGTGGGTCCCAGGACTCCCAGGTTATGTTACGCTCGTACCACGGATCCCTCGATGGAGGTGCTGCAGTTGGACAGGTAATCTACGTCGCGGCTCTCCTGCTTCACGATCCCGCCCACCGCCATGGAGCTCACCTCCAGGATCGCCGAATCCTCGGCGCTCTTCTCGCCTTCTGGGTTCTCCACCTCCGACGTTTCCGACGAGGTCATCATTTTTTTTTTTTTTTTTTTTCTTTGACAGTCGGACAACGCGCCGATAACAGCCGTCCTCGCGAGACAACTGACACTGACAGTAGTGACAGGCTGACAGCTTCGCGCAGACGCCGCGCGAGCGACGTATCATCGAAAGAAGGCGCGCAAAGGGAGCCTTTTCACACCTGTCTCACTATTATTATATAAAAAATTTTATTTCTCTCCAATTTGAACGTAAGTATTGCCGGTACTATTATTTCATTTTACTTTTGTCATTTTATGTCAGCAGTGCGAGTTTTTCTTCATTCAATGTTAAATCGTCGCGATGATACCTCGATTTGAATTTCTAAAAGCGCGTGGAAAGATTTTGGAGTAAATTTTATTTAAATTTTAAGTCGATTATTTTAAGCTAATTGATTTCACTCATTAATCTTATGCCAATTAATTTTACATCAATTAATTTAAATTTGGACCGATTAATTTCAGGCTAATTAATTTTATCAATCAATTTTAGGCTGACTAATTCTAACCAACCCTCGCTCGATTAGGGATCATTTTCGCGTGTCTGCAGTAAAATTAAGCTGAATGAGACTGCGACGTTTTTATTACAGTCGTTTTTATAATTCCGGATCATGATTCACGGCGCTCGAGTCCGTTCGGGGCCCGCGAGATATCTCGATCCGCCGCTGTGCGAGCGAGACGCGCGCGCACGCGACACGCACATGATCGATCATCGATTCAAAATGCTGCGCCAACTTCGCGTCGGGCGTGTGAGCGATTGACCCACATCGCCACAGACGCCACATCCCCCTCTTTCCCGATCAAGGTAAAAGACATGCACGGCAATTCCTTCAAGCTGGGAAAAGACGTACATACGTTTGGGACGAACAAAATCGCCTTCCGGAAAATAAACGACCTTCTTGACAAAAGTTCACGCAACGATGGCGTGACGTCGTCACGTGAAAATTAATCGATGGCGATCCGCGATTGTTATCATGGCGGCGGAGGATCGTCTTTTCTTTCAGAGGGGGGGGGAGGGGGAGGGGAAAAGTTTTCTCGCGTTTATGGAGGTTACATATATCAATCATATATCTCGCGCGAAGTCGGCATCTCCAGGAATCGCCGATGGATTTTTTCCCGTGGGATCCGCAGAGAATGTGGATGGAGATCAGGAGCGGCATGGCGAGTTCCAATTACGTGTTCCCGCCTTCCCTCTACATGAGTCTCGAGTTCGCCGCGACGGCGAACGGGCACTGGTCGGGCATACCTCGCTGCTTCGTTGGAAACAATGGAAATCAATCGTTGTTGTGTAAGCAATTACTCCTTTTTTTCTTTTTTTTTTTTTTAATATTGACAGACTTCGGCGCGTGTCTCACGACCTATTTCCGCTTCCGCAACGCTCTTCTCTTCGTTGCGAGACAAGCGACAGGATCAGGATGATCGACCCACTCGTGGAAGTCGCCGATCGCTTTCCTGTTCCTTCATCAGTTAATTCTCGCTCTCGTTGATTCACTTATGTCCATTTATATCAATTAAGACCATTATTAGAGATTAATTTTAACCCTTAAAATGCGCAGCTTTGCAAAGTGACTTTTCGAAGTCCTTTTATGAAGTTCGAACCGAAAACGCGCGGCTTTGCACATCTGTAAAGGGCCCTTCCTTCCCTTTTGGATGGAAAGGTCCAGAAGGTCGTTATTTATTTAAAAAATGCTTAGAATGCTAGGAAAAATTGCACATTTAAGAATTAATTTTGATTTAACTTACTTTTTATCTTTTTTTAATTCTTAAAATTAGGAAAAGATGAAAGATAAGTTAAACTGAGATTAAAGTTAATCTACATTGATAGAAATGTCCATGAAACGATTGGGGATTAATTCAAACGGCAGCATTGTTTAAATACATTAAATACATTATATCCCTAATCTAATTTTTAAAATATAATTATTATTTATTGAATAGATGAAAAATTCTCAATTCTGTCAACGAAAGAAGTACAGGTATAACTTTATAAATTAATTTTTGATCAAGTTAATCAGAATCTGTCGTTTACTTTACGCCTACGGGCTCAAGCGCACGGGGAAGAGACAAGTAATAATTAAGTAATTAAGTAATGGGAGCAGCGGGCGCCTAATTACGTTATTGGCGTAACGTCTGCGTGCGCGCGACACAGATGGCGCCGAAAAGCCGCATTATGACACGCGCCTTCGCCAATCGACGTAATCGACGGTGACCGAAAAAGGGTTCGTGCATTATCGGCCGGCCGATCACGCGTTTCACCCCCTCGACTTGCGGTTTCAAAGTTTCCCCTTTCGAAAATGCGACAAGCTGCGCGCCTATCTCACGGCGCTATAAATTTCAAAATCGCGTTGCGAAACGCCAGGAGTCTCTTTGACAAATTCGAATTTACAATGTTAATTAGTTTCCGCGGCCTTTAATTCCTCGATGATCTCAGTTTGTAGCAAAAAGAAAGATTGTCTTAGAATTGGATCCCTCTACGGATCTTGTATTTATTATTAAGATCGTCACAATTAAGTCGCAGTCGTCGTCCTAAATCCGGTTAACGATCGTATAGCTAATTAATATCTTATTTATATTTCACTCCAACGCGCTGCAAGATATCAAAATACGACAACAGATAAGGCAAATTTCGCAATTTAAATTATCATAATAAGACAACCCAGATAAGGCGAATTTCGCAATTTAAATATCTCAATTGAAATTCTCGATAAAGGACGTACGCGCGCGGAAGCGAAATTCGCGTTTGCCAATTGAGCGAGAGATGAAAGAGATCGCGTGCGGGAAAGAGAGGGGAGACGGAGAGAGAGCTCGAGGGGTTCCCTTCCCTGACGACTCCTGGGAGCAACGTGCACGGCGCGGAGGAAAGAAACCTAAAGATAAGCGCCGGATTTCGCGCCTCCTTCCCGCGCCACCGCGCGAGAAACGCCCGGTGGTGCCGCCGCGCGTCGCGCACGGCCCTGCGCGTGACGCGGTCAGTGATGCCGTAGCCAAGGCGACGGGTTAGCAGCAGGACAAGCAACACTACTCCGGCCAGCCGCCGTCCACAACAAAGTATAGGGGGTTCGTCGGAGTGTGTTCGCCCCGCTCTTTTCGCGCTGCTCCGTGCCGGCGTGCCGTGTGTGCGTGCGTGCGAGCGAGCGCCGTAGGAGCCCTACGAGCCGACCGCGGCGCGCGGTTTCCTGGGTGACGGGCCCCGCTGTCGCCTTCGAGACCGAAGGAGCAACTGGGGCGCGCGAGAGAGATAGAAAGAGCTCGCGCGCGCGCGTGAGAGAGAGAGAGAAAGAGGAGAGAGGAGAGGAGATAGAGAGCGCGCCCGCTCGACGACGACGACGACGACGACGGCGACGGCGACGACGACGGAGGGACACGCCGTTCGGCCGCGCAAGTGCGCCCGGGCGCCGCTGCGTTGGAGCACACGCCATTCATGAAGACAGGTGAGTGCGAGAGCGAGAGCGAGAGTGAGAGAGAAAGAGACAGGCGGGCTCTCCCGTCCGTCGGCGTTCCCGCTTTCCGCTCGCGGAACCTTCACGTCGACGTCCGGCCGACGGAGAGCCATATGACGCCGTAGTCGTAAGATCATCCTCTCGACGGTTTTCGTTTGCAGGCTGTTTGTTCGGCTGCCGGCACGACATGCTCGCGAGGACGCAGCGACTCGGAGAGACCGTCTTCCCCGTCCAGGCTTGAATATCGTCTAGCGATAGAGAAACGCAAAGCGTGGAAATATCGCTCGGTGCGGATCGTCGAGTCCACGATTTGTAGAGGAGAGCAACTCGCGCGGGGAAATGTTCCTGGGTAGGTCGATCCGTTCCTTAGAATCAACTTCCCGATTCGTTCAGGAAAGGAACTCGAGCCAGCGCTGGAAAGCGATGCCCTGTATCTTTTGAGGATTCTTTTTGAGGTCGCGGGAAATCGTGCAGTTTTGCGATTTCAATTCTTTTCACGTTATAACGTTTATATCGATCTGTTAAGGGACGCTGATTGAATCCGGATGTTGTATCGAAGCAGGTCCGATACCTTTGTGATACTCTCTCTCTCTCTCTCTCTCTCTGTAGAAAGATCTGCCTCGTAGGTTCCCCCAATTTGTAACGCATTGGCGAGCCTGTTATACGCTTCTTTCCTATGGGGGCACCTAACGTGAAGAATCTATGAAGATTTCCAATTAAAATGGGCTTATCAATTACATGAATGCGATCTTCCACCCCTGCAGCCCTAAGCTGATGAACATATTAATCGTTCCCAGCCATATCTGGATCCCCGACTCGCCTCGAAATCAGCTTGTCCGAGCACCGCTTGTTGCAAATGAAATTGGAACCATGTTTCGTGGTGATTTACATCTCGATACAATGGGGAACACCCCGCCAACGTTTGTTGTTTGATTTTCATGCTATCTATCCCTTATCTTCTGCCGTTTCACTTTTCACCATCTGCATAAGTTCTCAGCCTGCGGGTTTATCTGACTCCAGGTGCATATATCGCTTCCACAGGACACTGGGACCGAATGGATATATACTGGTATAAAAAGCAGAAGTGTGTAGCCTCTGTGGTAACGAGCCTAAGTAATGGTTTCTCATGTAAAAATTACACAGGGGAGGTTGAAATATTACGTGAGATATACGTAAATACATCGTATGGATAGGAAGGACTTAGAAATAATAGGAGTCTCTCCCCATCAGCCATGCATAACAGACGCCAGGTGCACTTGTAACATTACGTGTGTGTGTGCAGGTAACAGACACAAGCCTATCATATCAGCCTGCCGGTAACATTTGCAGCAAATGCTATATAAGGTATCTTTCTAAATATAACGCTTAAATGCATTCAGAAGAAATAATGTAATAGGTGCCTCAAAGCCCCTCTTAAAAGAACATAGTTATATGAATGTTCTCAAAATCTTCAGATATAAAATATATATATTTTAAATAATACAAAATATTATCATATTCGAACAACGAAATTTTCTTTATTTTACTATTATTACCACAATAACAGTTTGGTTTTTGGTTGCATTGGGGTAAGAACCATGTTGATGTAATATTAGTACGTCCTGTATTAATTAGCTAGTATGTATATATATCAAAACAAAAAACATCAGATCCTATTACACAATTTCTCCTGATCAATAACTACCGAGTGACAACAATTTTCTTATTAAAGCGTACAGCTCTTACAGTCTCTCACAATACATCATATTTTTAACGTTAAAAAAAACGATAAAGTATATCTTATGTATTTTATTATATAGCTTGCAGAGAGAAACGGAGCGCGCGCGTAGGGAGAGACGAAGGGAGAAGAGCCACGGCCACCTTTCCCTCGCGAAGCGTATTAACGCGGTAGTGTGCGTCGCTTATTAGCCCCCGGTCCATCCTTCGGCGGAAAGGAGCGAGGGTTGCAACGCCGGACTCGGGGGATAATGCTCTCTAATTGCTTTCGTGATCCCGGCCGCCTTCATTGATACCGTTTCAACCCTCTTAAAGCGAGCCGTGTGTCCAGTCACGCGTGGGTAGCGCGGGCACCGTGGTTCCAGGACACCCCTCGCGCGCGCCGCCATCCCCTACCCCACCCCGCGCATTTCCCCGATTTCTTCCCTCTTGATACATTTGTTGTTTGGTACCTGCCGCCCCAACAGGTACACGGCGCCGATATACACCATGATACACGCGCGTAATAATGGCAGTGACGTGTACAGTTCGTATCGCCAACCCGCCGGGGCTTCCCTTTGATCTGCGGATTATTGAATGCGCCACACCTGCGAGGAAAGTATGTACGTTTTATTGCGATCTCTATATACTGTGATATATAGGTTAGGACGACGGCCGGAGCCCGCGGGTGGGGACTTCATCTTTGTTTGTCACGTTCCTCCGGCAATGCGCGAGCCGCGCTTATCGTCGGCACTTTCCCGAAAGCGTTCGTCGATCCAAGGCGGGATGTTTCTCATCCCCAAGGGGGAAACCTTATTTTGCAGAATTGTAACGCGATAGGGCGCTCTCTCTCTCTCTCTCTCTCTCTCTCTTCCTCCTTACTCCTCAGCGACGGTTTGGTTTATCGACAGGTTGACGCGATCGTAACTAGCGCTTCGATATGAAGATGATTTGTTAACAATTTTGTAGCTATTGTACAGAAAATAGTTTTGAGTTCTATTTAAGTTTTTAAAGGTATATTTTTTTAATAATGAGTTTAATGTTGTATTTAATGTTATAATTTAGTATGTGAAAATTCCTATTTTGATTTATAGGCACAATTTTGAGATCAAAATCAAGTCTCTATTCTCTATGCAATAGATTTTATGTAATATAATATGAGAGTAAAGTTTGTAGGATATAATATATATCCTACATGTATAATTTATGTCAGAAGTGAATACTTTATTTAAAAATATTTATGAGATTACATTTGATGAACCTTGTTTATCAAATACATATCTTGTTTTATAATTACCAAGTAATATTCCTGTTTCGATGAGTTGATATTGAGATTGGGGTTGCGGAGGCACGCTGTTCTTAAAGATCTCTCCGCTGGGTCTGGTGGAAGATGTTATTGATATTTAGTGTGACGGTGTATGTGTATATCTCTGTTATAGATTCGTCTCTCCAGCAGAGGAGAGGTAGTAGCGGTGGTGGCGACGACTCAGTGGGTGCAGAGAGAGGCGAAGGAGTGATTGCCATGACTACGACAGGAGCCCAGTATGCCCTCGCAGCAGCATCCACCGGGGCTAATAACAGTGGGGGTAGCTCCACGGCGGTAGGGGTGGATTCTAAGCAAAATGTGGTTGTCGTGACTACTACTTCCAGCTCCAGTGGCGGTGGTAGCGGAGCACAGACTCAGTCTGCCAGAGGCCAGCAACTTATCACTGTTGTGACAAGCCCCGATCCTTCCAGTCCAAATAATCTGCAGCCTATTCAGGTTGGTGATATTGTCCTACATCATTTTTATATTATGCCTTTTGCCAATGTGATTTATAAGGATAAATTAATTTCTAAGAGTTACAAATCTCAAAAATATAATCCATATGTCAGATTACTTTTTCTTCTCTCTATTACTTTCTATTACTGTTATTGTAAAATAGATAAGAATATAACATGTAAAAGATATATATGCATAAAATTATTCAATATATATGTGTGATCTTTGTAGATATTATAGCATCTGTTTGCAGCGCATTTTTATATCTGATAATATATTTCAGCCATCTGCTCCTAGCGACTGATAAGAGTGATACACACAAATGTTGAAATAAAATCCAAGTCAATTCTACCTTGCGCATATAAATATTCACATACGTACAAGAGGCATATATAATTTTTTAAAAATTCTATTATGAAAACGAGTCGTGGGCCATGAGGACACGCATACTATAAATAATAATTTAGTTATTGGTTCAGGATCCGCTTGAAACAGCTGCAGATTCGTCCAACGGCTCAACAGGTACGCCAGCGCATGTTACAGCACAGGTAGTGGTCAATACCACTCACTCGGCCCAGCACGCGCTAGTGGACTCCGACGCTGCTTCTACGTCAGCCGGCACCATCGTCAGTGGTTCCCCGCACTACATAACAGTCACAGGTAACAGATAAATATAAATTTCCTATCTGATATTGAAAGCAGAGAATTGATTCTTATTCGATCTTACTGCAATGCGCATAAATCTAATTGCGAACCATCAAGTTGCAAACGGTTACACGCTAAACTGTAGATATCCGATTGTACGCGAGCATACACATAGAAATTGATATCGAATACGAAACTTAATTGCAAATAAGTTTACTATTTGCGGTGAGTATGTTAGAGAGGATCAGTTTGAAAGATTATAGTATTTGAGTAGAGATTTGGCCCTTTCCATGCTGCTGAAAAACATGCACCTCTATACTTCTACTCTGACCACACTAGGCACCGGTGATTCATCATCCTACGCGTCCCTCACAACGGCTGTAGGTGAGGGCAGACTATAAACAGCATGCCTTATATGTCCTGTTTATTTATACATTTTAATTTTGTAGAGATTACAAGATCATTGAATGGGTTTTTATATACATATATATACACGGGTATTTAATATTATTCGGTTTATTTCATCTGTATCTATCGCCACTCTGCATTATTATCGACAAGCGTGAATACTATTATAATTTAGAGTTCTTAATAATTTACAAAACTACCTTCCATCCAAATGCGGTGCCAAAGATGGCTTTCGGTTATTGAGGAAATTTCCAAGATGATGTTTATGACAATATGTTAATAAAACTTGTTGCGCTTATGCAAGCTTTGTGTATCGGTACAAGCGATCTATTCAAATACACTCAGCTATGTTTCTTTTTTGTTTCAGTGTCTGGTGACGCAGAGGCGGTGGGGTCCGAGTCGGTCTCTCATCCAACTTACGTTCAATATGTTGAGGGGGATGGTTCCACGTATATACCGGCGAATGGCCAGATGTAAGTATCGCAATCTCGCGCTTATCAGTTATTCATAAATCATAACTTATAGAACGCTCTATAACAATACTCTGTACTCTGTACAGGACGTATCCCGTTTATGCTGTCGGCGAGGCGGGAGCGATGTACACTCCAGCTTCGGGTCAGTACTATACTCCAGCAACAACGCCAGTAACGTATGCACAGGTAATTGCACGCTCAAATACTTAGTGTGCGATAATTGCGGTAAAATTATGATAATATTAACGATGTATTATTTGTATTGCATCAGGTCACAGGACAAGGCACGAATTCGACTACCGGGCAACTGTTATCACAAGGCAACGGCACGTACTTGATTCAACAGAGCGTAGTAGATGGAGACCCGACTCACGCGCTCATATCCGCGGCTGCGGCGCGCGCCAGCCCGCAAACGGAAACTGCGGTAAATTGCATGTCTTATGACTTTCTTAGGCTGCTCTTTAACCTTTTAGACGTTGGATAAATTAGTCTCGATTACATTGAATGATTAACGTACACATTTGTTACAATACAACGTATATATTTATGCCTTATTGCTGCAGGCATGGGGATCTGTGCTCTGCATGATTATATGAGCCGTCAAAAATTGTTTTTATATAAGATCTTATTACAACAGTTGTAACGGAGATACATAATCGTTTATAGCATCAAAAGTTTGCAAGAATGTATGCTATAAACAGGGTGTTCAGTAAATTGTAGTGCAACCAGTAAAGAGAACTTTTTCTCGATGAGCAAAAAAATTTTTATATTGCGTAGTTTTCTCGACACTTTGTATATAAATAAATGCTCTAATTCGTTGTAGTTTTTGAAATAACTTATATTACGGGTTCCACTATAAAGAGAATTGCGGATGTTAGTATTCAACAAGAAGTATTCTTGTCCGTCTGTTAATTCGGGGGGTTAACGAGGCATCGGTATGTTGGGTTGTTTGATAGGAGGCTGTGGTTAGCGGTGGTGGCGGGGCGTACTTGATCAGCGGTAATTCTGGAGGTACCACTGTCACCGTGGAAGAGACAGCGGCAAACGTGACGCATGCCACTAGAGTCTCCCAGGCCACCGTAAGCCAAAAAAAGAAACTGATTCCCCACTTTTCGTAGCTTGTCTGGCATACTAATCAGTATCTTTTATTTTTTTATTTTTTCGGCATGTCTGTTATTAATTAAATTGCTTTGTACCGCTTGTTGTGCATAGTCTAATTTTTAAAAGTCTTCTTTCGTGGAATCTCCAGCGAGAGAAACGACAAATTATGCGATTGAGAGATCTTTAAAAAAATTACAACTAATTTTTATTTGCTGCTAGTATAAATTTATTTTACAGGAGCAATTTTATTTTTAATGAGATACCTTTTTCCGTAGAATTGTATAGTTATTTTTTTAATTTGAAATTTTTAGTGGTTATTTTATCTTTCTTATTTATATATATTTTTTAATAAAAAATTTTACTTATGAAGAACATGAATATTAATTTCTCGCGCATTGATCTGAATAGGTACACTGGTTGTTGGAGAATTACGAAACCGCCGACGGCGTGTCCCTTCCGAGATCAACTCTCTACAATCATTACCTACGCCATTGCTCCGAAAACAAATTGGATCCTGTGAACGCAGCCAGTTTTGGGAAGTTAATACGCTCTGTATTCTTGGGGTTGAGAACAAGGCGTTTAGGGACTAGGTAAGAAGCTTCATAATAATTAACGAAACCTTACAATTAGTGTTTATCAGATTAATATCTTTCGTTGTTTTATTATAGGGGAAACTCGAAATATCATTATTATGGAATTCGTGTGAAACCAAGTTCACCTCTGTCTGTATTGAACGAGGATGGCACATCGAGACAACAGCAGAGTGCAAACTCTCAAACCAAACGATTCAAATTTGTCAATCAAAAACAGGAGTCGTCTTATGAGAATAACGCGCACGCGAACACAAACATCTCCACCAATTCTTCGCCGCCACAGTATCACCAGTACCTCGGCGAAGCTAGCGGCGCCATTCCCGATTTCCCGGAGATCTTCATCAGTCACCTGCCCGAGGATTGCACTCTCGAAGATATCGATACGTTCCGCAGCATATACAGAGAACATTGCGAAGCATTCTTAGACGCGGTACTGAATTTCGAGTTTGCCACGGTGGAGAGCCTCTGGAGAGAATTCTGGCGCAGCCAGGACAATAATAACGGTGATGAATGCGAAGAGGAGAAGTATTTGTCAAAGTATGATATATATTATTTATTAGAAAAATTTTTGTCAAATTGGAAAATTACGTTGAATATGTTGTATCTATTTTTTGCATTAAAAATCAACCGCGTAATTGGTTTTTTAATGTTTTACTTTTATATATCATTATTTAAATGCATCTCACTTATGTATAAATCATTTATATTTTATTTTTAGAACTTTTGATGTGCGCGATGAATATCTTTTACCTCTACCTTTTACCTTTTTCAGAACCAAACTATATCAGATGTGTCAGTGTACGGGAGTACAAGACTTTATCAAAAAGGTGGACTATACATTCTATCAGAATCTAGTCGATGTTTTAATGCCTAATGTATTACGACCGATACCAAGTACGTTATTATAAGATTCGCTATTGTTATTCTATCTAGATTTACGTACTAAATGCTTCTTTTTGTCCCGGCAAGGTTCGTTGACACAGTCTATCCGAAACTTTGCAAAAGGATTGGAATCTTGGTTGCAGTCAGCAATGGCCGATTGTCCTGAAGAAATGACGCAAATTAAGGTATTGTCCTATTTAAATTTATTGTATAATGATATGCTCAGAACAAGAATCGCCAATATCAAGAAATATATTTCTAAAAATTATTATTACGCGAGTCACACATGCAGTATAATTATTGTTGGTTACAGTTAACTGCAGTGTCAGCTTTTGCTCAAACTTTAAGGCGCTATACATCGTTAAATCATCTTGCACAGGCCGCGCGAGCCGTGCTTCAAAATTCTAGTCAAATTAATCAAATGTTAGCTGACTTGAATCGCGTTGACTTTCACAACGTACAAGAACAAGTAAGTTAACATCTTGAAATATTTCTACAAAATTTTCTTTCTACTATTTAATATTAATATGTATACACGCAACATATTCACGAAGATAAAGCATACATATGCGACTGCCTTTTCAGGCATCTTGGGTATGCCAATGTGATTACGGGATGGTACAACGTCTCGAAGCGGATTTCAAGGTAACATTACAGCAACAAAATTCACTAGAGGATTGGGCGATCTGGTTGAAAGGAGTCGTGACTCAAGCGCTTAAGCCACATGAAGAGAAGCCAACATTTGCTAAAGCTGCACGTCAGTTCCTGCTTAAGTGGTCGTTTTATAGGTACATTCTGTTTTCTGTCACGTTACACGGCAAACGTCTTTTCAATTAAACTTATATATTATGTCTTTCATAGCTCGATGGTTATCCGGGATCTCACTTTGAGGAGTGCTGCGAGTTTCGGATCTTTTCATCTTATCAGATTGCTTTATGACGAGTATATGTTTTATTTAATAGAGCACCAAGTCGCTATCGCAACTGGAACTACGCCAATAGCTGTAATGGGAGACGTGAGTATATATTGATATATTGATATACGCATATATTGATTGCTACATTATTCACGTCATGCAATTAAATATGTTCTTGGATTGATCTTTGGATTATCCTAATTAAAATCCTTGGAGAAAAACCTGTCCGTAACATATTTCTTAAAAGGCCATCATAATTTCAATTTTATTCACATACTGTACTACGAGATATTAAATAATTGTTTCTATTTCAGAAGAGTCAAAATTGCTCTTTAATTAGTAGCTTTGGGGCAACGTCCAATGGAGGTGAGGCACAATACTCGTTTTTTTTCAGAATCTTATCTTTTTATGTAAAAATTTATTCGTACAAGTTACGCAAATTGAATTTCAGATGCGTCTAATGCGAGCCAACCAAAACGTATGAAGCTAAGCTAACTGTGTGCCTACGCCCTTTAGTTTGTGAGTAAACCGGTAGCACACGCGAAAATGTGAGGATACTAGCACGAAAGCATGCAGGCCTATTACAAGAGAAAAAACACACTAGTCTCGTAAATTATTATTTTATATAACGTCAAATTACAATTACGACATATAAAAAGAGGATTTTTGCATAATGCCTACGATGTATACAATTCAAGTAAGTCTGTGTGATATAAGATATAGAGAGGTATTGTATTGTACTACGCGAAGCCTTGTCTCATACACAGGTATGGCGAAGGTTTAAAGTATCGCTGGCACGATTTTAGTACGTTAGTGTATATCGAATCTAGTCGAAACATCTTTGGAAGAAAATAAGAGTATACGGGACCATGAACTTATCATGCCCTCACTAGAACATGTATAAAAAGCCCACTCGATTGTGTTTTCTGCATTTATTGGGAAACAAATTTTTTGTAGATAATATAGATAAGACTAATAATATACAGAGAGTGTAACACTCTGTATATATATTATATTATTAGTTATACGTTATTAATACCTGTTAAGATAAATTCATATTTAACTTATAAATTTCAGATTTTATTCGTTCTTACGTTTAAAACAGAACGTATAAGACATAATAATGTCAAAAGTACGCTAAGGTATACATATCCGTTTTTATTATAGTAACGAATTATTTAATACCACGTTTGAGGGAAACTATATCGAGTGGGTTTTAAATGATCATCAGTTTGCGCAAAGAAAAACGTGAGAGAATAAAATTCTATCTCTTCGACAAGATAGAATTCACCTATTTTCGCTCGCGAATTCTAGTTTGCGCAAATTACACGCAAACCAATTACAAAAATCCGCCCTACCGACGGTAATATGTCAAAAGTATTCCTATCGGAATATTAGATTGCTGTAACGGTACAGAAACTTTTAAAGTTTACAGTTTACACACATACATATATCCGACATTCATATTTTTTAACGTAATGTATTGATTGAACACATCGAGCTCTGTGCGGAGATTTCGTTTGAGAGCAGTCTCTATTGCAGTCGGTTGCTATTCTCTCAGTATAATTAAACGAATAGTACAAAATTTTATTGGAGAGGGAGAAAGGTAAAGAGGGGGAGACGCGAATACCGAGTTTGTTTTAATTTACTGATAGAATATACAGTGTGCGTCTTATACGTTGGATGTATATACATATATAAAATGTAGCGGATGAAAATACGTACGATTGTTGAAGTTAAAAGAGGAAACTGCAAAATATATGATAAGCGCGATACGAGCATCTTCAACCATTTCAAAAGTCGGTTGAGGATGCTTACAGTAAAAATATGTGTCGGTATATGTTTTGTATTCATAGGCACTCCAATAGCGTCTTTTGTATTGTATAAAAATATTATAGGATGTAAGAGTCTCCAATATCGCTAGAATTTCGTACGTTGAGTTTCGTTTGTTTATGTACATTATTTAAGGCGATTTAATATTTATTCACGCGGTTGCGCGTGTTATACAGCCGCGTTACATGAATTTCTATTTATTTCAAGGTAAAGTTGAATCGGTCTTACGTTTCAAGCGACAAGTATTTATAATGAATTGTTTTATATATCCGTGACAAGTTGCTTCTTAAACATCGAAGACGTTTTAATCAAAATAAAAAAATAAAAGAATCAATAGATATTAATTGATTACGTTGTAGCACTGGACAGTAGTAATTCGACACGTCCACTTTTTTCCGCAATGATTTTCGTATTTTAAATATAGCTGTTGATTTATTGTACATTTTAAGTAAATTATACATTTTACGAGAAGCCTGTGGGCAGGAAATCTGTTTAATGTTTATGTATGTCGGAAATACTTTTAAATATTCTTTACGCATATATATATATATATACAATATATATATATACGTAATATGTATATATAGATGCGTGCAAAACACGCAGTTTCAACGAAACCAAAGTGCACCATTGCATAGCTTAACTCGTTTCTGTAACTTTTGCATGATAAAACGCGAATCCTATGTTTTCGCATATTACTTTCCAAATTCGCTGTTAATTCGCTAAGAAACATGCAAGACGCAGGAAAACGTGCAGGAGAGCAACAAAACCCCTTAAGCAAATCGAGGTTCTTCGTAAAGTGACCTCTGATATAAATTTATTATATCGTAAAATTATTTACGAGATACTGCGCGCAGGTTCTTTCGAACGTGAGATTAATGCTCCTTTAATTAGCATCACATTTTCCACCGCAAAGTATTAACTGTATACAAATCTCTCGCAACATTATTTTTACACTCGAGTAAGAGTTACAATTTGATGAAGCAGCACAAATGATAACGATGATTACACTCGAGAATGACTTGGCAGAATTGTTAATTTAGCATGAGTATGTACGATGGTGTCATTGTATGCACGATGGTGAAGCCATTAATTCGCATCGTTAATTAAATCGGGTTTTATTGAATTCTCGATGAGGTCGCACGATATCTCAGAAACAATATTGTGGAGGAGAAAAAAAGAAAGAAGAAAAAGGAACTTGGTGCCTTTTATTTTATAAAGACGAAGGGACATGAGCATCTTTTCACACTGCATTCTAATAGCGAATCGTAAAAACTGTAAGCAGTAGCAATATAAAAGAAAACGCCTGTTAATTAATTAATCGCAACCGCCTTCTACGTGTGTTGTAAAGAAGGCGTGTTTTACGATCGGTATCTTTCCTGGCTTCGGAATGTGGCCGGTTATTTTCCAGAGAAATGTCTACGCCAGATACGGTTCAAAAATGCGCCACGTATCATTTGCGTTAAAAACCACCCGGCTGTTGAGAGATTGACTTTTCTTTCAATGTGCACACGCATGCCATCTTCGCCACTTACGTCCTTTGCGTTCTCTCCGGCGCGGGCGTCCAAATAATTTAATCTTCTTTGCATTTCGTTCCTCATTTGCGTGCGAGGACACGAGCGTAGGGAGCATATCATTTTCGCTTTTTTTGTCGCATCCTTGACTGAAACTTTGCGTCCACGTCCCTCGCGAGCGTTTCTTCTTCCAAGCTACGTAACGATATGACAACAAGGGTACTAAAAGAAAGAAAAGAAACGAGAAACTTGGTTTCATTGTTCGCAACGCAAATCACGGAGTAGCGTCGTCGCCGATAAAAATACATAGAAAATACGTGCGTTTATAATTTATTGCGTAGGATTATCGCGTGCTAGTCAAAGAGAAACTTGGTAGTATGTCTAAGTGGCGAGAGAGACGTGAAATTGTAGACGTGAGTGAGTGAGTAAGTGTGTGAGAGAGGGTGAGAGCACATCGTGCAGTACATCGAGCAGGATCTAGGACGTTTCCGTAACTGTAATGAGCTTATACGTGTAAAGATATAGAGAATGAAACTTATCGTCGATACCTATGTGTACCTAGGATGTAAGGATACGGCTTTATACGGGGCGATTCGCGGCGATTTCTCCCGCCGTCAACGAAGGAAAGGTCCGAGAGTGCGGGGGCGACCCGGCCGCTGCGAAGGAGAGAACAAGAGGAAAATGGTCCTGCCTTTCCAAAGGAGAGAATTGCTTTTTCCAGGACAAGACGCGCGTATTTTACAGCAGCCGCCGCGTCGTGCCCGTTTCTAAGTTAATGGGATCGCTCTAATCGTAAGTTTTATAATCACACACCGCGGTAGACGGGAAGGGTGAACGGTAGTCCGATAGTAAACTGTACTGTACGCAAGATCAAACACACATCGTGGTTTCCTATGTTGCGAGATAAGTAAACACACGGCCTTAAATATATTTCAGACTGTACAACGGAGAAGGAAAAATAGGAGGAGACTTGGGGAATGAGACAAGTGTGGTAGGATTTAAGGATGGGATATAGGTTCGAGAAGGAGAGAGAGAGAGAGAGAGAAGAAATTGTGACGCATTTTTCCTTGTGACGTATAGAAGATATTTTGATACCTCCAGATTTGCACAAATCAAGTGTCATTCGTTACCGCTTGAATAAGATTATTTTTACTGAACGCCGCTCAAAAAAAAATAGAGAGAGAGAGAGAGAGCGAGAAAGGGGAGAGACAACAGCGAACTTAGGGTGTGAATCGAGACGCAAGAATCTTCGAGAGAGTCTGTGTGAATGTGCGGATCACGAGAAATGAATAATAAATCTATGTTTAAAACTTGTAATCGCACGATCTCGAAACCTCGTACGTCCCAAGCCGCGAAATTTCGTGTAACAGATTCGCGTGAATTTTGCGTTATTTTTTTTAATCTTCCGCCACTCTCGAGCGAACGTTCGCTCTGTCGTATTTGCCGCTGTAATTTACATGATATACGATATTTTATTATTTAATTTATTTGTTCTCTTCGTCCGTTTCGCGTTCTACATCGCCACACTCTAAACTCTCGATTCCTTTTATTTGGTATCGAAATCTCACACGTCCGGGAAAAGAGAGGAGCGCCGAATTATCTTATCACGCCGTTTAAAGCACACGTAGCAATATCCATCGCGTTCATAACGAAACGTTACATGTTTACGTATTTCTGCCTCTCGTGAAGAGAGTTCACGACACTCTCGTTTTCATCAATAGTTATAAAAACGATCGGCGAGTTAACGAAGCGTTAATATCTCTGACACAACGCGCCGTGCGTCGGAATTACAAATGTAATATCGCGTTACGATTGCCATTCATTATCACCGGGTTGCGTTCGCGCCGTTTACATAACACGATATTACGATATTACGTGTCGCTTACCAATAACCCGACTGTTCAGCTTAATCGTCGACGATGCTTTTTTGTCGGTGTTTTTTTTTACTGAAATCCGGTTTTAATTGCTAAAATTCAACCAGCAAAGTCAATTAATTGGAGCAAAATTTGCGTAATTAGTTGTTGATTTAATTCTTTTTTTTTATATGTTGAACAACAAAAAATTAAGAGCGATGTCTAGTTAAATGATATAGACATTACTTGATAAATTAAGGCTTAATATATAGTATTATTTCATAAGTTATCCCTCAATAGACGATCAATTCAAGCAACAGAATAATTGCTTAAAGCAAAATTTCTAATTATATAGTTCGTTGTCTCTAATTTAATCCTTTTTTCGTATATTAAACAAAAAATTAAAAACGATGTCTAGTTAAATAATTAAGCCTCAATATAGTATTATTTGATAAGTTAATCTTAATCGGCACGGCGATCAATTCAGTCGACAGAAATTGCTTAAAGCACAACTTCTAATTATATAGTTCGTTGTTCCCAATCTGATCTTTTTTCATATATTAAATTCATATATTAAATAACAAAAAATTAAGAATGGCGTCTAGTTAAATAATATAGACATTATTTCATGAGTTATTCCTCAATCGACGATCAATTCAAGCGACAAAATTGCTTAACAGCAAAAGTTTCTAATTATACAGGTCGTCGTTCTTAATCCAATCTTTCTTCCCATATATTGAATAACAAAAAATTAAGAATGATGTCTAGTTAAATGGACATTATTTAATAAATTAAATCTCAATATAGTATTATTTGATAAGTTAATTTTCAATCGGTGATCAATTCAAACGATAGAATCACGTAAGGCGAAATTTCTAATTTATACGGTTCGTTGTCCCTAATTTAATCTTTCTTTTTTCCTATACGTATATTGAATAACAAAAAATTAATTCTATGGTTACGTTAGCGAAATAGTACAGGTATTGAGTGAGTTAATCGCCGATTGAGTTGATTGGAGCTTCGCCGAAGTCATTGCTGCTGTTCGCTCTAATAGCGTCAATCGCGTGTCTTCCTCGGGATACCTACTGTGTTTCTGTTCTGAACCCGTTCTCTTCAACGACGTTCTTCCCTCTCTACGAGTACATGTCGTGAGAGAGATTGACTCAACGCTGCGTGATTTAATCCACGATGTCATTTATACCGTAAATACATATATGTTTTATCGCAACGTCATCTTCCGCGTTTTATACCTCGCGTCGGTTCTCCAGGCAACATATCTACTAAGTTTTTTTTTAGCTGAACTTTATCCTTCCTTTTTTTCTTCTTTAATTAACATACAATTTATAGATATATTCAAAATATTCAAAAAAAAAAGAAATAATATTTAATTCATATAATATAAAGAAAATTAAATATAAAGCGCGGCGACAAAATAAGAATCTCATGTACATTTATTTGTGCATTTAACTTGTAGGAAATTAGAAAAGAAATTAGTTTTGTAGGATACACAGATTGTATCTATGATTTAATATATATACTAGACATTCACCAGACGCGCGCTACGCGCGCGCTATTTAGCTTTAATATTAGATATATTATTACTATTATTACATTACACTATAACTCCTTCATATAATACACAAAACTGTCAAAATATACGATGACAGATGCTCACGAAGTAAGCGCAATGAGAGAACGAATCGGCATTACGGAAAAGACACAACAATAGACTTCCCATGCCTTGAATCTTTAGGTTTTTTTGCCTGCAATTCAGGACAATGTATGTGCGAATTGTTTTTTTGTTAAATAATTAGCACAGGAAGTGATTTATATGAGACTTATTTATTGTTCCAAAGTAAATCTTTTACACGTGGCGTGAGTGAATCTCGAGTGGAGTGAGGAAAAATGAGTGCAATTTAAGCAAACTTGGCGATACGAACGTCATTTAAATGAAAAAAAAATATTACTAAAAATATTATTACTATTATTACATTACACTATTAAGTACATTACACTATAACCCCTTAATACAAAAAACTTCAAAATATACGATGACAGGTGCTTACGAAGTAAGCGCAATGAGAGAACCAATTACCATCACGGAAAAGATGACAACAATAAACTTTCCAGGGCCTTTTTTAGAAAGGGATTCATAACAACATTACAACATACATATATATATATCTGTGACTTTATTAACGTTTTACATTCAGAAGTATACAGGCAGGGAAAAAGGAAAGGAAAAAAAATAATAGGTAAGAGTAAGAAGCGCGCGGAAGATGAAAAAGATGAGGGAATTTCCGTTTTCCTTCTACTCACACCTTCGCGCTGTTCCGCTGTCCCCCTCGCGCCCCTCTTTCGTCTACGTGATGCGCGCATCTCTCATTGAATTTTTTCAAAATATATATAATATCCTAGACAGCACCATGTCCCGATTTTGGACATGCGTGCTTTCTGGAATATAAATATATTTATTTAAAATAAAAAGAAAAAACTAACTTTTTGGGGACTTCCGATAATGGAATTAATGACCTGCAGTAATTTATTGTTTAATTATATACATATAAGATATGTCCATATATATATTTTCTTTCTCTCATCAATCTATTTCAGAATTTGGTTTTTCTTAACGATTTCTACACAAGTTGCATTTTTCAGCGACTTCGCGCTCGAGAATGATTGGCATTCGGAATATTCTGACAATGAGATGTATCACTGCAGCGATATCGTTTGTAATAATTAGTATTCGTCAGTAAAAAAGTAATATTAAACATTTTAGTATTCAGTTTTTTTTTTCCCCTAATCGTGTTTCTATAATTTCAGCCTTCAATTTAATATACGCGTGCAACACGATATCAGAAATGAGATCAATGAGATTAATGAGGATCGAAGCAAACGCGAGGAGCAGTTTTTCTCGAATCATATCATATAGTCAACTGATTTTCCGAGACTAGAAAGACGTTGCAGCGTCGTGAGACGTCCGTAAAATTCCATTTCGAGAACCTCGGAGTTCGGACGCTGTCTCGGACGCTGTGCAACGGCAGCATTTTTTAGCGGCATATCGCTCGAGCTCCCGGCGGCAATCAGCCGGTTGCAATCTCGAGTGTCTCTCGGAGTGCATATACGTTGTACTTTGCACTCTCGCGTTCGCCGCCGGCGCGTACGGAGAAAACTAGAAAAGGAGAAAGAACGCGAGACGGCTTGTCATCAACGGCGGCGAGGAGGAGGAGGAGGAGGTGGCGGTGACGGTGACGGAGGAGGAGGGGGAAAGGCTGACTACGTGTTTCATCCCCGCAGCCCGCTGTCGTGTGCAATGCGACTGAATGCGACTATGCGACACTCCGCTTATTACGCGATCGCAGAAAGTCCACGCAGAATGCCCGTGCTGGTAAGCTGGTTGAGTCAACTCAACGGAGCCGCGGCCGGCCGCCGCCGTGCCTCTCTCTTTTCTCCACCTCTCCGTCACGTCTCCCACTCGGCGTCGTCGTCCACCACCACCTCGGCACGACACGGTCGACTCATCATCCGCTCCGTCCGTGTCTCCTGGGCTATATGCTCCAAAGGCCACGCGCGAATCGCGATAGTTCAGCCGTCGCGCCAGGACGGTGCAGCCACAGCTGGGTAACGCACGCACGCACGCACGCACGTACGCAGGCGAGCTCGACCACCCCGGAGTCCACACCGAGATGGCACCGGCCATCAGCAAATTCGCCACCAGGCGCACGCTGGCCGGCGCGGTCGCGGTCGGCACGCTCATCTGGATGCTGAGGAACCGCAGACGGAGACGGACGCAGCGGATCAGGTAAATATTGCGCGTCAACCGTCGTTTCGCGACTGGTCTTTAGTCTCTCTCTGAGAAAAACGGCGTGCTTGCAGGAACCAGTGGCCCACCGACAACGAAATTCAGTATGTCATCAAGGAGGTAAGAAACGTCGTAGGACGGCATCCTGATGCAGAGACAGGCCGAGATGATTTTATTGTCTATGTATCTCGACTCCGCAGGAGAAACCGAAGAGCCCCAAGGCGCAGGTCAACGCCGTCTTCTTCCGCAGGCTCTGTCAGCTGCTCAAGATCGGTATCCCCGGTGTATTGTCGCCGGAGTTTGGCTTTGTACTCCTGGTGGCGACCGCCCTGGTCGGCAGGACCCTGTGCGACTTGTGGCTGATCAAGAAGGGCACCGTGATAGAAACGTATGTGCAGCGTTCCTGTATAAGTGACGTTATTAAAAAAAAAAGCTTTATCTGCCTGACGTAGAACCTTGTATGCTACCAGGTCGATTGTCAACATGGATGGGCCATTGTTCAAGCGGCATTTGATGAATCTGTTTGCCGTGGTGCCGATGGTAAGTGTATGGTAATAGTCTATTGACTAAAATCGACTTGAAGGTTGCTCATGGTAATGAAAATATAATCTTAGCTTAGCCATTGAAAAACAGTTGATAATGTGTTAATGTTTAGCGTGTGATTGTATTTAATTTAGATAGCGATCGTGAACAACATACTGAAGTACGGTATATGCGAAATGAAGTTGAGGTTGCGTACAAATATCACGCGTTATTTGCTGGATCATTATCTTAAGTAAGTAACTGATGCATATTTCTTTGATAACTTGGAGCTCTATTCCGTTCTATTTTTTTTTTTCCAATATTGCGATCAGCCTAGTTCCTCATTTATGAAACAGTAATTTCGCAATGCATTCATTATCGATGCGTGTGTATTTGTATTGTATTTTATGCAAGGTATTTTGGTCTCTGTCGCTGTTCTTGGCAGCGTTTCCGTTTAAATTATTTATGACTAAAATAAGTTAGGCATTAAAATAAAGTTTATTTACATTTATTTAAGAGGTGCACGATAAGAAATGTTGTCGAGGAACATCTTGAATATTTAAGAAGCAATTGTTTTTTTTCGCAGGGGCTTTACCTACTACAAGATGAGTAACCTGGATACTAGAATCGCGAATCCGGATCAACTGTTGACTACAGACGTCGATAAATTCTGCGATAGCTGTACAGATCTTTATAGCAACATAGCAAAACCTCTATTGGACATCGGTATTTACGTGTATAGATTGACAACTACTCTTGGCGGACAGGTGCATAAATGTTCACCTTATTGAATGATAATTAAGCATATTATTACTGCAGAATAAGCATTTTATTGCTACAGAGAATATTATCTTTTTCTAGACGCCGCTATTGATACTCTCGTATCTGGTAATAGCTGGTACCTGTTTGACTCATCTTCGCAAGCCCATCGGAACAATGACAGTCAAAGAGCAACGATTGGAAGGAGAGTATCGTCATATCAACTCAAGATTGATCGTCAACTCGGAAGAGATAGCCTTTTATGGAGGAAATAACAGAGAGAAACTTACGCTGTTAGCTAGCTTCCACAAACTTGTAAGTATTTCCAAATGTTTTTTTATACGCGCTTATATCAATAATCACTCATTTTTGTATTGCGTTTTTTGTTATAGGTGACTCATCTTCGTAAATTCTTGGAATTCAAGGTCCTAATGGGCGTCGTAGATAATTTCGTTGCAAAATGTAAGATGCGATTTGCATTGTAACGATAACTGTCGTGTTAACAACACGCGCTGCGCTTTATCTAACAGCTTATACTTTCTAATGCCAATCGCCTTTATTTCCTGTTAGATTTCGCGACCGTGGTCGGCTTCTACGCGGTGAGCATACCCTTCTTCCAAGAGAACCATCCCGTGCTGTCTGGCACGCCCGATCACAGGTTCAAATCGTACTACACGTACGGGCGGATGCTGGTGAAGCTGGCCGAGGCGATCGGCCGATTGGTGCTAGCCGGCAGGGAATTGACGCGTCTGGCGGGATTCACGGCGCGGGTCACCGAGATCAAGAAGGTCCTCGACGACCTGAACGCCGGGAAGTACGAGAGAACGATGGTCTCGGATTACAAGGAAAATGCGATCGGTTCTCCTGGTAACGGCAAGATCGTACCGCGCGACAACATCATACGGTTCGATAATGTTCCCCTGGTGACGCCGAATGGAGACATGCTCATCAAGGCGTTGTCTTTCGAAGTGAGATCGGGGATGAATGTGCTGGTTTGTGGTCCAAACGGTTGCGGCAAGAGCTCCATGTTTAGGATTCTTGGCGAAGTACGTGCTCTTATTTATACCGTTCTCGCTTATCGTTCGTTTCACAATGCCTTTGTGAATTGATTTCGTCAATGTTGATTAAATCGCAATCTGCCCGAGATTCTTCTTAATATTTTATCTAGATATTAAGTTAGTTCTGATATAGAGAATTATAAATTAAAAGTTCTGTTATCAATGCGAATAGTGCATCAGTGATTTTGACAAATCTATATCTGTTGATTCTACGAATCGTAATGTTTAGTTGTGGCCGACCTGGTCTGGCACCATCACAAAACCACCACGCGGTAAGCTCTTCTATATTCCGCAACGTCCTTACATGACGCTGGGCACGTTGAGGGACCAGATCATATATCCCCACACGAAGGAAGAGATGAAGAGACGCGGTAACGCTAGCGACGACGACCTCAAGAAGTACGTGGAGCTGGTGCAATTAACTCATCTGTTGGAAAGAGAAAGTCTGAACAATGAAAAACAGGCTTGGGACGCGGTGGCTGACTGGATGGACGTCTTATCGGGTGGCGAGAAACAACGTATAGCAGTGAGTCTCTTTTTTTTTTATCCTTTTCTTGCCTTTCTGACATTTATCATGTAAAATAACTTAATATCTTGTTTGTAATTGTACCTGGTATTATAAAATTATAAAATCATCCTATCGGTGCTTTAAACGGTGCAGCCACATTATTTATTATATCTTTTGCTGTAGATCTGTTCTTTTTAGCTGAATTTGCACTATTTATCTTTTCTGATTTTTCTCCACATTGAAAAGAATTATATTATATCAGTATCATGGCATTAATAAAGTATTTCTCAATCGTTTTTATTATTTGTAAAGATGGCTCGGCTGTTTTATCATAAGCCGCAATTCGCGATCTTGGACGAGTGCACGAGTGCTGTCAGCGTCGACGTCGAGGATTCCATGTATAGATATTGCAGACAAGAGAACATTACGCTGTTCACGGTGTCGCATCGTCGCTCTCTTTGGAAGCATCACGAGGTATCGCCATCGATCTGTTTTTTTTTTAAATTGTTATTAACTTTGCGACAGATGTATTTATATTTATCATGTGACACTTTTACGTTATTTTATCATTGCTTAACTTTCTATTTACTGTTTCTAGTACTATTTACACATGGACGGCCGAGGAGGCTACGAGTTCAAGCCGATCGAACAAGACACGATAGAATTCGGATCGTGAATTCTTGTGTCCCTTGCATACGCGGAAACGCGCCTGCATGCGAGGGACATCTAATTTAGCCTAACTTAGCCCTTTTATTCAACAATTCTAGCACGATTTGATAGAAATTTCATCTATTATTCAGCAATTTTAATAATAGATGAAATGTAAATTATCACGACAAAGACCGGTGTTATAGAGTATTAAATATATATAATTCACAGGATGCCTTTACACACGGAATATACATGTATTGTACGGGATGTATATACTATACAAATAGGCACGTGAAGTAAAGATAAATGGCGTGATCGCGGTCATTTTCGACGCTATCACTGATTCTTTCACGAAGGTATGTAGTCAAACCTGCCATGCACAACGATATATTTTTCGATCGATATTTTTCTACGGGATAATATATTCTTGACATCATGTCTACGTGATGTCATCATAAATGGCGTATGATACTTTTAGATCCTCAGATCCTTTGAGATATAACTGTAAATATATGCAATTTCATAGTGCCTAGAATTTTCCAGTGTAAATTTGATTAACTATCAATGATCAACTTTCTATTCAGCGAATACTTGCCAAACTAAACAATGTAAATGATATATATATATATATATAAGATCGAATTAAAAACGCGAGAGCTTACTAACGGTTGTATTATATCGAGGAAAGTGTATATATATGTGTACATGACAGGATTTATTGTAAAGTGCGTTTTATAAGAATGTAATTATTAATATCGTTATGTATGGATCGCATATGTCACTTGGATAAACATATGTGTGAGTCAAGTTGGAAAATTATATAATGAGATTGCTGAGCAATAGGAGAACGCTTTAACGAAGAAAGACTTGTTATAAATCCAAAGCAAATTAAAATCAGCAAAGCATATGTAGGAGAGTTGCTTTGAGGAACTATAATTGTGATTCTCTTTCTTCCACAATTGCGTCGCAATTGCAGATCTTTTTCTTTGTTTGAAATTATTATAAATAACACTACGTCACTCCCGTTGGTATGTAGGAGAAATTCTTTTTATTCTGCTTTATAATAATATATCTATACATAGATACAGTCCGAATAAAATTAAAGTATTTTAATCTATTCTCTGCAACAACTTTATCATATTCCGAGATACTTTATTACACAATGAATTGTTTGCTACAATTATTAAGAAAATGTATACGATGGATTCGGACTTATTAAAATATATTAATGAGTTCGAAGTCAAATAGAAACCAGAATCAAAATATTTTCTTAGCGCAAATTTCTATGAAGCTAATAAATGCAAAGATATTTTGTGAAAAATAAAGAAATTTTTCTAATCGGGCATGTGTAAGTGATATTACTTGGTTGAATCCTTTATTACTTTTACAAAAATTTCCCAGAACTCAATTTTCATCAATTTTCATAAATAAAGAGATGAAATGGTACTAAAGATTGATTTTAATATTTTTTTTAGGTTCCTTTTGGACGCCATTTATGTCAGATAAAGATATTTATCGTTCGAGAACAGTATAAAAAATTTTTATTGACGCAATCGTTGATTAATGTAGAATACTTTTTTCCTATTTTTTATGGCTATATCTTTTAGGAAATAATGCAACGCTTTTTTTCTTGTACTAAACTTTTTTTAATATTCTATTTATAGGATCTAATAAGTTATAGGAATTTTTTAAATTTCTATTATTACAACGTATAAGACTCGCGACTTTCCTTGTTTTTTTATTTGTAGCATAGATATGTCACAAATATTTAGATAATATCATTTCTTCTTCCCATTCTCTTGTTCCTCGATGTTTTATTTTAATTTTCAGAGAAGTTTCGACGAAAACGAGAAATACATCCGTTCGTCCGTTGAATGTCGCAAAACTAAAAAGGCGTTTTATTAGAAAAAGGTACTGCAAAATATCATGTTTATGATTTTTTTTATTAACTTTGAAAAATAATGAACTTGCACAATCGTTTTAGAAAAACATGCAAGACGCGGCTATTCCTGCTTTAATTAGTAAATTAATACCTACCGCAACTAAATGACTAAGTTAAATCAACAATAGCGAAAAAGATTGAATTAAATTAAGTTAATCGCCCATTGAACACAAAATCGGCGTTAAATTAAAATTTGTAACTACATAAATTCGTTATCCCTGTGATCTAATCTTTTTTATCATATATCAAACAATAAAAAATTAATAATCAGCGTTAATGAAATATTACATAATTTGTAAGTCAATTTATAAGTTAATAAGGTTTAGTCAAAGTGGCCGGATAAATTAATTCGGATAAATCGCGCAACCGCGCGGTCGCGCTCGGCACAACTCGGCTCGCCTCGCCTCACCTCGGCCGCGTCGACCGGCGCGGCGTTCGGCTCCACTCGGCTCGCGTCGCGTCACTTCGACCGCGCATTCGTTCGTGGGACGGACGGGTTAACGGCGACCGCCGGGTCTGGGAATCTAGCAGAAGCTCCGGGGGCTTCGGTTTTCGTTCGCTTGCTAGTCGCTAGTCGCAGAATTCGAGCGCTTGAGGGTGGGTCGCGGTGCGTGCGTGCGTGACGTGAAATATACGTGGAGTGCGCGAGAGAGCCAGCGAGGCACACACACACACACATACGAAAGAAAGAGAGAGACGGAGACGATCTCGAGCCCGCGAAGTAGGAGAAACGCCAGACGGGGAGAAAGGAAGGCCGAAGAAAGAAAGAAAGGAAGGAACGCGAAGTCAGCCGCTTGTGAGGTAGAGTGAGCAAGACTCGGAACGAGCAGTAAGGGGGGGGGGGGGGGGGGGAAGAGACTCGTCGCGTTGTATGACCTGTATTGTAGTGTGTCGCACAGTGCCGTCGAGAAGGAAGAGGAGAAGCGGGAGGTGGTGACCAGTGTTCTCTCTCTCGAGGCTGAGCGAGGCCTCTCCGCGAAAATACTTTATCGCGCGTCGACTATCGATCGCGTTCGCCGTCGCTGTCGCCGTCGCCGCCACCGTTCGCCGGATCTCCTCGTGCACTCGTGTGCCGGACGCCACGAATTCCGCTTTCCTCTCGCCGCTCTCGCGGCCGCATAGCTCCCCTCTTCCCGCCCGTCTCTCTCTCCCCGCCATCCCTTCCACCACCGTCCGTCGCTTGTTGTTCGCCACCTCCTCTTCGCCGCGTGCGCGGCCAGCAGGCGCTCCTCTCCTCGGGGTTGCCGGCTGCCTTCGCTCGTCGTCCGACGCTCCGTCAGCTCCGTGCGCGAGGGGCGGGAAGGGAGAGGAGTACAGCGGTGCAGGTGCATGCATATAGAATATAGACGGCGGTAACGACACGGCGAGGCACGTAGGAGAGCGCGAGGTCCCTCGAGCGGGGCGAGGGGGCGGAAGGTGAAAGAAGAAGAAGAAGAAGAAGAAGCCGTCGACGGCGGGCGTGGAGAGAGAAGGAGAGGAAGAAGGAGTGGGAGGCAGACGGGTGACTCCCCCCCAGTGTACACGCGAGCGCGTAGCGGCGGAAAGAGTGTAGTCGACTAGTCGCTAGTTCTGTAGTCGCGAGCGCGGAGCGAACCCGAGACCCCGACGTTCCTCCTCGTCCTTGCCTCGCGCGCGGCGCCGCCGTTCGTCCTCGTGTGTGTGTGTGCGTGCGTTCGTGCGTGCGTGCGTGCGTGTGTGCGTGCGCGCGCGTTCGAAAGAGCTCTCTTTCCTCGTTACCGTCGCGCGCGTGCTGTGCCGCTCGATCGACGGCAGTTCAGCAGCGGTCCGTCTGTCCGTCCCTTCCCTCCCCCTTACCCCTCGTTCACCGTGGCAGGATGGATGACACCGCGGGACCGCCGCGTACGTCGGACGTAGCGGCGATGGGAAGCGAGAGCGACGACGTCGCCGCCGCCGCCGCCTCGAAGACGCGGACGATCGACGATGACGACGCGAGTGCCGCCCCCGCCGCCCCTACCACGGGCGACGACGACGCCGCCGTGGAGTGTCGCGACCACCGGGGCTCGATGAGGGCCGCGTCCCCGGAACCCCGCACCGCCGCAGCCACCGCTACTGCTGTTACTACCTCCTGCCCGACGATGTCGACGACGCCGCCGCCGTCGCCGTCGCCGCAGCCGCAGCTGCCGCCGGCCCCGCAGCCGGGGTGTGGCTGCGTGCAGGCCGCGGCTAACGCGGCCAACGCGGCCGACCGGGACGAGATCACCGTTTGCATCACGCCGACCACCGGCGGCCAGTTCGAGCTCGCGGTGGATCGCAACGACACCGTGGAGAATCTCAAGAAGATCATCTCCAAGAAGCTGAAGGTCGCCAAGGAGCGCATCTGCCTGCTGCATCGCGAGAGGTGAGTGGCGCTTTTTTTCTTCCTTCCCCCCCCCCCCCCCCCCCTCCTTCTTCCCCTCGGCCGGGGAATCTTTTTTAGTCATTTAGCGCAATGCGATTTCGGTTTTCTTCGAGAATTCCTTTAGAGTTGAGGTATAGGGACGGGAAAAAGGGGGGGGGGGGGGGAATACGTCGCGCGTCGCGATGAAGAATCGCGACCCCCTGGACCCGAAGTCGCGGGTTTTAAATCGCGTTTTAAAACGGAGGAAAGAGAGAAAAAACGGATGACAGAGGCACAGGTGTATTATAATCGTAACCAACAAAAGCGTGCGATTAAGGATTGCAGCCCTTTTTATTTATATCTCGCGATTAAAGGCTCTCGGGCGAGGAAAAGAAAAAAGACAAAAGTTCGTCCGAGAAGGTGCTCGTGGAGAGAAAGTACACGGAGTCGAGGAGAATAGATCGGAGATCTCGATCGTACCTGGGGGCTTTAACTGCGTCTTTTTACGCTCCCCGCTCTTAAATCGAGACAATTTTGTCGACAACAATCGCACTCCGGCCGCGAAGGAGAAGCTCGCTGGAAAAGTACTGGGAAACGTACTGGCATTAAGATTCAGCCACACGCTGTGGAAAAGGTATGCAAAATTACACGAACGGTGAAGGTAAGAGTCACACGATTTATTGGGTCTTATTCTATAAATAATGCGGTTTTTTCGAGTTTTTTTTAGAGATATTTCTGAAACAAAACGAAAACTTGACATTTTAATTTTAATCTCTAAATAGATATAATTATTTATCATTATTTATAACACTCCTTTCCATTTTAGATTTTCAATTCTTTGGCGATAAAGCTCCTTCGGTTCGGAGCTATGGAATAAATCAAGCTCCCTTTTGGAGACCGCATTATTTATGGGATGACCCAATACAATACGCATACACTTGTTCCATCGCCGTTCGCGTAATGCTTTACGCATTTACATACTTTTTGTTCTCTTAAAGACAGATCGATCGCTTATCGCAACGTGTCGTCCCTTATCCCGTTTTTTCCTCTTTTTTTTTCTCGCAATCGGACGAAATACCGCCCGCGTTTCTTGCTTCATCACGTTCTTCGCGCGTGGAAACGAAACGAGACTAGCTGAGACGCGTATACTCGGTGAACCGAGGCAGAAAAAAAATATATTCTTGATTTTAAAATATCTTTAGTTTTAACGTGGAAATCTTGAAATAAGATTATATTGCGTTAAACGAAGAATTATATATAGTTAAACCAAGAAGAATAAAGTTGAAATAACACGTTAAAATTCTTACAAGAAGATTATATTGTTTCATGTATACGCAAGAACACTATAATCTTCTTATAAAAGTTTCAACGTGTTATTTCAACTTTTTTTTTCTCGGTTCAACTAATACAATTCTTCGTTTAACGCTAATTTTCTTCGTTTAACGCAATATAATCCTATTTCAAGATTTCCACGTTAAAACTAGATATTTTAAAATCAAGAATATTTTTTTTTTCTGTGGAGGCAGAGAGAGACACCAGACCGGGCGCAAAGGAACGCAAGGCGCGGGATGAATCACGAGGAATTATCGTCGGTCAGCTGAAACGTTCCTGATATCCGGCGACGTCACACATTCGTCGCCGACGTTCGTTTTTCGGCGAGCGCGGTCGTCGCGAGTCGCCCTCCTTGGCGTTTATCCGGAGGAAGAGCGTCTCCGAAGGTGGAGGCGAAGGAGAGAGATTCCGTCGCGACGCCCAGAAGGCTCCGGCCGGGGACGCGGTGCGTGTCTCTCGCTGTCGCTTCTATTTTTCCCACGAGCGCGACGTGCGTTCGAATCGGACCTCGCCTCGCCCCATGCTCCGGCACCGTAAAGAAAGAAGCGAAAGAGTGCCATGCACGAGGGGGAAAGAGCGAGAGGGGGATGAGAGGGAGGGAGAGCAGAATAGAGACCCGGGTAGAGAACGAACGTGTGCAGACTCGTCCTTCGTGCCGATGCACTTTTGGACGCTGAGAAGAGGAGGAGGAGGAAGAGGAAGAAAAGAAAAAGAGAGAGAGAGAGGGAGAGAGAGGGACGAAGTGCATATACGCCCGGTGTGCACGCTATACCGGGTGTCCCAGAATCGGCAGTCGATGCTTCGGAAAGAGATAATGGAAACAAAGCGTCGTGTTATTTTAGGTCACACTTTTAGGATTATGTAAAAGTATATGTAAAAGCGAACTACTCGGTATGTTACGATTGATAGTATCAGATTAAAAAAAAGGGCAACTTTATTATCTAATTTCCAGATAGATATTTTCATTATCCTCACACAGAAAAAAACAGTATGGTTGACTCACACATAAATCTGGTTGTGCTAACCTTTATGTGCTAAATATACACATAAATCTGGTTGTGCTATAACCAGATTTATGTTGAGTCAACCATACTGTTTTTTCCGTGCAGGTATTATAAATTATTACATTCCGACAGAAACGGAAGATAGAGCATCAGATTAGAAAAAGGGCAACTTTATTATCTTAATTTTTAGATAGATATTTTCATTATCCTTAGGTATTATTAATTATTATATTCCGACAAAACGAAATTTCGCTTCGAGGAACTTCGACGAGACACGAAAATAACGATCTTATCATTTTCTCATTGTTAGTTTGCTGTTTTACTGTAAAAATATTCCTACGAGCGTGTGTCGCTCTGTCGACCTATAATATTCAAATCGAAAGGAGACAATTTTTCGAAACTTAATTGCGATTACCTAACTCGTTCATTATTATCGCTCCGAGTGCTAAATGCTGAAGCGTTAAATTTGAGATGCCCTTATTATCAAATCGCGACGATTGTAGAAGATTATTTGAAATTGGACACGCGAGTTCCTCGAAACTTTTTTTTCGCAATAGCACAACGTCGTCATTCTGTTTATCTTATCAGCCGCGGGGTTTCTCAAGTTTCCCAACGCAGATATCTTATTCTTCTTGATCTTTTGTCACTTCAGATATTTTATAATATTCAACGCGCCGTAAATTGCCGCGTGTATATTTAAATATTCACGCGATGCGTAGCATACTAATACATACATTTGCCATGGTAATTTGGAAATGTGAAAAGAAATAAGCGTACAAAAATGAAACAGACAAAGGAACGCAAACCGTACTCTATACATAATTTAAAAATTCTCTTTGTACATATACATCTTCCACACTGAGAGAAATGTTTTGTTAAGATAACAAAAATTTTGTTAAAACAACAAAAATTTTCTTTAGTTAACTAAAAATGTTTGCCATCTTAATAAAATTTTGTCATTTTAATAAAACATTTCTCTCAGTGCACGTACATTCTGTCAACACACTTCATACGCTTGACTTCAAGATAGCGATGCTATTTAAGATCCGGAAGAGCGCGACGAAGTTTTTCTAACTTAAAATAAGATTCCGCGCGGAATTTCCGACCAAGGGAGAGGTCCTCCCCCCCCCCGGCTTTGCTCGAGCACCGATAACCCCGCGGCAGCGTTGGTGCCCCGAAGTATCGACCTATCCTCCTGAAACCGCCTGTATACGTGCTCTCGTAGGCGTTCGTGGGGGCCGCAGCGCGGATCCATCCACCTCCACTACCACACCTCCTGCCGCCGTTGCCTTCGTACGAGTACGCGAGAGAAATATGGTGGAGTGGAAGGTTGGCATACCGCGGTGAGCACTGAGCAGTCGAGAAAGAAACGGAAGGGGGGGAGACAACGGGGGAGGAGGTGGTGTGTAGTAGATATATATGTATAGTAGGTAGAGGATATCTCGGGAAATCGCGCTCCCGTAAAGTGGAACAGTGACAGCCATCTGCGGCGGTAGACAACGAAAGAAAGATAGAGAGAGAGAGAGAGAGAGAGGGGGGGGGGGGGGGAGAAAGAGATCGAAACACACGAAAGAGGCGGCGAGAGAAGGCAAGATGGAGAAAGGAATCTATTTTATTATTCGGGGTAAGACCCGCCAGAATGAGTGTGACTAAACAGAAATCGTAGAGAGGAGAAAATACAATCGTAACGATAACAGCGAACGAGGGTACCTATATCGTACGACGTAAAGTAATAAGATAGATAAAGCGGCGGTATTTTTATAAAAGTTGCAAAAAGCACGTTCGCCGAGTAGGCGGTCGAGGATGATAAAAAGAAAGAAGCTTCTCCAGTAAGTTTTCTTCTGCTGTTCTTTAATTTCTTCGCGAAATTCCTATATACATATATACCGACAATGCGACGTCTCTCGTAGGTTTCGGTTTTAGATAAATTTTTTTGCTATGTTTAAAAGAATTAATCCGCACGTGGCACGATTTTTTCTGACAGGCAATTTTTTGTTAAAAACGTTAGTAACGTTAACGGTATAAACGCGTGTTATAAATTTATCCGCAATCGATGTTCCGGCCGTTGTAAACCGATCATTTAGACAACATTGTTAAGAAACTTTGTGTTGAAGGATCACACAGTGAAATACACAAAATGAGAAAGAAAAATACAGGGAAAAGAATATATAATTTTTTTTTTTATTTTATACATAATTTTTTTTCATATTTATTATACATATGTATAATTTCCTGCGCAACATATTGTCGATATCCGCTCCTTTCTTTCTTTCTTTCTCGCTTGCTTGCTTTCAGTCCTCGATATTTTTTCTTCTGCCTCGTTTTCTTACGGTGCCTCGATCAGGTCCGCCACGCGTAATTCCCTCGAGATCTCTCGTCTGTCGTTGATCCCTCTCTCTTTCTCTCTTTCGTCTCCTCTCTCTCTTTCTCTCTCTCTCTCTCTCTCTCCGCTTCTCTTCTCTTCGCCGCAATGTTCCTTGGCCCGGCTCTCCCGAGCCACTACTATTCGCCGCCGCGCCGCTCGTTTCTTTGTGCCTGCCGGGGCAGTTTCAGGCGCAGGTAGCACGTCGGATATTTTTCCTCCTCCGAACAACGCGACGCACGTGTGCGTGCGTGCGTGTCCCTCGTGATACGGACAGCTGTACATGTGTGTCAGTTCGGCAGTATCATAGCGGACCTCTATCAAGTTAGCCCCCCCCACCATCGCAAAAAAAATCCACACCTATCAAAAAATTTAGTGCTATTTATGTGCTAATTTGTTGCCCTAGTCCGGATTTTGTTGCTCAAACCGTTTAGCAGGAAACGGCGATCGAAATGGGGGGGCCAGCTTGTCGTCAAGCTAGCCCCCCCCCATAATGAAAAAGGTATATAGAGTGCTCAAATAAAAAAAACAAATACATCAGAATTTGTTGCTTTTTTGTTGCTCCAAGATAGCGTAAAAACATTTTGGAAATATAACGTTTTTTAGAAAATACGTATATCCCAACATTGAACAGATAGCACTATATCTTAAACAACGTTATATTTCCAAAATGTTTTCACGCTATCTTCAAGCAACAAAATAGCAACAGATTCTGGTATAAACGTTTTTTCGATTTGAGCACTCTATATATATTTTTTTGGCATGGGGTGGGGCCAGCTTGACACAGGTTCCAGCCCCACCACATACTGAAAAACATACATAGAGTGCTCAAATAAAAAAAACCAATACACAAGAATTTGTTGCTATTTTGTTGCTTTAAGATAGCCTAAACAAATTTTCGAAATATAAGGTTCTGTAAATAATACCACTATTCAATAAATACTGCATCTCCGCGTTGACCGTTATCTAACACGTCGTAGGCTAAAAGTTAGTGAAAGAATTTGTTGCTCGGGTCTTTTTGGTATTAAAATATTCTATGGACAGTGCCCTACCAAAATATGCAACATATGATTTTGTTGCTCGCTCCTAACTGAAAATAAATACATTGTTTACCTCCGCGCCGACCGTTATCTAACACGTCGTAGGCTAAAAGTTAGTGAAAGAATTTGTTGCTCGGGTCTTTTTGGTACTAAATTATTCTATGGACAGCGCCCTACCAAAATATGCAACATATGATTTTGTTGCTCGCTCCTAACTGCAAATAAATACATTGTTTATCTCCGCGCCGACCGTTATATACGACTTCAATGGCTAAAAGTTAAGTAAAAGAATTCGTTGCTCGGGTCTTTTTGGTACTAAAATATTCTATGGACAGTGCCCTACCAGAATATGCATTATATGATTTTGTTGCTCGCTCCTAACTGCAAATAAATACATTTTTTACCTCCGCGCCGACCGTTATCTAACACGTCGTAGGCTAAAAGTTAGTGAAAGAATTTGTTGCTCGGGTCTTTTTGGTACTAAATTATTCTATGGACAGTGCCCTACCAGAATAGGCATTATATGATTTTGTTGCTTGCTCCTAACTGCAAATAAATACATTGTTTACCTCCGCGCCGACCGTTATCTACGACTTCAATGGCTAAAAGTTAAGTAAATGAATTTGTTGCTCCGGTCTTTTTGGTACTAAAATATTCTATGGACAGTGCCCTACCAAAATATGGATTATATGATTTTGTTGCTCGCTCCTAACTGCAAATAAGTAAATTGTTCATCTCAGTGTCGACCGGTATCTACGACTTCGATGGCTAAAAGTTAAGTTAAAGAATTTGTTGCTCGGGTCTTTTTGGTATTAAAATAGTAGCGGAAGGACGACAACGCAAACAGGTCCTTTTGAAGCTTCCCGACAAGACAAAAAGTCGCGGAAAACAAGCACGGGCACAGGAGCGACTTTTTTCGCGGCAGCGTACTCTTTCTCTCTATATCTCACGCGGGGTCTGTGTCTCGAGAGAGAATATTTTGGTAGGGCACTGTCCGTAAAATATTTTAATACCAAAAAGACCCGAGCAACAAATTCTTTTACTTAACTTTTAGCCATTAAATTCGTAGATAACGATCGACGCAGTCCGCGAAGATATACAATTTATTTATATAGAGTAAGGAGTGAGCAACAAAATCGTATAATGCACATTTCGATAGGGCACTGTCCATAGAATATTTTAGTACCAAGAAGACCCAAGCAACAAATTCTTTTACTTAACTTTTAGCCATTGAAGTCGTATATAACGGTCGGCGCGGAGATAAACAATGTATTTATTTGCAGTTAGGAGCGAGCAACAAAATCATATGTTGCATATTTTGGTAGGGCACTGTCCATAGAATAATTTAGTACCAAAAAGACCCGAGCAACAAATTCTTTCACTAACTTTTAGCCTACGACGTGTTAGATAACGGTCGGCGCGGAGGTAAACAATGTATTTATTTGCAGTTAGGAGCGAGCAACAAAATCATATGTTGCATATTTTGGTAGGGCACTGTCCATAGAATAATTTAGTACCAAAAAGACCCGAGCAACAAATTCTTTCACTAACTTTTAGCCTACGACGTGTTAGATAACGGTCGGCGCGGAGGTAAACAATGTATTTATTTGCAGTTAGGAGCGAGCAACAAAATCATATGTTGCATATTTTGGTAGGGCACTGTCCATAGAATAATTTAGTACCAAAAAGACCCGAGCAACAAATTCTTTCACTAACTTT